>JASTWF010000164.1:637705-732705 GCA_030390025.1 Squalus acanthias | reverse complement strand
CAGTCTCTCTCTCTCGCCTGAGTCAGAAGGTTGTGGGTTCAAGTCCCGCTCCAGAAATCTAGGCTGACACTCCAGTGCAGTACTGAGGGAGTTAAACCAAGGGCCCGTCGGCAACAACAACAACAACTTGTATTTATACAGTGCCTTTAACGTAGTAAAACATCCCAAGGTATTTCACAGGATCGTTATCAAACAAAATTTGACCCCAAGCCACACAAGGAGACATTAGAGCTAAGTTTTAAGGAGCGTCTTAAAGGAGGACAGAGAGGCGGAGAGGTTTAGGGAGGGAATTCCAGAACTTAGGGCCCAGGCACGGCCACCGATGGTGGAGCAATTAAAATCGGGGATGCTCAGGAGGCCAGAATTAGAGGAGCGCGGAGATCTCGGGGGGTTGTGGGGCTGGAGGAGGTTACAGAGATAGGGAGGGGCGAGGATATGGAGGGATTTGAAAACAAGGATGAGAATTTTAAAATTGAGGTGTTGTCAGACCGGGAGCCAATGTAGGTCAGCGAGCACAGGGGGTGATGGGTGAACGGGGACTTGGTGCGAGTTAGGACACGGGGCAGCAGAGTTTTGGATGACCTCAAGTTTATGGAGGGTGGAAGATGGGAGGCCAGCCAGGAGTGCATTGGAATAGTCAAGTCTAGAGGTAACAAAGGCCTGGATGAGGGTTTCAGCAGCGGATGAGCTGAGGCAGGGGCGGAGACGGGCGATGTTACGGAGGTGGAAGTAGGCGGTCTTTGTTCTGCTGCGGATATGTGGTCGGAAGCTCATTTCAGGGTCAAATATGACACCAAGGTTGTGAACAGTGTGGTTCAGCCTCAGACAGATGTTAGGGAGAGGGATGGAGTCAGTGACTAGGGAACGGAGTTTGTGGCGGGGACTGAAAACAATGGCTTTGGGCTTCCCAATATTTAATTGGAGACAATTTTTGCTCATCCAGAACTGGATGTCGGACAAGCAGTCTGACAATTTAGAGACAGTGGAGGGGTCGAGAGAGGTGGTGGTGAGGTAGAGCTGGGTGTCGTCAGCGTACAGGGCCGCGAGCACTCCTGCTCCTCCCAGCTCTACATTCAGCATTTGGTTGGTTGTGGCCTTTAGCGGCCCCTTTAAGAGCTGCCTGTTAGGTTGCATGTAGCCCTGGTTTTCCTGAGCGCCTCAGGGCAACCCAGTCTCTCAGTGGGGGGTCTCAAACAGGCTTTAGGCCTCCGAACACCTGTCACAGGCAGGAGCCCTGCAATATGGCGTGTGTCGCACCTTCGACCCGTAAGGTGAGCGCGCTTCCTGCCCACCTTATCGGAGACTTAGTTAGAAGGCCGTTTAACGCTCGAAAAACAGGGGCCTCGCGGCCTAATTTCGAAACTGCTCATCCGAAAGGTGGCATCTCCAACGGAGCAGCACTGAAATGTCAGGCTTCGAGATCTCTGCGCTCCTCAGATTCTGCCCTCTTGAGCATCACTGATTATAATCGCTCCACCATTGGTGGCCGTGCCTTCAGCTGCCTAGGCCCTAAGCTCTGGAATTCCCTCCCTAAGCCTCTCCACCTCTCTCCCTCTCTCTCCTCCTTTAATGCGGAGGTGACAGTGTTGACTGGGGTGGACAAATGTGAGAAGTCGCACAACACCAGGTTATAGTCCAACAGCTTTATTTGAAATCACAAGCTTTCGGAGCGCTGCTCCTTCGTCAGGTCAGTTGACTTCATCTGACGAAGGAGCAGCGCTCCGAAAGCTTGTGATTTCAAATAAAACTGTTGGACTATAACCTGGTGTTGTGTGACTTCTCACATCTCTCCTCCTTTATAAGACGCTCCTTAAAACCGACCTCTTTGACCAAGCTTTTGGTCACCTGCCCTAATTTATCGTTATGTGGCTCGGTGTCAAATTTTTTGTCTTAAAATACTCCTGTGCAGCGCCTTGGGACGTTTCACTATGTTAAAGGCGCTATACAAATACAAGTTGTTGTCGTGAGCTCAGGTCCTCGGGTGTGGGACGGGGGTGAGACTTGAATTCGCAGCCTTGGGATTCAGAGGCGAGTAATGCCAACTGACCCCGGCGACACACTTGGTAACTGATCCTTGCAATAAGCAGTGCCGTCCCGTTTTATATATATTTTTTAAAACCCCACCCACCGACACGGCAGGTCTGCAGGGAATAGAGCCAGTGAGGCCGGGCTGTCAGTGCCGAGCCTGTGGAATGCGAGTGTGTGGAAACTCTGATGGGCCCGGAATAGAGAGGCGAGCAGCTCGAATACTGCTGCCATTGTCCAAATACTTCGAATGTCTGAGCGAACATGTTACAGCTTGAATGTGGAATGAAGAATAGTCCTTTGTTTGGAGATGAATTACAGTTCAAACGGCTGCTTGTCCAACACAATGAAACAGGCCCCTCCCGCTGCAACAGGACCACTTCTCAAGGGGCACCTTTCTCTACCAGTGTTATTTATTTCCCGGGAAAATATCATAGCTTGCAAACAAACAGCGTCCCAGACTAAAGTCGAGTTTCAAAAAATTTAAGTGGTCTCTCTTTTATTTTTCCATTCGTTTGGCAGGTTTTCAAAGAATGCGTTGAGTCAGAGCGCCGACCAAATTTGGCGTGGTGGCACTCAATGGACAAGACTGAGGTCAACAACTGTCTCATTCAATCATTGAAAGCGGAGCAAAGTCCCCCCACGGCAAGGCACGTGTACTCAAAGGTTAACATCAGCCTACACCCGGCTGCAGCCAGTCAAACACTCCTTTGCCACCATAAAGCCATGCCTCGCTCCCCTCCTGAGGTCCTGACGGCCTGGGTGCTAAAACGGGGCGCCTGAGCGTCCAATATGGCGGGCGGGCCGCACGGGCTCACTTAGAGCTGGAGGTGCGCCGCGCGTCATATTGGGGGATGGCAGATAAAGGGGCGTCCTGAACCCCTTTGCATTTGCTGATGGGGGGCGAGGCGGGGGGAGGGGGGTTGCTTAGCGCCAGTTTGAGGCTCCCGCTCTCCACTCCGTGCAAAAACTTGGCTGCCCCGCTCTAAGCCGGCTGTGTTCAGGAAAACCTGGTCTGCTTGTGGCCTACCCGGCCGTCCTTATCGGGGACTCTGCAGGACCCACCAAAAGGGAAACTTTTGAAAGAAAGACTTGAATTTCTACAGCACCTTTCACAACCTCAGGACGTCCCAAAGCTTCACAGCCAATGAGGTACAGTCACTGTTGTAATGTAGGAAACGCAGCAGCCAGATTGCACACAGCAAGCTCCCACACACAGCAATGTGATAATGATCAGATCATTTGTTTTTCAATGATGTTGATTGAGGACACCGGGGAGAACTCTCCTGCTCTTCTTTGAAATACTGGCCTTGGGACCTTTTACCTCCACCTGAGAGAGCAGACGGGGCCTCGGTTTAACTTCTCATCCGAAAGACAAAACCTCTGACAGTGCAGCACTCCCTCAGTACTGCACTGGAATGTCAGCCCAGCTTTATGTGCTCAAGTCCCTGGGGTGGGACTTGAACCCACAACCATTCTGACTCAGAGGAGAGTGCGCTACCCACTGAGCCACGGCTGACACACTGAAGTAAAGAACATTAAGGGATTGGGGGAGTGGGGTTGGAGAAACCTGATCCAGATCCTTAAAAATCAGATATAAGACTACTTAACTTGGTTGGCTAGCACAGCACTTGAGAATCTAGATTAAACAGTAACAAACCTCAAGGGATTGCAAGAAACCTTTTCTGTCACAGATTTGGTCATGCGGAACAGATCCACAGCAGATGTTGTTGAGATGTAGACAGTTAGGAAGGGGCTAATAGTCACTAATAAATGCCAATTCAGGAGAAACTTATTTACCCAGAGTGTGATGAGAGAAATTTTTTTTTATTCGTTCATGGGATGTGGGCGTCGCTGGCAAGGCCAGCATTTATTGCCCATCCCTAGTTGCCCTTGAGAAGTTGCTGGTGAGCCGCCTTCTTGAACCGCTGCAGTCCGTGTGGTGAAGGTACTCCCACAGTGCTGTTAGGGAGGGAGTTCCAGGATTTTGACCCAGCGACGATGAAGGATCGGCAATATATTTCCAAGTCAGGATGGTGTGTGAATTGGAGGGGAACTTGGAGGTGGTGGTGTTCCCATGCGCCTGCTGCCCTTGTCCTTCTAGGTGGTAGAGGTCGTGGGTTTGGGAGGTGCTGCCAAAGAAGCCTTGGCGAGTTGCTGCAGTGCATCTTGTAGATGGTACACACTGCAGCCACGGTACGCCGGTGGTGAATGTTTAAGGTGGTGGTTGGGGTGCCAATCAAGCGGGCTGCTTTGTCTTGGATGGTGTCGAGCTTCTTGAGTGTTGTTGGAGCTGCACTCATCCAGGCAAGTGGAGAGTATTCCATCACACTCCTGACTTGTGCCTTATAGATGGTGCAAAGGCTTTGGGGAGTCAGGAGGCGAGACACTTGCCGCAGAATACCCAGCCTCTGACCTGCTCTTGTAGCCACAGTATTTATGTGGCTGGTCCAGTTAAGTTTCTGGTCAATGGTGACCCCCAGGATATTGATGGTGAGGAATTTGGCGATGGTAATGCCGTTGAATGTCAAGGGGCGGAGGTTAGACATTTGCTTGTTGGAGATAGTCATTGCCTGGCACATGTGTGGTGCGAATATTACCTGCCACTTATCAGCCCAAGCCTAAATGTCGTCCAGGTCTTGCTGCATGCGGGCATGGACTGCTTCATTATCTGAGGAGTTGCGAATGGAACTGGACACTGTGCAGTCATCAGCGAACATCCCCACTTCTGACGGAGGGAAGGTCATTGATGAAGCAGCTGAAGATGGTTGGGCTGAGGACACTGCCCTGAGGAACTCCTGCAGCGATGTCCTGGGGCTGTGGTGATTGACCTTCAATCACCACAACCATCTTCCTTTGTGCTAGGTATGACTCCAGCCAGTGGAGAGTTTCCCCCCCCTGATTCCCATTGACTTCAGTTTTACTAGGGCTCCTTGATGCCTCACTCAGTCAAATGCTGCCTTGATATCAAGAGCAGTCACTCTCACCTCACCTCTGGAATTCAGCTCTTTTGTCCATGTTTGGACCAGGGCTGTAATGAGGTCGGGAGCCGAGTGGTCTTGGTGGAACCCAAACTGGGCATCAGTGAGCAGGTTATTGGTGAGTAAGTACCGCTTGATAGCACTGTCAATGACACCTTCCATCACTTTGCTGATGATTGAGAGTAGACTGATGGGCGGTAATTGGCCGGATTGGATTTGTCCTGCTTTTTGTGGACAGGACATACCTGGGCAGTTTTCCACATTGTCGGATAGATGCCAGTGTTATAGCTGTATTGGAACAGCTTGGCTAGAGGCGCGACTAGTTCTGGAGCACAAGTCTTCAGCACGACATCCGGGATGTTGTCGGGGCCCACAGACTTTGCTGTATCCAGTGCGCTCAGCCGTTTCTTGATATCATGTGGAATTAATCAAATTGGCTGAAGACTGGCTTCTGTGGTGGTGGGGACCTCAGGAGGAGGCCGATATGGATCATCCACTCGGCACTTCTGGCTGAAGATGGTTGCAAACGCTTCAGCCTTGTCTTTTGCACTCATGTGCTGGGCTCCACCATTATTGAGGATGGGGATATTTGTGGAGCCTCCTCCTCCCGTTAGACTGGATGTGGCAGGACTTTGATCTGATCCGCTGATTGTGGGATCGCTTAGCCCTGTCTATAGAATGCTGCTTCCGCTTTTTAGCATGCATGTAGTCCTGTGTTGCAGCTTCCCCAGGTTGGCACCACATTTTTAGGTATGCCTGGTGCTGCTCCTGTACACTCCTTTTTGAACCAGGGTTGGTCCCCTGGCTTGATGGTAATATAGAGTGAGGGATATGCCAGGCCATGAGGTTACAAATTGCTGCTGCTGATGGCCCACAGCACCTCATCGATGTCCAGTTTTGAGCTGCTAGATCTGTTCTGAATCTATCCCATTTAGCACGGTGGTAGTGCCACACAACACGATGAAGGGTGTCCTCAGTGTGAAGACGGGACTTCGTCTCCACAATGACTGTGCGGTGGTCACTGCTACCAATGCTGTCATGGACAGATGCATCTGCAACAGGTAGATTGGTGAGGACGAGGTCAAGTAGGTTTTTCCCTCATGTTGGTTCTCTCACCACCTGTCGCAGGCCCAGACCGGCAGCCATGTGCTTCAGGACTCGGCCAGTAGTGGTGCTACCGAGCCACAATGAAGTCCCCCACCTAGAGTACATTCCGTGCCCTTGCTACTCTCAGTGCTTCTTTCAAGTGGTGTTCAACATGGAGGAGTACTGATTCATCAGCTGAGGGAGGGCAGTAGGTGGTAATCAGCAGGAGGTTTCCTGAAGCCATGAGACTTCATGGGGTCCGGAGTCAATGTTGAGGACTCCTAGGGCCACTCCTTCCCGACTGTATATCACTGTGCCGCCACCCCTGGTGGGTCTGTCCTGCCGGTGGGACAGGACATACCCAGGGATGGTGATGGTGGAGTTTGGGACATTGGCTGAAAGGTAGGATTCTGTGAATATGACTATGACTATGCCAGGCTAATTTGTGGGACAACTCTCCCAATTTTGATGTTGGCGAGGAGGACTTTGCACGGTTGATTTGGCTGGGCGTGCCGTTGTCGTGTCTGTACGAAGGTCGATGCCGGGTGGCCCGTTTGGTTTTATTCTTGTTTTTACAACTGAGTGGCTTGCTAGGCCATTTCAGAGGGCAGTTAAGAAGCCACACCAGGTGAAGACGGCAGATTTCTTTCCCTAAAGGACATTAGTGAACTAGATGGGTTTTTACGGCAATCCGATAGTTTTCATGGTTACTAGCTTTTTGTTCCAGATTTATTTAATCAACTGAATTTAAATTCCCCAGCTGCCGTGGTGGGATTTGAACTCACATCTATACCAGATCATTAGTCCAGGCCGCTGGATTACTAGTGCAGTAACATACTATGCTACCGTCCCTGCATGTGGAACTCGCTACCACAGGGAGTGGTTGAGGCGAACAGCAGAGATACATTTAAGGGGAAGCTGGATAAACACATGAGGGAGAAAGGAATGGAAGGATATGGTGATGGGGTGAGATGAAGAGGGGTGGGAGGAGGCTGGTGTGGAGCAGAAACACCGGCACGGAGCAGTTGGGCCGAATGGCCTGTTTCTGTGCTGTACATTCTATGTTCACTGCCAATAAAGTACACCGGAACAGGAGTAGGCCATTCAGCCCCCCCGTCTAAAATTTATTGCTCGACCAACGCTGTGGCCACAATTTCAAAGTACCTCAATATCGAGTTCAACAATTTCAGATCATAACCCCGGCCCCTACCACATATGTATACATTTTATCCACTCTTTTGGTCCGTGCCTTTTTCCTTTTTTTCTCTCTCTCCCCCCACGGCAGCTGTCTCTGATTCTGCCAGCATTTCACACCTTACCTTTTGTTTCTCAACCTGTCCCATTACCATCTCGTCTTGCCTTGAGCATCTCTCAATGTCTCTACTCACTAAAGACCATCCCTTTTGTTCTTTTATTCCTCCCCCCAGCCTCCCCCTTGCATTTTTATCTGTTTATTTCCTGCTCTTTCAGTTCCGACGAAGGGTTTCGACCTGAAACGTTAACTCTCTTTCTCTCTCCACGGATGTTGCCTGGCCTGCTGAGTTTTTCCAGCGTTTTCTGTTGTTATTTCCAAGTACCTCATTGGCTGTGAAGCGCGTTGGGACGCCCTGAGGTGGTGAAAGGTGCTGCAGGAATGCAAATTCTTTCCTTTCACAGAGACCCAGCCCTGGAATTGTCTGTGTTGCCTTTCCAAGATCCAAGTCCAACAGATTGACACCTTTACAAAGTGTCAGTTATCACACCTACAATCAGCGCTGCAAAACTTAAAATAAGTTGTTTCAAGTCAGATTTGATAAGAATTCCCTGCAACAGAGACAGAAATCCCTCCCGTTGAGCTGAGACTTGTTGAATCTGAGAAACAGGGTATTAGCAAGCTCGACTATGACTGCCAATTAATCAAATTGCACTTAAGGTTTCAGTCCCTAGCCAACCCAATCCAGTCACATTAGTAATTAGTGTAAATTAAAGGTGGGGTGGTATTTTTAATCAGGGGCCATATCTTGCTTTTTACAAAACTGAGGTTAAATACCCCTTGGAGGTGCGCTTTCTCAATGGTCTGTTGTTGTTTTGGTATCTTTGCAATCTTCCCAATGGCAATTCGCAGGCTAATTAACAGTCTGACATGCATGGCTGCAGGGAATAGCACCTTTACCGTGCTAAAAACATCCCAAGGCGCTTCACGGGATCGTTATCATTCAACATTTGACACCCAGTCACATAAAGACAGGTGACCGAAAGCTTGGTCAAAGAGGTCGGTTTTAAGGAGCATCTTAAAGGAGGAGAGAGAGGCGGAGAGGTTCAGGGAGGGAATTCCAGAGCTTAGGGCCCAGGCAGCTGAAGGCACGGCCACCAATGGTGCAACGCTGGAAATCGGGGATGCACAAGAGGTCAGAATTGGAGGAGCGCGGAGATCTCGGAGGGTTGTAGGGGCTGGAGGAGGTTACAGAGATAGGGAGGGGGCGAGGGCCATGGAGGGATTTGAAATCAAGGATGGAGAATTTTAAAATCGAGGTGTGAAAGCGACCACGAATCTGTTGGATTGTCGTAAAAACCCAACTGGTTCACTAATATCCCTTTAGGGAAGGAAACCTGCCGTCCTTACCCGGTCTGGATCTATCTGTGACTCCAGTCCCCACACCAAACTGGTTGACTGTTAACTTCCCTCTGAAGTGGCCTAGCGAGACACTCAGTTATAGCACCATCTTCTCAGGGCAACTAGGGAACGGGCAATAAATGCCAGCCTTGCCCGCAATGCCCACAATGAATAAAGGAGAAGCAAACACTGGTCCATTCAACGAAACAACTTTGGCAATCCTAACTCGCAACAAGTCCCGTTCACCCATCGCCCCCTGTGCTCGCTGACCTACATTGGCTCCCAGTCCAGCAACGCCGCAATTTAAAAATTCTCATCCTTGTGTTCAAATCCCTCCATGGCCTCGCCCCTTCACTATCTCTGTAACCTCCTCCAGCCCCACAACCCTCCGAGATCTCTGCACTCCTCCAATTCTGGCCTCTTGCGCATCCCCGATTTCCATCGCTCCACCATTGGCGGCCGTGCCTTCAGCTGCCTGGGCCCTAATCTTTGGTGTTCCCTCCTTGAAAGACTTAAAAATAAAGACTTGCATTTCTCCAGCGCCTTTCACGACCTCAGGACGTCCCAAAGCGCTTTACAGCCAATGAAGTACTTTTTGAAGTGTAGTCATTGTTGTAATGTGGGAAACACAGCAGCCAATTTGCGCACAGCAAGCTCCCACAGACAGCAATGTGATAATGACCAGATAATCTGTTTTAGTGATGTTGATTGAGGGATAAATATTGGCCCCAGGACACCGGGGAGAACTCACTCCCCTGCTCTTCTTCAAAATAGTGTCATGGGATCTTTTACGTTCACCTGAGAGGGCAGATGGCGCCTCGGTTTAACATCTCATCTGAAAGACGGCACCTCCGACAGTGCAGTACTGAGGGAGTGCTCCCTCAGCACTGCACTGGAGTGTCAGCCTAGCTTTATGTTTTCAAGTCTCTGGAGTGAGGACTTGAAACTCACAACCTTCATGGCTCAGAAGCGAGAGTGCTACCCACTGAGCCACGGCTGACACCTCTCTGCCAGTCTCTCCTCCTTTAAGATGTTGCTTAAAACCTACCTCTTTCACCAAGTTTTTGGTCACCTGTCCTAATATCTTCTTACGATAGCAAAATACTGCGGATGCTGGAAAATTGAAACAACAACAGAAAACGCTGGAAAAACTCAGCAGGCCAGGCAACATCCGTGGAGAGAGAAACAGAGTTAACGTTTCAGGTCGAAACCCTTCGGCAAAATATCTTCTTATGTGGCTCGGTGTCAAATTTTGTTTGATAATCACTCCTGTGAAGCGCCTTGGGACGTTTTACTACATTAAAGGCGCTATATAAATACAAGTTGTTGCTGTTGTTTGTCTATTGCGGGTCCTGTAATTGAAGGTGGACCATTTTTTGGAGTAGAGAGACCTTTATCAGTGAAAGACAGTGTCTGAGCCCCCTGGATAGAACCAGGGGAAGGAGCCAGAGTGGCCTCACCTGTCCCCATATCCTAGGAGCAGGTGAGGAAGAAATCTGCTGTTGCCAGCCCTGGTCTGTCCCCCCACTCCTCCGGCACTTTCTCCTCCTTTGAGCATCTCACCTTATTCCACCCCTCTCACCTCTCATTTAAAATTCTTCTTCTCTACCGCCCACCCAAGTACCATAAAAATGTTATTACCGAGATATCTTCACTGTTCTCCTTCCTCAGCCTCTGTACCGAACAACTTCTCATCCTCGGTGATTTCAACCTCCATCTCAATTCATCATGCTCTCTCTCCTCTGAGTTCACTAGCCTCCTATCCTCCCTTAATCTCTCCCTCCATGTAAACTCCCCAACCCATATTCACAGCCACCCCCTCGACCTTGCCATCTCTCGTGGCCTCGCTACTCCCATCGTGTCAATCGCAGATAAGGCCATCTCTGACTACTTCCTCGTATCGCTCTCCACCCACATCCCCCTTCCACCCCTGCCCCCAACCCGACTTCCTTCTGTGTCCGACCCTGAAAAAAACTCTCTCCCAACTCTCTTACAACTGCACTTACAAAATCCCAACTGTTCCAGCCTCTGGCCCTCCATTCACCATGACATTTCTGCAGCTACCGATCTGCTCAACCACACCCTCACCACCACCTTTGATGCCCTAGTCCCTATTAAAACAATTACTCTCTCTCACCCTGGCCGTTCCCCCTGGTATGGCCCTCATCTTCGCTCCCTTAAGTCCAAGGGACGCAGACTTGAACGGATATGGCGGACAACTGGTTTAGCCATTCACCGCCAGATCTGGCTGGACCACATAAAGCATTATCGGGTCCTGCTCTTGTCTGCCAAAATTGCTCACTATTCCAGAATCATTCTGGAATGCAAAGATAACCCCCCAGCTTCTATTGTCTACTGCTAACGGTCTTCTTAAACCCCTCTCCCCTGTCTCCTCCACCCTCACCTCCAACAACGAGTGCGAGGAGCTCATGGATTTCTTTGTCTCTAAGATTGAGCCCATCCGTTCAGCTGCCTCTGCCACTTCCCTTCCTTCCCCTAGCCCACCGGGCCAAACTTCCTCTAAGGTTCCCCCCTGCCCTAGCCCTGAACTCACATCTTTCTCCAGTTTCTCTCCAATCTCCCCTCATGACCTCGCTGCGCTCATCTTGTCCATGAGACCCATTTCCTGCTCCCTCGACCCTATTCCCACCAAACTGCTGACCACCCAACTTCCTTTTCTGGCTCCCATGTTAGCTGACATTGTTAATGGTTCTCTCTCCTCAGGTACTGTCCCCCTCTCCTTCAAATCTGCCGTCATCACCCCTCTCCTCAAAAAACCGTCCCATCGCCATTTCCCTTTCCTCTCCAAAGTCCTTGAACCTGTTGTTGCCTTCCAAGTCCATCCCCATCTTTCCCGGAACTCCATGTTTGAATCCCTCCAATCAGGTTTCCGCCCCTGCCACAGTACTGAAACGGCTCTCATCAAAGTCACAAATGACATCCTTTGTGACTGTAACAAATAAAAACTATCCCTCCTCGTCCTTCTTGACTTGTCTGCAGCCTTTGACACGGTTGACCACTCCATCCTCCTCCAACGCCTCTCCACCATCGTCCAGCTGGGTGGGACTGCACTCGCCTGGTTCCATTCTTATCTATCTAATCGTAGCCAGAGAATTACCTGCAACGGTTTCTCTTCCTGCTCCCACATCGTTACCTCTGGTGAACCCCCAAGGATCTATCCTTGGCCCCTCCTATTTCTCATCTACATGTTGCCCCTTGGCGACATCATCCAAAAACAGAGTCAGTTTCCACATGTACGCTGATGACACCCAGCTCTACCTCACCACCACTTCTCTCGACCCCTCCACAGTCTCTGAATTATCAGACTGCTTGTCTGACATCCAGTACTGGATGAGCACAAATTTTCTTCAATTAAATATTGGGAAGACCAAAGCCATTGTTTTTGGTCCCCACCACAAACTCCGCCCTCTCCCCAGCATCTGTCTGAGGCTGAACCAAACTGTTCGCAACCTTGGTGTCATATTTAACCCTGAAATAAGCTTCCGACCACACATCCATAGCATAACCTATTTCCACCTCTGTAACATCGCCCGTCTCCGCCCTTGCTCAGCTCATCCGCTGCTGAAACCCTCATCCATGCCTTTGTTACCTCTAGACTTGACTATTCCAACACACACTCCTGGCTGGCCTCCCACATTCCACCCTCCGTAAACTTGAGGTCATCCAAAAGTGCCCGTGTCCTAACTCGCACCAAGTCCCGTTCACCCATCACCCCCTGTGCTCGCTGACCTACATTGGCTCCCGGTTAAGCAACGCATCGAATTCAAGATTCTCACCCTTGTTTTCAAATCTCTCCATGGCCCTCGCCCCCTCCCTATCTCTGTAATCTCCTCCAACCCCCCGAGATCTCTGCGCTCCTCTAATTCTGCCCTCTTGAGCATCCCTGATTATAATCGCTCCACCATTGGCGGCCGTGCCTTCTGTTGCCTGGGCCCTAAGCTCTGGAATTCCCTCCCTAAACCTCTCCGCCTCTCTCTCCTCCTTTAAGACGCTCCTTAAAACCGACCTCTTTGAACAAGCTTTTGGTCACATGCCCTAATTTCACCTATGTGGCTCGGTGTCAAATTTTTGTCTTATAATACTCCTGTGAAGCGCCTTGGGACGTTTTACTACGTTAAAGGCGCTATACAAGTTGTTGTTGTTGTTGTTTTCATGCTAGTTACTAAGGTAAGCCATGTTCTGGTTCCCTTTTACAATGTTGCATTACTTGGCATTGGAAGAGAACTTCAGTGTTGATCCTGAGCAGCGAGAGACCAGGGAATTAAGCCTCGACGAGACTTCAGCCGGAGACTGAATCTCGCCTTGAGGTGCAGTTGGCCTGAAATTCTATTTAAGGGTTTCGGTTGAGAGACGTGAGTCAGCATTTTCTCTTTAGTTGCAAGAAAAGAGAGAACTTGCATTTATATTGTGCCTTTCACCACCTCAGGACTCAGAGTCAGAAGGTCGTGGGTTCGAGCCCAATTCCAGGCACATAATCCAGACTGACTCTCCGAGTGCGGTACTGAGGGAGCGCCAGAATACACCGTCTTTCGGATGAGACGTTAAACCGAGGCCCCGTCTGCTCTCTCAGGTGGACGTAAAAGATCCCACGGCCACTATTTCCAAGAAGAGCAGGCGAGTTCTCCCTGGTGTGGGGGAGGAGCTAAATACAATTAAAATCACTAAGGAATTGGTACTCAGTAAAATAATGGGACTGAAGACGGATAAATCCCCTGGACCTGATGGCTTACATCCTAGGGTCTTGAGGGAAGTGGCAGTAGGAATTGTGGATGCTTTGGTAATAATTTTCCCAAACTCCCTGAACTCAGCAAAGGTCCCGGCAGATTGGAAAACTGCTAATGTAACACGCTTATTTAAAAAGGGTTGTAGGCAGAAGGCTGGAAATTATAGACCAGTTAGCCTAACATCTGTGGTGGGTAAAATTTTGGAGTCTATTATTAAGGAGACAGTAACGGAACATTTAGATAAACATAATTTAATAGGACAAAGTCAGCATGGCTTTATGAAGGGGAAGTCATGTCTGACAAATTTGCTCGAGTTCTTTGAAGACATAACGTACAGGGTGGATAAAGGGGAACCAGTGGATGTAGTGTATTTAGACTTCCAGAAGGCATTCGACAAGGTGCTACATAAAAGATTATTACTCAAGATAAAAAATCACTGGATTGGGGGTAATATTCTGGCATGGGTGGAGGATTGGTTATCTAACAGGAAGCAGAAAGTTGGGATAAATGGTTCATTCTCGGACTGGCAACCAGTAGCCAGTGGTGTTCCGCAGGGGTCGGTGCTGGGTCCCCAACTCTTTACAATCTATATTAACGATTTGGAGGAGGGGACCGAGTGTAACATATCAAAGTTTGCAGATGATACAAAGATGGGAGGGAAAGTAGAGAGTGAGGAGGACATAAAAAACCTACAAGGGGATATAGACAGGCTGGATGAGTGGGCAGAGATTTGGCAGATGCAATACAATATTGGAAAATGTGAGGTTATGCACTTTGGCAGGAAAAATCAGAGAGCAAGTTATTATCTTAATGGCGAGAAACTGGAAAGTACTGCAGTACAAAGGGATCTGGGGGTCTTGGTGCAAGAAAATCAAAAAGTTAGTATGCAGGTGCAGCAGGTGATCAAGAAAGCCAATGGAATGTTGGCTTTTATTGCTAGGGGGATAGAATATAAAAACAGGGAGGTATTGCTGCAGTTGTATAGGGTACTGGTGAGACCGCACCTGGAGTACTGCATACAGTTTTGGTGTCCATACTTAAGAAAAGACATACTTGCTCTCGAGGCAGTACAAAGAAGGTTCACTCGGTTAATTCCGGGGATGAGGGGGTGGACATACGAGGAGAGGTTGAGTAGATTGGGTCTACTCATTGGAGTTCAGAAGAATGAGAGGCGATCTTATTGAAACATAAGATTGTGAAGGGGCTTGATCGGGTGGACGCGGTGAGGATGTTCCCAATGATGGGTGAAACTAGAACTAGGGGACATAATCTTAGAATAAGGGGCTGCTCTTTCAAAACTGAGACGAGGAGAAACTTTTTCACTCAGAGGGTAGTGTGTCTGTGGAATTTGCTACCCCAGGAAGCTGTGGAAGCTACTTCATTAAATAAATTTAAAACAGAAATAGACCGTTTCCTAGAAGTAAAGGGAATCAGGGGTTATGGGGAGCGGGCTGGAAATTGGACATGAGGCTGAGTTCGGATCGGTCAAGGCCCTGTGGGTGGCGGAGCGGGCCCAGGGGCCGAGTGGCCTGGTCCTGCTCCTACTTCTTGTGTTCTTTAGAGTTGAGGTTGGATCAGATCAGCCATGTTCTCATTGAATGGCGGAGCAGGCTCGAGGGGCCGATTGGTCTACTCCTGCTCCTATTTCTTATGTTCTTATGTTCTTATGTCCTGGGCCAATATTTATCCCTTAACCAATATCACTAAAAACAGATTATCTGGTCATTTATCACATTGCTGTTTGTGGGAGCTTGCTGTGCGCAAATTGGCCTCCGCAATACAACAGTGACTACACTTCAAAAGTATTTAATTGGCTGTGAAGCGCTTTGGGACGTCCTGAGATCAGGTTCTTCTGTAGGAATGCAGGTTCTTCCTTTTTCATAGCGGTTTGTGGGATCTTGCTGTGTGAAAATGTCTACTGTGTTTTCCTACCAAACAACAGTCACTGTGCTTCAAAGCAACCCACTACCCATGAAGCACTTTGGGACGTGTCTGGGAGATGCGGGTTCGGTGTTATATAAACACACGCCAATCTGTTTCTCTTTCTGTCTGCAATGGGAGGCACTTTTGCAGACACTCTGAATATCCGCCTCTTCTTTTGTTACCAACGGCTACTTATCACTTTTGCTTCCTGTGGGCTACCACACTACCCCTCCCCTCTCCCACCTCTCCATGCCCCTCCCCCCCCCCCCCCACCATCGCCCTCCCCTCCACCCCCGGCCTGAACACATTGCGCAAGCTCTCACACTGCCTGCTCCACAACCACTTCATCATGTTACCGCATCATTTGCATACAGATGAATATTCGCCCTCCGCAGTTTACAACACGTGGAGACTGAGTGAAAAACAGGAAACTTGTGATCAACAGGGTTGTTTTTCCTTAAACAGAAAGACTTGCATTTCTACAGCGCTTTCATAACCTCTGGACGTCTCAAAGCGCTTTACAGCCAATGAAGTACTTTTGAAGTGTAGTCTCTGTTGTAATGTGGGAAACGCGGCAGACAATTTGCGCACAGCAAGCTCCCACAAACAGCAATGTGATAATGACCAGATAATCTGTTTTTAGTGATGTTGATTGAGGGATAAATATTGGCCCCAGGACACCGGGGAGAACTCCCCTCATCCACCTGGGAGAGCAGACGTCGGTTTAACGTCTCATCCAAAAGACGGCACCTCCGACAGTGCAGCACTCCCTCAGTACACACAACCTTCTGACTCAGAGGTGAGAGAGAGAGAGAGAGAGTGCGACCCACTGAGCCACGGCTGACATTTAAACAAACTAGTGATCGAGACAGGTTTTCTACCGACTCTAACCTTCGACCCAATGCTGATTGAAAGGCAGAGCAGAGTTTGCTGCTGGCGCTGCTGCAAGAGGCTGTCGGAGCAGGAAACTGTTGTAAAGCGCACTTCCTCTTAACACTCTTATCTTTAAACACCCGCCGTCTTTGCAACTCTCTGCTTCCTCTCACAGAGTCCGGCTGCATCTCAGACGACCGCACCAGCACCTTCTGCTCTCTCTGTTTGCGTTATTCATGAACTAATTGTATGGGCACCAAGAAACAGGAGGTTGTGGGTTTAAGTCCCACTCCAGAAGCTTCAGCACAAAAATCTAGGCTGACACTCCAGCGGGGTACTGAGGGAGTACTGCACTGTCGGAGGGGCAGTACTGAGGGAGCGCTGCACTGTCGGAGGGGCAGTACTGAGGGAGCGCTGCACTGTCAGAGGGGCAGTACTGAGGGAGTGCTGCATTGTCAGAGGGGCAGTACTGAGGGAGTGCCGCACTGTCAGAGGGGCAGTACTGAGGGAGTGCTGCACTGTCAGAGGGGCAGTACTGAGGGAGTGCTGCACTGTTGGATGGGCAGTACTGAGGGAGCGCCGCACTGTCGGAGGGGCAGTACTGAGGGAGCGCTGCACTGTCGGAGAGGCAGTACTGAGGGAGTGCTGCACTGTCGGAGAGGCAGTACTGAGGGAGCGCTGCACTGTCGGAGGGGCAGTACTGAGGGAGCGCTGCACTGTCGGAGGGGCAGTACTGAGGGAGCGCTGCACTGTCAGAGGGGCAGTACTGAGGGAGTGCTGCACTGTCAGAGGGGCAGTACTGAGGGAGCGCTGCACTGTCGGAGGGGCAGTACTGAGGGAGTGCTGCACTGTCGGAGGGGCAGTGCTGAGGGAGCGCTGCACTGTCGGAGAGGCAGTACTGAGGGAGCACTGCACTGTCGGAGGGACAGTACTGAGGGAGCGCTGCACTGTCGGAGGGGCAGTACTGAGGGAGCGCCGCACTGTCGGAGGGGCAGTGCTGAGGGAGCGCTGCACTGTCGGAGGGGCAGTACTGAGGGAGCGCCGCACTGTCGGAGGGGCAGTGCTGAGGGAGCGCTGCACTGTCGGAGGGGCAGTACTGAGGGAGCGCTGCACTGTCAGAGGGGCAGTATTGAGGGCGCTCTGCACTGTCGGAGGGGCAGTACTGAGGGAGCACTGCACTGTCAGAGGGGCAGTACTGAGGGAGTGCCGCACTGTCGGAGGGGCAGTACTGAGGGAGCGCTGCACTGTCGGAGGGGCAGTACTGAGGGAGTGCTGCACTGTTGGATGGGCAGTACTGAGGGAGCGCCGCACTGTCGGAGGGGCAGTACTGAGGGAGCGCTGCACTGTCGGAGAGGCAGTACTGAGGGAGTGCTGCACTGTCGGAGAGGCAGTACTGAGGGAGCGCTGCACTGTCGGAGGGGCAGTACTGAGGGAGCGCTGCACTGTCGGAGGGGCAGTACTGAGGGAGCGCTGCACTGTCAGAGGGGCAGTACTGAGGGAGTGCTGCACTGTCAGAGGGGCAGTACTGAGGGAGTGCTGCACTGTCGGAGGGGCAGTACTGAGGGAGTGCTGCACTGTCGGAGGGGCAGTGCTGAGGGAGCGCTGCACTGTCGGAGAGGCAGTACTGAGGGAGCACTGCACTGTCGGAGGGACAGTACTGAGGGAGCGCTGCACTGTCGGAGGGGCAGTACTGAGGGAGCGCCGCACTGTCGGAGGGGCAGTGCTGAGGGAGCGCTGCACTGTCGGAGGGGCAGTACTGAGGGAGCGCCGCACTGTCGGAGGGGCAGTGCTGAGGGAGCGCTGCACTGTCGGAGGGGCAGTACTGAGGGAGCGCTGCACTGTCAGAGGGGCAGTATTGAGGGCGCTCTGCACTGTCGGAGGGGCAGTACTGAGGGAGCACTGCACTGTCAGAGGGGCAGTACTGAGGGAGTGCCGCACTGTCGGAGGGGCAGTACTGAGGGAGCGCTGCACTGTCGGAGGGGCAGTACTGAGGGAGCGCTGCACTGTCGGAGGGGCAGTACTGAGGGAGCGCTGCACTGTCGGAGGGGCAGTACTGAGGGAGTGCTGCACTGTCGGAGGGGCAGTACTGAGGGAGCGCTGCACTGTCAAATGTGCCGTCTTTTGGATGAGATGTTAAACCGAGGCCCCGTCTGCTCTCTCAGATGGACGTACAAGATCCCATGGCCACTATTTTGAAGAAGAGCAGGGGAGTTCTCCCCGGTGTCCTAGGGCCAATATTTATCCCTCAATCAACATCACAAAAAAAAACAGATTCTCTGGTCATTATCAAACTGCTGTTTATGGGAGCTTGCTGTGCGCAAATTGGCTGCTGCATTTCCTACATTACAACAGTGACTGCACTTCAAAAGTACTTCATTGGCTGTAAAGCGCTTTGGGACGTCCTGAGGTCATGAAAGGCGCTATAGAAATGCAAGTCTGTCTTTTTTTTCCGCTGCCCGCTATCAGCCTCGAAATCTCTGCCAGAGGGTACGTTAGTGTCCTGGTCCTGTTACTGGACTCGTAATCCAGAGAATATGAGTTCAAACCATCTGGCATGTTCTGATCGAGAATGCACTGCCTGAAAGCAGGGGTGAAAACAACTTATTAGCCATCCCTAGTTGCCCTGAGATGGTGGTGGTGTGTCTTTATCTTCCTCGGTCAACTCAGAGGCTTCTAGAGTGAAGATAGTGTGGGACGGGAGTCACCTGTAGGTCAGACCGGGTAGGGGTGGCAGGTTCCCTTCCCTGAAGGACATTAGTGAACCAGTTCCATGGACAGATTTTCTTTTCTTGTGAAGGGTTATGGGGAGCGGGCAGGGAAGTGGAGTTGAGGCCAAGATCAGATCAGCCATGATCTTATTGAATGGCGGAGCAGGCTCGAGGGGCCGAATGACCGACTCCTGCTCCTACGTCTTATGTTTGTGCCACCCCATAAGCAGAGGCAGAGAGTGGGGATAATGGGTGCCTACTTCAATTGGCAGGATGTGACTGGTGGAGTCCCCCAGGGATCTGTGCTGGGGCCTCAGCATTTCACTATATTTATAGAGGACTTGGATGAAGGAACAGAGAGCCGTGTATCAGAGTTCGCTGACGACACTAAGTTGGGCGGTACTGTAAATAGTGTAGCTGGGAGCAGAAAGTTGCACAGGGACATTGATGGATTCAGTGAGTGGGCAAAACTGTGGCAGATGGAGTTCAATGTGGGCAAGTGTGAGGTCACCCACTCTGGACACAAGAAAGATCGATCAGAGTATTTTCTAAATGGTGAGAAGCTGGGAACTGTGAAAGAGCCGAGAGATTTAGGGGTCCGAGTACAGAAATCACGAAAAGCTGGTGGACAGGTACAAAAAATAATTAGAAAGGCTCATGGAATGTTGGGCTTTATCTCACGGGGGCTGGAATACAGAGGGTGGAAGTTATGTTACAGCTGTAGCGAGCTCTGGTGAGACCCCCTCTGGACACTGTGTTCAGTTCTGGGCCCCGCACCTCAGGAAGGATATATTGGCCTTGGACGGGGGGCAGCGCAGATTCATCAGAATGATAACAAGGATTAAATTATGAGGACAGGTTGCACAGACTGGGCTTGTATTCCTCGAGTTTAGAAGATTGAGGAGTGATCTAATCGAGGTGTTTAAGATGATTAAAGGAGTTGATAGGGTGGATAGAGAGAAACTATTTCCTCTGGTGGGGGGAGTCCAGAACAAGGGGGCAGAACCTTAAAATTAGAGCCAGGCCGTTCAGGGGTGATGTCAGGAAGCACTTCTTCACACAAAGGGTAGTGGAAATCTGGAACTCTCTCCCCCAAAAAGCTGTCGAGGCTGGGGGTCAATTGAAAAATTCAAAACTGAGATTGCTAGATTTTTGTTGGGTAATGGTATCGAGGGATATGGAGCTGTAAGATTCTCAAAATTCACAGATCCCCCAAAACTCGAAGACAAACCCTAAGGAAAAGGACTTTGGACTCTTTTCTAACTATTACAGGGTGGTGAAATGCATTGGGCCTAACCGAAGGACGTTTTAGAGCAAAAACCAAGATTTGGTATTTTAAAAGACATGTCTGGGCTTGTAAGGGAGAAAAGGCTGTGAAGGAAGGTGGGAACAACCTCTGTAAAGGCAGTTTGGGTATTGGAGCTAATGGAAACTGTCTGGGGAACCGCATGACCTCACTTGGAGTTAATCGGCCCCTATCAGACATTAGCATCCTAACAATAAACCCGAGGAAAAGCAGTCTCTACCCCAATTTACAGAGCCCATTAAAAACATGCATAAAACAGATCACTTTGACCTACTCTATAGAAATCCTAGGCCCAGTCAAGAAACCCAAAACTTGGGGACAATCAACTACGATTAAGTGGCAAATCGACAGGATGGAGCCATCCCGAAACCACTTCACACCTTAACAAACAAGTTACCGTTAACGAGCCCGCCAAAATCTAACAATGACCGGGATCTGATTTGGCGTGCAGAGAAGGAAGCTTCAATTAGTATAATTGAAGGCTCGTTCTCAACCTGAAAAAGAAGAAGAGGAAGGAAGAAGGACAAGTCCTCCACGGAAGCATTCTCCGCAACACAGTTCTCCAGCACCACCGTTCAGCGTTCTGTGTCCAGCCAGAAGGTCGACAACTCGAAGGACAGACCATTCAACAAAATAGGTCGACACGTGGAAGAAACCCGAACGACTGCCTCAGTGACCATCGGACACCTCGCGGCAACAAGGCCCTCACGAAAACAACCAACCGAACATCAAGTACCAATATTGGGCCACCGCGACCAAAGAAAACCAACTCGAAGAAAAACCGAAGATCCGCAAAGTTTCCACTCTACAATCTACTCCTGACTTACCCCTGGGTAAGATTTTCCCCTAAAAAAACTCTAAACCCTACTTCTAACCAAGGAAAAGTGGGTACTCACCTGATAGATCCAATACGCACCTTACCGCATCAGCGGACTCGCGAAGACTGACCAGATACGCAGTTGAAGTCCTCTACCGCATACGGGGTACGCCAGACACCAACCAACATATAGAGTGAACCCCAAAACCGCGAACTAGCCCAACTGTCAGGGATTCTGGTGAGTATCATCCCTGGTCCTCTGGAATCCAACCGAGCTAGTGAAGTGGGATTGGGAGGGGTGAAGTATTCTTCTAATGTTATTTCCCTCTCTTGTATCGAAGTGTTCCCCACTTTTAGAGTGTTAAGAGTGTTTGTGTTGTATTTTACTTTCTTGAATAAAGATCAAAGTTCTTGCACCAAACCAGTTGTCTGCTGCACTTTTTGTCACAACCCCCAAATAAGTCCAAGATCTAGAACCAAGGGAGTGGGAGCGATTCGAACCGCTCAGAAGTCAGAGGTAAAGCTGACACAAACCACCACCCCCGACAGAGCAAAGGCAGGTAGATGAAGTTAAGATACAGATCAGACATGATCTCATTGAATGGCGGAGCAGGCTCAAGGGGCTGAATGGCCTCCTCCTGTTCCGATGTTTCCTAATTACCTGGTCTATCGAGGGATCGAAGGTATGGTTGCTAAATTTGTTGATGACACAAAGATAGGTAGGAAAGTAAATTGTGAAGAGGACATAAGGAGGCTACAAAGGGATATAGGTAAGTTAAGTGAGTGGTCAAAGATCTGGCAAATGGAGTATAATGTGGGAAAATGTGAAGTTGTCCATTTTGGCAGGAAGAATAAAAAAGAAGCATATTATCTAAATGGTGAGAGATTGCAGAGCTCTGAGATGCAGAGGGATCTGGGTGTCCTAGTGCATGAATCACAAAAGGTTAGTATGCAGGTACAGCAAGTAATTAGGAAAGCTAATAGAATGTTATAATTTATTCCGAGGGGAATTGAATACAAAAGTAGGGAGGTTATGCTTCAGTTATACAGGTCATGATGTGGAGATGCCGGCGTTGGACTGGGGTGGACAAAAATGAGAAGTCGCACAACACCAGGTTATAGTCCAACAGATTTATTTAATTTTACAAGCTTTCGGAGCTATCGCTCCTTCGTCAGGTAAGTTAGCAATGAGAGAATCTCCCAGAATTCACAATTTAAACCCAGACAAAATCTATTCACATTATTCGCTACAACAAAGAGCACAGCCAAGACAATGAGATGTGTCCCAGGGGGTCCAGCGTGTTAAACCACCTGCTGGCTGCATATCCTGTCAATTTGTGTTCTTGTGTTTTTAAAAAAAAAAACACCTGGGAAGACCGGCCATGATGTCAAGTCACGTTCTGTATCGTGACATGAACCCGATATCGCGATTGAGGCCATCCTCATGAGTGCGGAACTTGGCTATCAGTTTCTGCTCTATGATTTTGCGCTGTCGTGTATCTCGAAGGCCGCCTTGGAGAACGCTTACCCGCAGATCCGAGGCTGAATGCCCCTGGCTGCTGAAGTGTTCCCCGACTGGGAGGCAACCCTCCTGCCTGGCGATTGTTGCGCGGTGTCCGTTCATACGTTGTCTCAGTGTCTGCATGGTCTCGCCGATGTACCATGCTCTGGAGCATCCTTTACTGCAACGTATCAGGTAGACAACGTTGGCCGAGTCACATGAGTATGTACCGTGTACCTGGTGGGTAGTGTCCTCACGTGTAATGATGGTATCTGTGTCCATGATTTGGCATGTCTTGCAGAGGTTGCCGTGGCAGGGTTGTGTGGTGTCTTGGTTGCTGTTCTCCTGAAAGATGGGTAATCTGCTGCGAACGATGGTACTTTTGGATCTGTTGGACTATAACCTGGTGTTGTGCGACTTCTCATTTTTGTCCACCCCAGTCCAACGCCGGCATCTCCACATCATGACCTCTATTGACACCGCAAACTGCCGGCTCAAAGTGGAGAGAATCGCCAAGAAGATCGCGCATATTGACACAGACATCAAGTACCTGCAGAGATGCAAGAAAGCAGACAAGATTCCGAAAGGACTACAGATCACGAACCCACTCAAGTCGACATACAACACAGACTACGCTGAGAGACTTTGCCGTCGTACCTCTCACACACTCCTCAACCATCTCGTACACCAGCTCTACAGCAGACGTCGCAACCTCGAAACCAAGATAGAGTCCATGCTCTCAGCCTGTGCTCAGGACACAGCAGACCAGCTACGAGACACCGTCAAACAGACGAGGCAACGGAACTACGCTACCTACATGCGCATCAAGAACAGGAAGCTTGAGAAACTCGGCGTAACCACCAGCTACAACCAAGCCTCCCCCGGTACCACGGTTGCAACCACAGGGAAGTCCATCGTCAACCTGTCGGACCACACCCTTCAACCAGACGAAATCGAAGTTCTCGCCCTAGGGCTCAAGTTCTGCCCCACCACCAAAATGGACCCCATCGGTCTCGCGGCGGACACAGAGGAATTCATCAGGAGAATGAGGATCCGGGAATACTACCACAAATCCCAAGACGTCAGCAACATTCCTAATGGGACAATCAATGATCCGGAACAGCAGACAGAGGGAACCGCAGTGCTACAACCGAGGAAGAAAGAGTCAAATTGGACCCCTCCGGAGGGTCGCAACCCTAAGCTTGACATGTATGCTCAAGCTGTCAGGAAATGCATCAACGCCAGATTCATCAGCCGTACTCACAAGACAGTCCAGAATGTCACCCGAGCACAACGCAACGCCATCCACGCACTCAAGACCAACCGCAACATCGTCATCAAACCAGCGGACAAAGGAGGAGCCATCGTCATACAGAACAGAACGGACTATTGCAAAGAAGCATACCGACAACTGGACAACCAGGAACACTACAGACAGCTACCCGCAGATCCGACCAAAGAACACACCCGCCAACTCAATAGACTGATCAAGACCTTCGATCCAGACCTTCAAAACATCCTACGCACTCTCATCCCACGTACTCCCCGCGTAGGAGACTTTTACTGCCTCCCAAAGATACACAAAGCCAACACACCCGGACGTCCTATCGTATCAGGCAATGGAACCCTGTGTGAGAACCTCTCTGGGTACGTCGAGGGCATCCTGAAACCCATCGTACAGGGAACCCCCAGCTTCTGTCGCGACACTACAGACTTCTTGCAGAAACTCAGCACCCATGGACCAGTTGAACCAGGAACACTCCTCGTCACAATGGACGTATCGGCACTCTACACCAATATCCCCCACAATGACGGCATCGCTGCGACAGCCTCAGTACTCAACACCAACAACAGCCAATCTCCGGACGCCATCTTACAACTCATCCGCTTCATCCTTGACCACAATGTCTTCACCTTCGACAACCATTTTTTCACCCAAACACACGGAACAGCCATGGGGACCAAATTCGCACCCCAATACGCCAACATCTTCATGCACAAGTTCGAGCAAGACTTCTTCGCTGCACAGGACCTCCAACCAACGCTGTACACCAGATACATCGACGACATCTTCTTCCTTTGGACCCACGACGAAGGATCACTGAAAGGACTACACGATAGCATCAACAGGTTCCATCCCACCATCAAACTCACCATGGACTACTCCTCAGAATCGGTTTCATTCTTGGACACACGAATCTCCATCAAAGACGGACGCCTCAGCACTTCACTCTACCGCAAGCCCACGGACAACCTCACGATGCTCCACTTCTCCAGCTTCCACCCTAACCACGTTAAAGAAGCCATCCCCTATGGACAAGCCCTGCGAATACACAGGATCTGCTCAGACGAGGAGGAACGCGATGGACACCTACGGACACTGAAAGACGCTCTCGTAAGAACGGGATATGACGCTCGACTCGTCGATCGACAGTTCCGACGGGCCACAGCGAAAAACCGCATAGACCTCCTCAGAAGACGAACACGGGACACAACCAACAGAGTACCCTACGTCGTCCAGTACTTCCCCGGAGCGGAAAAACTACGCCATGTTCTTCGCAGCCTTCAACATGTCATCGATGACGACGAACACCTTGCTAAGGCCATCCCCACGCCTCCACTACTCGCCTTCAAGCAGCCGCCTAACCTCAAAAGTACCATCGTTCGCAGCAGATTACCCATCTTTCAGGAGAACAGCAACCAAGACACCACACAACCCTGCCACGGCAACCTCTGCAAGACATGCCAAATCATGGACACAGATACCATCATTACACGTGAGGACACTACCCACCAGGTACACGGTACATACTCATGTGACTCGGCCAACGTTGTCTACCTGATACGTTGCAGTAAAGGATGCTCCAGAGCATGGTACATCGGCGAGACCATGCAGACACTGAGACAACGTATGAACGGACACCGTGCAACAATCGCCAGGCAGGAGGGTTGCCTCCCAGTCGGGGAACACTTCAGCAGCCAGGGGCATTCAGCCTCGGATCTGCGGGTAAGCGTTCTCCAAGGCGGCCTTCGAGATACACGACAGCGCAAAATCATTGGTGAGACCACATCTGGAGTACTGTGTACAGTATTGGTCTCCTTATTTAAGGAAGGATGTAAATGCGTTGGAAGCAGTTCAGAGAAGGTTTACTAGACTAATACCTGGAATGGGCGGGTTGTCTTATGAGGAAAGGTTGGACAGGCTAGGCTTGTATCCGCTGGAGTTTAGAAGAGTAAGAGGTGACTTGATTGAAACATATAAGATCCTGAGGGGTCTGGACAGGGTGGATGTGGAGAGGATGTTTCCTCTTGTGGGAGAATCTAGAACTAGGGGTGGTCACTGTTTAAAAATAAGGGGGCGCCCATTTAAGACAGAGATGAGGAGAAATTTTTTCTCACAGAGGGTCGTGAGTCTTTGGAGCTCTCTTCCTCAGAGGGCAGTGGAAGCAGAGTCTTTGAATATTTTTAAGGCAGAGGTAGATCGATTCTTGGTGAGCAAGGGGGTGAAAGGTTATCAGGGGTAGGCGGGAATGTGGAGTAATCGGATCAGCCATGATCTTATTGAATGGTGGAGCAGGCTCGAGGGGCCGAGGGGCCGAATGGCCTACTCCTGCTCCTAATTCGTATGTTCGTATGTTTAATTTCACAATTGGTCATGGGGAGATTTGAACTCAGCACCGTAAGGATTACAGTACCTCACCCTGGAAGAATCGGCAACATCAACAACAACAACAACTTGCTTTATATAGCGTCTTTAACGTAGTAAAACGTCCCAGGGTGCTTCACGGGAGCGATTATCGAACGAAATTTGACACCGAGCCACATAAGGAGATATTAGGACAGATGACTAAAAGCTTGGTCAAAGAGGTAGGTTTAAAGGAGTCTCTTAAAGGAGGAGAGAGAGAGGCGGAGAGGTTTAGAACATAGAACATAGAACATAGAACAGTACAGCACAGTACAGGCCCTTCGGCCCTCGATGTTGTGCCGAGCATTGTCCGAGACCAAGATCAAGCTATCACACTCCCTATCACTCTGGTGTGCTCCATGTGCTTATCCAATAACCGCTTGAAAGTTCCTAAAGTGTCCGACTCCACTATCACAGCAGGCAGTCCATTCCACACACCAACCACTCTCTGAGTAAAGAATCTACCTCGGACATCCCTTCTATATCTCCCCCCATGCACCTTATAGTTATGCCCCCTTGTAACAGCTGCCTCTACCCGAGGAAATAGTCTCTGAACATCCACTCTATCTATCCCCCTCATCATCTTATAAACCTCTATTAAGTCGCCTCTCATCCTCCTCCGCTCTAAAGAGAAAAGCCCCAACTCCCTCAATCTTTCCTCATAAGACCTCCCCCCCAAACCAGGCAGCATCCTGGTAAATCTCCTTTGCACTCTTTCCAATGCTTCCACGTCCTTCCTATAGTGAGGTGACCAGAACTGCACACAATATTCCAAATGTGGTCTCACCAAGGTCCTGTACAGTTGCAGCATAACCTCACGGTTCTTAAACTCAAACCCTCTGTTAATAAACGCCAACACACCATAAGCCTTCTTTACTGCTCTATCCACTTGAGTGGCAACCTTCAGAGATCTGTGGATATGAACCCCCAGATCCCTCTGCTCCTCCACGTTCCTCAGAACCCTGCCATTGACCCTGTAATCCTTATTCAAATTTGCCCTACCAAAATGAATCACCTCACACTTATCAGGGTTAAATTCCATCTGCCATTTTTCGGCCCAGCTCTGCATCCTATCAATGTCTCTTTGCAGCCTACAACTGCCCTCCACCTCATCCACTGCTCCACCAATCTTGGTGTCATCAGCAAATTTACTGATCCACCCTTCAGTCCCCTCCTCCAAGTCATTGATAAAAATCACAAACAGCAAAGGACCCAGCACCGACCCCTGTGGCACACCGCTGGTAACTGGTCTCCAGTCCGAAAATGTTCCATCCACCACCACCCTCTGCCTTCTATGAGATAGCCAGTTACTTATCCAATCGGCCAAATTTCCCTCTATCCCACAACTCCTTACTTTCTTCATGAGACGACCATGGGGAACCTTATCAAATGCCTTACTAAAATCCATGTATACGACATCAACTGCTCTACCTTCATCTACACACTTAGTTACCTCCTCAAAGAATTCAATCAAATTTGTTAGGCAAGACTTACCCTTCACGAATCCGTGTTGACTATCCCTGATTAAGTTGCCCCTTTCCAAATGGTCATAAATCCTATCCCTCAGGACCTTTTCCATTATCTTACCAACCACCGAAGTAAGACTAACCGGCCTATAATTACCAGGGTCATTCCTATTTCCTTTCTTGAAGAGAGGAACAACATTCGCCACTCTCCAGTCCTCTGGCACCATCCCCGTGGACAGTGAGGACCCAAAGATCAAAGCCAGAGGCTCTGCAATCTCCTCCCTTGCCTCCCAAAGAATCCTAGGATATATCCCATCTGGCCCAGGGGACTTATCGACCCTCAGGTTCTTCAAAATTGCTAAAACATCTTCCCTCAGAACATCTACCACCTCCAGTCTATCCACCTTTATCACACTCTCATCCTCAAGAACATGGCCCCTCTCCTCGGTGAACACTGACGAAAAGTATTCATTCATCACCTCTCCTATCTCTTCTGACTCCATGCACAAGTTCCCACTACTGTCCTTGACCGGCCCTACCCTCACCCTGGTCATTCTTTTATTTCTCACATAAGAGTAAAAAGCCTTGGGGTTTTTCTTGATCCGACCCGCCAAGGACTTCTCATGCCCCCTCCTAGCTCTCCTAAGCTCTTTTTTTAGCTCATTCCTTGCTACCTTGTACCCCTCAATCGACCCAACTGAACCTTGTTTTCTCATCCTTACATACGCTTCCTTTTTCCTCTTGACTAGACGTTCAACCTCTTTTGTGAACCATGGTTCTCTCACTCGGCCATTTCCTCCCTGCCTGACAGGGACATACCTATCAAGGACACGCAGTAATTGGGAGGTTTAGGGAGGGAATTCCAGAGCTTAGGGCCCAGGCAGCTGGAGGCACGGCCGCCAATGGTGGAGCGATTAAAATCGGGGATGCGCAAGAGGCCAGAATTGGAGGAGCACAGAGATCTCGGGGGGTTGTCGGGCTGGAGGAGGTTACAGAGATAGGGAGGGGGGCGAGGGCCATGGAGGAATTTGAAAACAAGGATTATAATTTTGAAATCGAGGTGTTGCCGGACCGGGAGCCAGTGTAGGTCAGCGAGCACAGGGGTGATGGGTGAACGGGACTGGGTGCGAGTTAGGACACGGGGCAGCCGAGGTTTGGATGACCTCAAGTTTACAGAGGGTGGAAGAGGCCGGCCAGGAGAGCGTTGGAATAGTCAGGTCTAGAGGTAACAAGGGCATGGATCAGAGTTTCAGCAGCGGATGAGCGGAGCAGGGACGGAGTCGGGCTGATTGTCCCCTTGCCCTGCTCCCCTATATCTGGCTCAACAAGACAGGGTTCCGGGTGACGACTCTCTTGGGGAAAGTGAGTCTGGTACCAACCTTCAAATTGCCTGATTTATTGAATGAGCTTTCACAGTTTGTCTTGGTGAGATTTGAACTCCTGTTTACTGGTTCAGTAAAAGAAAGATTTGCATTTCTCCAGCGCCTTTCACAACCTCTGGACATCCCAAACGCTTCACAGACAATGAAGTACTTTTTGAAGTGGAGTCACTGTTGTAATGTAGGAAACACAGCAGCCAATTTGTACAGCAAGCTCCCACAACCAGATAATCTGTTTTAGTGATGTTGATTGAGGGATAAATGTTGGCCAGGACACCGGGGAGAACTCCCCTGCTCCTCTTCGAAATAGTGCAATGGGATCTTTTACGTCCACCTGAGAGAGCAGACGGGGCCTCGGTTTAACATCTCCTCAGCACTGCACTGGAGTGTCAGCCTAGATTTTTGTGCTTATGCCTCTGCAGTGGGACTTGAACCCACAACCTTCTGCCTCAGAGGCGAGAGATCTACACATTGAGCTGTCCACTAGACTACTGTACCCATTGAGGTGACCTCTACATTACAACAGTGACTACACTTCAAAAGTATTTCATTGGCTGTAAAGCGCTTTGGGACATCCTGAGGTCATGAAAGGTGTTATAAAAATGCAAGTCTCTCTTTCTTTCTCTGAATCGGGAGCAGTAACCGTGGGAAGTAAAACTCAAGGGACTCTCGATACAGGAATTTCCAAAAACATCCTTAACTCTGCCAAAGTCTGAGGCAGATCCGTGTTTTATTTTTATTCCTTCTTGGGATGTGGGCATCGCTGGCAAGGCCGGCATTTATTGCCCATCCCTAATTGCCCCTGGAGAAGGTGGTGGTGAGCCGCCTTCTTGACCCGCTGCAGTCCGTGCGGTGAAGGTGCTCCCACAGTGCTGTTAGGGAGGGAGTTCCAGGATTTTGACCCAGCGACGATGAAGGATCGGCAATATACTTCCAAGTCAGGATGGTGTGTGTGACTTGGAGGGGAACTTGGAGGTGGTGATGTTCCCATGCGCCTGCTGCCCTTGTCCTTCTAGGTGGAAGAGGTTGCGGGTTTGGGAGGTGCTGCCAAAGAAGCCTTGGCGAGTTGCTGCAGTGCATCTTGCAGATGGTACACACTGCAGCCACGGTACGCCAGTGGTGGAGCGAGCGAGTATTTTCTTTAGACATCTTGAACTGGGGGATAATTTTCTTCCCATGGCCTCTGGCAGGTGATGGCTTCAGCGGAGGAACAGCTACTCTTTTCACCTGAGAACACAGAGTGGGGAAGCTCACGCCAACCATGGCTAATGTTGGTTTCTCGTTTCATGCAAGGCTTTGTTAAGCAGCTAATTTAATAATCTTCACAGGGATGTCATTCAAAACCAATAACTAGGCCCAGTTTCTGTCAACGAGGGGCCTTAGCAACCTTTTGCTTTTGCCATTCTCACTTTTAATCCATGCTGCTGCCCCACCAGACGCAATATCTTGCTCCCGCAGTACAGGGACTATGGTGTGCTGTGGTGTCCTGTGCAGTCTGTGCCGGTCCCTATCACTTCCAAGCCCCTTCCCAACCAGCTACTGATGCAGCTCCATTTCTGGTGTTCACTGACTCCTCTCCTGAAGGTGCTGACTCCGGCTGGGCTCTGGTCCCAATGCATCTGGGCAGCCCTCCCACTCTTCATGTTTGAGAGACTGGGCTGGATTTTGTCTTAGGGTCGGGCTGGGGTCGTGTTAGCCACATTTCGTGTTGCCCCCCCGACTCCAGATTAACGTGGATGAATGATGCAATTTTCACTTAATTGGGCAATTGAGTTCCAGCCTGTGGGAACCCATGAACCAATTAGTGGTTTCAGTCTGAAAGTCGCCTCTGATGATGTCATCATTGCAGGTCAGAGACTGCCTGGTCTCAGAGACTGCCTGGCCTTTGCTGTGAGAGGACCTGGATGCAAAATGAGGGGGAACATAGAAACATAGAATCTAGGAGCAGGAGTAGGCCATTTGGCCCGTCGAGCCTGCTCCACCATTCAATACGATCATGGCTGATCATCCAAATCCAGTACCCTGTCCCTGCTTTAATCCCCACAGTACACATATCCCACCCTACCCCCCGTATTTAATTCCCCCTAACATATCCCATCCTATCCCCATAACCCCACATATTTAATCCCCCCCTAACACTAAGGGTCAATTTATCATAGCCAAATCAACCTAACCCGCACATTTTTGGACTGTGGGAGGAAACCGGAGCACCCGGAGGAAACCCACGCAGACACGGGGAGAATGTGCAAACTCCACACAGACAGTCACCCGAGGTCAGATTTGAACCCGGGTCCCTGGCGCTGTGAGGCACCAGTGCTAACCACTATGCCACCGTGTTGGAAGGAGAGAAAGAGAGAGATTTTTTCACATCAGGCGTACTTCACGTCCGAAAAGGGTTAAACTAGCTAAAAAGTTTCAAAATGGCATTACAGAGCCAATTTAGGCCTTGTTAAGGGCTTTAATGGCCTCTCCCGCCTCTTGGAGGTGGGACGGAGTCGGGAACTCAGTGACCGATTTTGTCAAAATTGCTTGGAGGCGGGATGGAGTCGGGATGGGGTCGGGACCCCCGACTCCGCAACTTTAACCCCCCCACACACCTCCAAACCCGACTCCATGGGTCATTCAAAATCCAGCCCGGTGTTGCTGGGCTACTCAGCTATGGCAGAAGCATCACAGGCAGGTGCAATCCTCGTGTCCTCCCAAGTACAGGTTCCTGGATGATAATCATGTGCAGCAACTCTGGGTGATTCCTCTTTTCCCTCGCCCAGGGGTGCTGAGGCCAAATGTGTCAGCCCTGACTCAGTGGGTAGCTCTCTCTCTCTCTCTCTCTCTCTTTCTCTTGTTTCTGAGTCAGAAGGTTGTGGGTTCAAATCCCACTCCAGAGACTTGAGCCCCTAATCTAGGCTGACACTCCAGTGCAGTGCTGAGGGAGCGCCGCACTGTCGGAGGTGCCGTCTTTCAGATGAAACGTTAAACCGAGGCCCCGTCTGCCCTCTCAGGTGGACGTAAAAGATTCCATGGCCACTATTGGAAGAAGAGCAGGTGAGTTCTCCCCAGTGTCCTGGGGCCAATATTTATCCCTCAACCAACATTACTAAAAACAGATGATCTGGTCATTATCACATTGCTGTTTGTGGGAGCTTGCTGTGCGCAAATTAGCTGCCGCGTTTCCTACATTACAACAGTGACTACACCTCAAAAAAAATACTTCATTGGCTGTGAGGAGCTTTGGGACATCCTGGGATGGTGAAAGACTGCACCTGCGATAGTGCAGCGCTCCTTCAGTACTGCACTGGGAGTGTGAGCCTGGAATTTGGGCTCAAATCTCTGGGGTGGGGAACCTTCTGCTTCAGAGACGACTTCTCATTTGTGCGACTTCTCATTTTTGTCCACCCCAGTCCAACGCCGGCATCTCCACATCAGAGACGAGAGAGAGAGAGAGAGTGCTGCCCACCGGGCTACGACCGACGCAATGCCGTGTGAAGGGACCGCGGTAACATGGCTTCATTTTCTGTGTTTCACCTTCGGCGGGCGTGCGAGGAAAGTCAGCGAGTGCGTGTGGCTTTAAATGGAGTGTCGTCACAGTGGAACTGGCAATGTGCATAATCCCACAGTACAGCAGTGCGACTCTGGTCATGTGAGTGCTGGGAGCCAAAACATCTGACGCAGCCTAGCGCCAAGAGCAGGGATTAAGCTGAAAATAATTACAGGCTCAAAGAAAAAAAACGGGGGTGAGGGGATCTCAGTACGAATTACCGAACAAAGCAAGAAATCACAAAGAACGCTGGCAGAACATGAACGCCACTTGTTCTTGTTTGTCCTGCCTGCAGTCTATCCACCCGGACAGGCTCATTGTGCCGTGAAATGTTTTGGCAAACAGCCTTTGTGGAGTTTTTTTTTTCTGCTCCATTGAATCTAAGCTGGGTTGAGTTTATATGATCACACTTGGCCCTAAGGACTTCCTGTTCCTGCTGGTGGCCGAGCCACGTGACCAGGCTTATCGTGCACGCCTGTAATCACCGGTTTGGCAAAGCTCCCTCTCTGTTGAGCCCATCGCAATTCTCAGTGAAAGGAGGACAAAAGACACGGCTGTTAGCACGGGGGTTAATTTTTTGGTGTGTGTGTTTTATTTTCTCTTCGGGGTGCGGGATCCCCGGGTACAGGAGTCTCTTGTGGCTCATTTCACCGCACGACCATTCGCCAAGTCCGATCCGAAAAAGAGCGACTCGCATTTCTCCAGCGTCTTTCACCACCTCAGGACGTCCCAAAGCACTTCACAGACAATCAAGTACTTTTGAAGTGTAGTCACTGCTGTAATGTAGGAAACGCGGTAGCCAATCTGCGCTCAGCAAGATCCCACAAACAGCAATTTTATAAAGACCAGATAATCTGCTTTAGTGATGTATATTGAGGGATAAATATTGGACCAGGTCACCGGGAATAACTCTCCTGCTCTTCATCAAAATAGTGCCATGGGATCTTTTACGTCCACCTGAGAGAGCAGACGGGGCCTCGGTTTAACGTCTTATCCGAAAGACGGCACCGCCGACAGTGCAGTGCTCCCTCAGTACTGCACCTCCGACAGTGCAGCACTCCCTCAGTACTGCCCCTCCGACAGTGCAGCGCTCCCTCAGTACCGCCCCTCCGACAGTTCAGCGCTCCCTCAGTACTGCCCCTCCGACATTGCAGCGCTCCCTCAGTACTGCCCCTCCGACAGTGCAGCGCTCCCTCAGTACTGCCCATCCGACAGTGCGGCGCTCCCTCAGTACTGCCCCTCCGACAGTGCAGCGCTCCCTCAGTACTGCCCCTCCGACAGTTCAGCGCTCCCTCAGGGCTGCCCCTCTGACAGTGCAGCGCTCCCTCAGTACTGCCCCTCCGACAGTGCAGCGCTCCCTCAGTACTGCCCCTCTGACAGTGCAGCACTCCCTCAGTACTGCCCCTCCAACAGTGCAGCGCTCCCTCAGTACTGCCCCTCCGACAGTGCGGCGCTCCCTCAGCGCTGCCTCTCCAACATTGCAGCGCTCCTCAGGGCTGCCCCTCCGACAGTGCAGCGCTCCCTCAGTACTGCCCCTCCGACAGTGCAGCGCTTCCTCAGGGCTGCCCCTCCGACAGTGCAGCACTCCCTCAGTACTGCCCCTCCGACGGTGCGGCACTCCCTCAGTACTGCCCCTCCGACGGTGCGGCGCTCCCTCAGTACTGCCCCTCCGACAGTGCTGCGCTCCCTCAGTACTGCCCCTCCGACGGTGCGGCACTCCCTCAGTACTGCCCCTCCGACAGTGCGGCGCTCCCTCAGTACGGCCCCTCCGACAGTGCGGCGCTCCCTCAGTACTGCCCCTCCGACAGTGCAGCACTCCCTCAGCACTGCACTGAAGTGTCGGCCTGGATTTTTGCGTTCATGGCTCTGGACTGGGATTTGAACCCATAACCTTCTGAGTATGAGGCGAGAGGGAGCAGGGCTACCCACTGAGCCACTTGCTTCAGCCATGGTGCGGTGCTGAGCTCTAGGCCTTGGCCCAAGCCTGGGATTCTCAATAGCACACGGCCTTTGAACAATGACACTTTTCAGTGTGATTTGTGCCGTGTTCGCAAGCCCAGGAGGAAGGATTTGTGGAGTGTTGCATACTGGTGCGGTGTTTGACAAGAAGACAGAAAGGAAGGAAAAAACAAGGCTGGATATTGTTTCTCATTTGGCTGTAACTATAGCTCCCTTAAAAAGCTTTGAAACAAATTCTACAGACATGTTATTTCTAAGCAGGAAGCAGTCTGTCTCTGTGTGTATTATGCGTGACACTTAGCTCATTATCTATTTGACTTTTAGAAACAATTAATTAATTGAAGGACAGAGTGTTCCAATTTCACAGGATATTATCCTGTGGGTTTTCTTTTAGTGTAACGCGTTGAACTTTTTTTTCAACAACTGCTGTCAGGTCAGTCACCATTGTGGAGAGAACAAACAAATTAACGTTTCTGGTCCATTCTCTGCATCAGAAACAGCTGAGAGTGGCACCAAACCTTCCTCTCGATTCATTCTGGGGATGTGGGCGGCGGGTTGCCCTGAGGAGGTGGTGATGGGCCTTCTGACTCAACCGCTGGTCGTGGTTGGATACAACTGAGTGTCTACGGAAGTTGAGAGTCAACCACGTTGGTGTGGGACTGGAGTCACCTATAGGCCCAGACCGGGTGAGGACGGCAGGTTTCCTTCCCTGAAGGACATCAGTGAACCAGTTGGGTTTTTAGGGTCACTTTTACTGGCTTTTTATTTCCAGATCTTTTAAACAAAATTCAAAATTCTCAAACTGCCTTGGTGGGAATTGAACTCATGTTCTCAACTGATTACTTTTCCAGTGTCAGAACCATAACGCCAGCATACCCGTAAATCCACCCACTGGAGGTGAACACTTCTCCCCACAAAATACTGAGCAGTCGGTTTGTTGCTGGCATTGATTGAGGGGTAACCGTCGGCCCCGGACACCAGGAGAGGACACCCCTGCTCTGCTTCAAAATAGTGGCTGTGGGATCTTTTACGTCCACCTGAAAGAGCAGATGGGGCCTCGATTTAACGCCTCATCCAAAAGACGGCACCTCAGACAGTGCAGCGCTCCCTCAGTACTGCCCCTCCGACAGTGCGGCTCTCCCTCAGTACTGCCCCTCCGACAGTGCAGCGCTACCTCAGTACTGCCCCTCCGACAGTGCGGCGCTCCCTCAGTACTGCCCCTCCGACAGTGCGGCGCTCCCTCAGTACTGCCCCTCCGACAGTGCGGCGCTCCCTCAGTACTGCCCCTCCGACAGTGCGGCGCTCCCTCAGTACTGCCCTGGAGTGTCCGCCTGGATTATGTACTCAAGTCTCTGGAGGGGGGCTTGAAGCCGTGACCTTCTGAATCAGAGGTGAGAGAGAGAGAGAGAGAGAGAGCTACCCGCTGAGTTACGGCTGACAACAAGATGATGGGACGCTGCTCGTTCCTCACTCCGCCCGCTCTACCGGAAACCGATCTTCCAGTCATTTCCTTCCCCGCCCTTTGGAATTCTCTCTATCCGTTTCACTGAACTCCTCCTTACCCTTCCTTCCTTTTTAGAGGACCAGTTCGCTGACAGTGCTTTTGCTTCCCACGCTCCTTAACCTGCTTTTGCAATCAACTGCTTGGCTTTCCCCCTCCTCTCTGCGTGTAGAAAGTTTGGTGACATGAGAGAGGCCGGGGCTCAGTGGGTAGCACTCTCTCTCTCTCTCTCTCTCTCTCTCTCGCCTCTGAGTCAGAAGGTTCGAGTCCCACTCTATGGGACTTGAGCCCATAACCTAAGCTGACACTCCCAGTGCAATAACAACAACACCTTGCATTTATATAGCGCCTTTAATGTAGTAAAACACCCCAAGGTGGTTCACAGGAGCGTAAACAGACAAAAATTGGCACTGAGTCACATCAGGAGATATTAGTGCAGGTGACCAAAAGTTTGGTCAGAGAGGTAGGTTTTCAGGAGTCTCTCAAAGGAGGAGAGAGAGGCCGAAAGGTTTAGGGAGGGAATTCCAGATCTTGGGTCCCAGGCAGCTGAAGGCATGGCCGCCAATGGTGGAGCGATTAAATTCGGGGATGCTCAAGAGGCCAGAATTGGAGGAGCGCAGATCTCGGAGGGTTGTAGGGCTGGAGGAGGATACAGAGATAGGGAGGGGCGAGGCCAGAAAAAATTGAAAAATACATGTACAAATGATTGGTGACACTTGAAAGTTCTGAAAATGAGGCAAAGGTTTTGGAGGTGAGTGGGGTGAGAACCAGTTGTAGACAGATTACCTCATCCAACCTCACCGTATTCCAATAATTAGGACAAATAAAATCTAACATAAAAGGGAATCCAAAAGTCTTCTATAGGCATATAAATAATAAACGGGTAGTAAGAGGAGGGGTAGGGCCGATTAGGGACCAAAAAGGAGACCTATGCATGGAGGCAGAGGGCATGGCTGAGGTACTAAATGAGTACTTTGCATCTGTCTTCACCAAGGAAGAAGATGCTGCCAAAGTCATAGTGAAAGAGGAGATACTGGATGGGATAAAAATTGATAAAGAGGAGGTACTAGAAAGGCTGGCTGTACTTAAAGTAGGTTAGTCACTAGGAGCAGATGGGATGCATCCTAGGATGCTGAGGGAGGTTATGGAGGAAATCGTGGAGGTACTGGCCATAATCTTCCAATCCTCCTTAGATATGGAGCTGGTGCCAGAGGACTGGAGAATTGCAAATGTTACACCCTTGTTCAAAAAAGGGTGTAAAGATAAACCCAGCAACTACAGGCCAGTCAGTTTAACCTAGTTAGTGGGAAAGCTTTTAGAAACGATAATCCGGAACAAAATTAACAGTCACTTGGACAAGCGTGGATTAATTAAGGAAAGTCAGCATGGATTTGTGAAAGAGGGTTGATTAGGGCAATGTGGTTGACGTAGTGTACATGGACTTCCAAAAGGTGTTTGATAAAGTGTCACATAATAGGCTTGCCAGCAAAGTTGAAGACAATGGAATAAAAGGGACAGTGGCAGCACGGATACAAAATTGGCTAAGTGACAGGAAACAGAGAGTAGTGGTGAACAGTTGTTTTTCGGACTGGAGGAAGGTATACAGTGGTGTTCCCCAGGGATCGGTACTAGGGCCACTGCTTTTCTTGATATATATTAATGACTTGGACTTGGGAGTACAAGGCACAATTTCAAAATTTGCAGATGACACAAAACTTGGAAGTATAGTGCACAGTGAGGAGGATAGTGATAGACTTCAAGAGGTCACAGACAGGCTGGTGAAATGGGCGGACACGTGGCAGATGAAATTTAACGCAGAAAAATGCAAAGTGATACATTTTGGTAGGAAGAACGAGGAGAGGCAATATAAACTAAAGGGTACAATCCTAAAGCGGGTGCAGGAACAGAGAGACCTGGCGGTATATGTGCACAAATCGTTGAAGGTGGCAGGGCAGGTTGAGAAAGCGGTTAAAAAAGCATATGGGATCCTGGGATTCATAAATAGAGGCATCGAGTACAAAAGCAGGGAAATGATGATGAACCTTTATAAAACACTGGTTCGGCCTCAACTGGTGTATTGTGTCCAATTCTGGGCACTGCACTTTAGGAAGGATGTGAAGGCCTTAGAGAGGGTGCAGAAAAGATTGACAAGAATGGTTCCAGGGATGAGGACTTCAGTTACATGGACAGACTGGAGAAGCTGGGGTTGTTCTCCTTAGAGCAGAGAAGGTTGAGAGGAGATTTGAAAGAGGCGTTCAAAATCATGAGAGGTCTAGACAGAGTAGATAGAGAGAAACTGTTGCCATTGGCAGAAAGGTCGAGAACCAGAGGACACAGATTTAAGGTGATTGGCAGAAGATCCAAAGGTGACATGAGGAAAAACTTTTTTACGCAGCGCGTGGTTAGGATCTGGAATGCACTGCCTGAAAGGGTGGTGGAGGCAGACTCAATCGTGGCTTTCAAAAGGGAATTGGATAAGTACCTGAGGAAAAGGAATTTGCAGGGCTACGGGGAAAGGGCGGGGGAGTGGGACTAGCTGAAGTGCTCTTGCAGAGAGCTGGCACGGACTCCTTCTGTGCTGTAACGATTCTATGATTCTAAATAGCAACTCATTCTTCCCTCAATCGGGAAACTAATATGCTGACTAGTCCGCTGCGTCCTTGCAAACTCTGCAAATATTTTCAGTTTTTCTTTATCTCAGGAGTTGGGGTCAAATTGACTATCTTGATCGAGTTCTTTGATGAAGTAAAGGAAGGGTTGATGAGGGTAGTGTAGTTGATGTTGTGTATAGGGACTTTCAAAAGGCGTTTGACAAAGTGCCACATAATAGACTGGTTAGCAAAATGAAAGCCCATGGGATTAAAGGGACAGTGGCAGCGTGGATACAAATTGGCCAGGGACAGAAAGCAGAGAGTAGTGGTGAAGGGTTGTTTTTCAGACTGGAGAGAAGTATACAGTGGTGTCCCCCAGGAGTCAGTATTAGGGCCACTGCTCTTTTTGATATATATTAATGACCTGGACTTGCCATAATTTCAAAGTTTGCAGATGATATGAAACTCGGAAATGTAGTAAACAGTGAGGAGGATAGTAGCAGACTTCAGGAGGTAACAGACAGACTGGTGAAATGGGCAGACACGTGGCAGATGAAATTTAACACAGAGAAATGTGAAGTGATACATTTTGGTAGGAAGAATGAGGAGAGGCAATATGAACTAAATGATACAATTTTAAAGCAGGGTGCAAGAACAGAGAGACCTGGGGGTGTACGTACACAAGTCTTTGAAGGTGGCAGGACAAGTTGAGACGGCTGTTAAAAAAGCACACGGGATCCTGGGCTTCAGTAATAGAGGAATAGAGTAAAAAAGCGTGGAAGTTATGCTAAACCTTCATAAAACCGTTCACCACTATTCTCTGCTTTCTGTCCCTTAGTGATGCATTTTGGGAGGACTAACAAAGCAAGGGAATACACAATGAATGGTAGGACCCTAGGAAGGACAGAGGATCAGAGGGACCTTGGTGTGCATGTACATAGATCCCTGAAGGCAGCAGGATAGGTAGATAAGGTGGTTAAAAAGGCATATGGGATACTTGCCTTCATTAGCCGAGGCATAGAATATAAGAGCAGGGAGGTTATGATGGAGCTGTACAAAACGCTAGTTAGGCCACAGCTGGAATACTGTGTGCAGTTCTGGTCGCCACACTATAGGAAGGATGTGATTGCATTGGAGAGGGTGCAGAGGAGATTCACCAGGATGTTACCTGGGCTGCAGCGCTTCAGCTATGAAGAGAGACTGGACAGGCTGGGGTTGTTTTCCTTAGAGCAGAGAAGGCTGAGGGGGGACCTGATTGAGGTGTACAAAATTATGAGGGGCATAGATAGGGTAGATAGAAAGGAACTTTTCCCCTTAGTAGAGGGGTCAATAACCAGGGGGCATAGTTTCAAGGTAAGGGGCAGTAGGTTTAGAGGGGATTTAAGGGAAAACTTTTTCACCCAGAGAGTGGTTGGAATCTGGAACTCACTGCCTGAAAGGGTGGTAGAGGCAGGAACCCTCAACATTCAAGAAGCATTTAGATGAGCACTTGTAACACCATAGCATACAAGGCTACGGACCAAGTGCTAGAAAATGGGATTAGAATAGATAGGGCTTGATGGCCAGCGCGGACACGAAGGGCCGAAGGACCTCTTTCTGTGCTGTATAACTCTATGGGGTAAAAATTCACTTGGTTGCGCCTCCCGTTAGCGCCTTAAGAGGGCGCTAATGGGGCGCAAAGCCGCTAACGCCCGGGCGCAGCGATGTTTGCGCCGCTCGAGAACTTAACTTGAGATTGTGTGGCGGCGCTAAAACTTACCGCTGCGACCACCTGCGCGCGCAGATTGTGACGTCATTCCATGGTGCAACGCCCTTGTGGCGCCCCGTAGCGGAAATTGAGTGGCGCCCCCTGCCTTACCGCCTGGCGCTTCCAACGACCAGAAGACTGGAACGCTATCAATCGCTGTGGGGCTGGGGGGGCGCTATTTAAAGGGGGCCTCTTCCTGTCTTTTATTGTTGGTGGCATTTTTGAACTACGCATTCTGAGAGAGAGAGGGAGAGACTTCTGGAGAGATTCAACGTTGTGTGAAGGAGTTTTGGGTACTGAGCAGCACTTTGCAGGTTCATTTTGATTTGCCATTCCTTGTATCGATTTAGCAGAGACTGTGGGAGCTGCACTCTGAGCTCTTTGCCTGGTACGCTCCATTGTTCTTTCCAGCACATTTGATGTGCAAGTCTCTCCAGGCCGAGATTCAAGGCAGCAATGAACAGGATGTGGATGGAAAGCAAGATTAACCATCCCCTTTAAGAACTGGCCCGTGCCATTGTGTGTGTGTTCCATTGCTGACTGACATTACATGAGCTTCGCCAGCGCTCCGAGTTAGCGCCTCACTGCTCGGCCTTTGCGCCTTAAGAGAGGTGTGCAGCGCCTGCTTTAACGCTCCACTCACCTCCCGGGGCGGTAAAAGTGAAGTTTCCTGTCAGTGCCGATAATTAGCGCCAGGCGCTAATATTTGCGTCCGGACGATATTTGCGCCCCAAATGGGGCGCGACCTAATTTCTACCCCTATGACTCTAACCACTGGTTAGGCCTCAGAAGGGCAAGGGGGAGATTTTATAGAGATGTTCAAAACTGTTTCCACTGGCAGAAGGGACGGTAACCAGATGACACAGATTTAAGGTGATTGGGAAAAGAACCAGAGGCAACATGAGGAAACATGTATTTACGCAGTGAGTTGTTGTGATCTGGAATGCGCTGCCTGAAAGGGCGGTGGAAGCAGATTCAACAGTAACTTTCAAAAGGGAATGGGATAAATTTGCAGGGCTATGGGGAAAGAGCAGGGGGGAGTGGGAGTAATTGAATAGATCCAACAAAGAGCCGCACAGGCATGAAGGCCTGAATGGCCTCCTTCTGTGACTCTATGAAGTCCAGCCCACACTGATGGGTCAAAGGTCGACTCTCTGCTGTTTATGTCGGCTTTACATTCCAGAAACAAGTTTGGGCGGTTTGTGTTGGGCACGGATTCAGCTCATTCGAGCCTGCCGTTCAAATCTTTAGACTGTAGAATAGTGAGGGAGTCAGACAGCAACTGGTATTAAGCAAACAATCTCTGGTCTGGGAGACAGTGAAATGTCACATTGGGGGCAGGAAGGGCTGCTCTTCTGAGCTTGGGGTTAATGCACATTGCTCAGTCGTGTAGAACAAGCTATACTCTGTATCTAACCCGTGGTGTACCTGCCCTGGGAGTGTTTGATGGGACAGTGTAGAGGGAGCTTTACTCTGTATCTAACCCGTGCTGTACCTGCCCTGGGAGTGTTTGATGGGGACAGTGTAGAGGGAGCTTTACTCTGTATCTAACCCGTGGTGTACCTGCCCTGGGAGTGTTTGATTGGGACAGTGTAGAGGGAGCTTTACTCTGTATCTAACCCGTGCTGTACCTGCCCTGGGAGTGTTTGATGGGACAGTGTAGAGCGGGCTTTACTCTGTATCTAACCCGTGCTGTACCTGCCCTGGGAGTGTTTGATGGGACAGTGTAGAGGGAGCCTTACTCTGTATCTAACCCGTGCTGTACCTGCCCTGGGAGAGTTTGATGGGACAGTGTAGAGGGAGCTTTACTCTGTATCTAACCCGTGATGTACCTGCCCTGGGAGTGTTTTTTTTAATTCGCTTATGCGATCTGGGCGTCGCTGGCAAGACCAGCATTTATTGCCCATCCCTAATTGCCTTGAGAAGGTGGTGGTGAGCCGCCTTCTTGAACCGCTGCAGTCCGTGCGGTGAAGGTGCTCACACAGTGCTGTTAGGGAGGGAGTTCCAGGATTTTGACCCAGTGACGATGAAGGATCTGCGATATACTTCTAAGTCAGGATGGTGCGTGACTTGGAGGAGAACTTGGAGATGGTGGTGTTCCCATGCGCCTGCTGCCCTTGTCCTTCTAGGTGGAAGAGGTCGCGGATTGGGAGGTGCTGCCGAAGAAGCCTTGGCGAGTTGCTGCAGTGCATCTTGTAGATGGTACACACTGCAGCCACAGTACGCCGGTGGTGGAGGGAGTGAATGTTTAGGGTGGTGGATGGGGTACCAATCAAGTGGGCTGCTTTTTCCTGGATGGTGTCGAGCTTCTTGAGTGTTGTTGGAGCTGCACTCATCCAGGCAAGTGGAGAGTATTCCATCACAATCCTTACTTGTGCCTTGTAGATGGTTTGACGGGAGAGTGTAGAGGGAGCTATACTCTGTATCTAAGCCGTGCTGTACCTGCCCTGGGAGTGATTGATGGGGACAGTGAAGAGGGAGCTTTACTCTCTATCTAACCCATGCAGTACCTGCCCTGGGAGTGTTTAATGATGCGGAGATGCCGGTGTTGGACTGGGGTGGACAAAATTGAGAGGTCGCACAACACCAGGTTATAGTGTTTAATGAGACAGTGTAGAGGTACCTTTACTCTGTATCTAACCCGAGCAGTACCTGCCGTGGAAGTGTTTGATGGGACAGTGTAGAGGGAGCTTTACTCTCTATCTAACCCGTGCTGTACCTGCCCTGGGAGTGTTTAATGAGACAGTGTAGAGGGAGCTTTACTCTGTATCTAACCTGTGCTGTATTTGCCCTGGGAGTGTTTGATGGCACAGTGTAGAGGGAGCTTTACTCTGTATCTAACCCGTGCTGTACCTGCCCTGGGAGTGTTTGATGGGACAGCTTAGAGGGAGCTTCACTTTCTATCTAACCTGTGCTGTACCTGCCCTGGGAGTGTTTGATGGTTCAGTGTAGAGGGAGCTTTACTCTGTATCTAACCCGTGCTATACCTGCCCTGGGAGTGTTTGATGGGACAGTGTAGAGGGAGCTTCACTCTGTATCTAACCTATGCTGTACCTGCCCTGGGAGTGTTGGGACAGTGTAGAGGAGTTTTACTCTGTATCTAACCCATGCTGTACCTGCCCTTGGAGTGTTTGATGGGAGAGTACAGAGGGAGCTTTAGTCTGTATCTAACCCGTGCTGTACCTGCCCTGGGAGTGTTTGTTGGACAGTGTAGAGGGAGCTTCACTCTGTATCTAACCTATGCTGTACCTGCCCTGTGAGTGTTTGATGGGACAGTGTAGAGGAGTTTTACTCTGTATCTAACCCGTGCTGTACCTGCCCTGGGAGTGTTTGATGGGACAGTGTAGAGGGAGCATTACTCTGTATCTAACCCGTGTTGTACCTGCCGTGGAAGTGTTTGATGGGACAGTGTAGAGGGAGCTTTACTCTGTATCTAACCTGCGCTGTATTTGCCCTGGGAGTGTTTGATGACACAGTGTAGAGGGAGCTTTACTCTGTATCTAACCCGTGCAGTACCTGCCCTGGGAGTGTTTGACGGGAAAGTGTCAAGGAAGCTTTACTCTGTATCTAACCTGTGCTGTACCTGCCCTGAGAGTGTTTGATGAGACAGTGTAGAGGGATCTTTACTCTGTATCTAACTCATGTTGTACCTGCCCTGGGAGTGTTTGATGGGACAGTGTAGAGGGAGATTTACTCTGTATCTAACCCGTGCTGTACCTGTCCTGCGAGTGTTTGATGGGACAGTTTAGAGGGAGCTTTACTCTGTATCTAACCCGTGCTATACCTGTCTTGGGAGTGTTTGACGGGACAGTGTAGAGGGAGCTTTACTCTGTATCGAACACGTGCTGTACCTGCCCTGGGAGTGTTTGACGAGACAGTGTAGAGGAGCTTTACTCTGTATCTAACACGTGCTGTACCTGCCCTGGGAGTGTTTGATGGGACAGCATAGAGGGAGCTTTACTCTATATCTAACCCGTGCTGTACCTGCCCTGGGAGTGATTGATGGGGACAGTGAAGAGGGAGCTTTACTCTCTATCTAACCCGTGCTCTACCTGCCCTGGGAGTGTTTAATGGGACAGTGTAGAGGTACCTTTACTCTGTATCTAACCCGTGCTGTACCTGCCGTGGAAGTGTTTGATGGGACAGTGTAGAGGGAGCTTTACTCTGTATCTAACCCGTGCTGTACCTGCCCTGGGAGTGTTTGATGCGGAAGTTTAGAGGGAGCTTTACTCTGTATCTAACCCGTGCTATACCGGTCCTGGCAGTGTTTGACGGGACAGTGTAGAGGGAGCTTCACTCTGTATCTAACCCGTGCTATACCTGCCCTGGGAGTGATTGATGGGGACAGTGAAGAGGGAGCTTTACTCTCTATCTCACCCGTGCTGTACCTGCCTTGGGAGTGTTTGATTGGGACAGTGTAGAGGGAGCTTTACTCTGTATCTAACCCGTGCTGTACCTGCCCTGGGAGTGTTTGATTGGGACAGTGGAGAGGGAGCTTTACTCTGTATCTAACCCGTGCTGTACTTGCCCTGGGAGTGTTTGATGGGACAGTGTAGAGGGAGCTTTACTCTATATCTAACCTGTGCTGTACCTGCCCTGGGAGTGTTTGATGGGACAGTGTAGAGGGAGCTTTACTCTGTATCTAACCCGTGCTGTACCTGCCCTGGGTGTGTTTGATGGGACAGTGTAGTGGGAGCTTTACTCTGTATCTAACCCGTGCTGTACCTGCCCTGGGAGTGTTTGATGGGACAGTGTAGAGGGAGCTTTACTCTGTATCTAATCCGTGCTGTACTTGCCCTGGGAGTGTTTGATGGGACAGTGTAGAGGGAGCTTTACTCTGTATCTAACCAGTGCAGTACCTGCCCTGGGAGTGTTTGACGGGAAAGTGTCGAGGAAGCTTTTCTCTGTATCTAACCCGTGCTGTACCTGCCCTGAGAGTGTTTGGTGAGGCGGTGTAGAGGGAGCTTCACTCTGTATCTAACTCATGTTGTACCTGCCCTGGGAGTGTTTGATGGGACAGTGTAGAGGGAGATTTACTCTGTATCTAATCCGTGCTGTACCTGTCGTGCGAGTGTTTGATGGGACAGTTTAGAGGGAGCTTTACTCTGTATCTATCCCGTGCTATACCTGTCTTGGGAGTGTTTGAAGGGACAGTGTAGAGGGAGCTTTACTCTGTATCTAACACGTGCTGTACCTGCCCTGGAAGTGTTTGACGAGACATTGTAGAGGAGTTTTACTCTGTATCTAACCCGTGCTGTACCTGCCCTGGGAGTGATTGATGGGGACAGTGAAGAGGGAGCTTTACTCTCTATCTCACCCGTGCTGTACCTGCCTTGGGAGTGTTTGATTGGGACAGTGTAGAGGGAGCTTTACTCTGTATCTAACCCGTGCTGTACCTGCCCTGGGAGTGTTTGATTGGGACAGTGTAGAGGGAGCTTTACTCTGTATCTAACCCGTGCTGTACTTGCCCTGGGAGTGTTTGATGGGACAGTGTAGAGGGAGCTTTACTCTATATCTAACCTGTGCTGTACCTGCCCTGGGAGTGTTTGATGGGACAGTGTAGAGGGAGCTTTACTCTGTATCTAACCCGTGCTGTACTTGCCCTGGGAGTGTTTGATGGGACAGTGTAGAGGGAGCTTTACTCTATATCTAACCTGTGCTGTACCTGCCCTGGGAGTGTTTGATGGGGCAGTGTAGAGGGAGCTTTACTCAGTATCTAACCCGTGCTGTACCTGCTCTGAGAGTGTTTGATGGGACAGTGTAGAGGGAGCTTTACTCTGTATCTAACCCGTGCTGTACCTGCCCTGGGAGTGTTTGATGGGACAGTGTAGAGGGAGCTTTACTCTGTATCTAACCCGTGCTGTACCTGCCCTGGGTGTGTTTGATGGACAAAATTGAGAGGTCGCACAACACCAGGTTATAGTCCAACAGTTTTATTTGAAATCACAAGCTTTCGGAGCTATCGATTTGCTCCTTCTCAGGTTCACCTGAGGAAGGAGCAAATCGATAGCTCCGAAAGCTTGTGATTTCAAATAAAACTGTTGGACTATAACCTGGTGTTGTGCGACCTCTCAATTTTGTCCACCCCAGTCCAACACCGGCATCGCCGCATCATGTGTTTGATGGGACAGTGTAGAGGGAGCTTTACTCTGTATCTAACCCGTGCTGTACCTGCCCTGGGAGTGTTTGATGGGACAGTGTAGAGGGAGCTTTACTCTGTATCTAATCCGTGCTGTACTTGCCCTGGGAGTGTTTGATGGCACAGTGTAGAGGGAGCTTTACTCTGTATCTAACCAGTGCAGTACCTGCCCTGGGAGTGTTTGACGGGAAAGTGTCGAGGAAGCTTTTCTCTGTATCTAACCCGTGCTGTACCTGCCCTGAGAGTGTTTGGTGAGGCGGTATAGAGGGAGCGTTACTCTGTATCTAACTCATGTTGTACCTGCCCTGGGAGTGTTTGATGGGACAGTGTAGAGGGAGATTTACTCTGTATCTAACCCCGTGCTGTACCTGCCCTGGGAGTGTTTGACGGGACAGTGTAGAGGGAGCTTTACTCTGTATCTAACCCGTGCTGTACCTGTCCTGCGAGTGTTTGATGGGACAGTTTAGAGGGAGCTTTACTCTGTATCTAACCCGTGCTGTACTTGCCCTGGGAGTGTTTGATGGGACAGTGTAGAGGGAGCTTTACTCTATATCTAACCTGTGCCGTACCTGCCCTGGGAGTGTTTGATGGGACAGTGTAGAGGGAGCTTTACTCTGTATCTAACCCGTGCTGTACCTGCCCTGGGTGTGTTTGATGGGACAGTGTAGTGGGAGCTTTACTCTGTATCTAACCCGTGCTGTACCTGCCCTGGGAGTGTTTGATGGGACAGTGTAGAGGGAGCTTTACTCTGTATCTAATCCGTGCTGTACTTGCCCTGGGAGTGTTTGATGGGACAGTGTAGAGGGAGCTTTACTCTGTATCTAACCAGTGCAGTACCTGCCCTGGGAGTGTTTGACGGGAAAGTGTCGAGGAAGCTTTTCTCTGTATCTAACCCGTGCTGTACCTGCCCTGAGAGTGTTTGGTGAGGCGGTGTAGAGGGAGCTTCACTCTGTATCTAACTCATGTTGTACCTGCCCTGGGAGTGTTTGATGGGACAGTGTAGAGGGAGATTTACTCTGTATCTAATCCGTGCTGTACCTGTCGTGCGAGTGTTTGATGGGACAGTTTAGAGGGAGCTTTACTCTGTATCTATCCCGTGCTATACCTGTCTTGGGAGTGTTTGACGGGACAGTGTAGAGGGAGCTTTACTCTGTATCTAACACGTGCTGTACCTGCCCTGGAAGTGTTTGACGAGACATTGTAGAGGAGTTTTACTCTGTATCTAACCCGTGCTGTACCTGCCCTGGGAGTGATTGATGGGGACAGTGAAGAGGGAGCTTTACTCTCTATCTCACCCGTGCTGTACCTGCCTTGGGAGTGTTTGATTGGGACAGTGTAGAGGGAGCTTTACTCTGTATCTAACCCGTGCTGTACCTGCCCTGGGAGTGTTTGATTGGGACAGTGTAGAGGGAGCTTTACTCTGTATCTAACCCGTGCTGTACTTGCCCTGGGAGTGTTTGATGGGACAGTGTAGAGGGAGCTTTACTCTATATCTAACCTGTGCTGTACCTGCCCTGGGAGTGTTTGATGGGACAGTGTAGAGGGAGCTTTACTCTGTATCTAACCCGTGCTGTACCTGCCCTGCGAGTGTTTGATGGGACAGTGTAGAGGGAGCTTTACTCTGTATCTAACACGTGCTGTACCTGCCCTGGGAGTGTTTGATGGGACAGTGTAGAGGGAGCTTTACTCTGTATCAAACCCGTGCTGTACCTGCCCTGGGAGTGTTTGACGGGACAGTGTAGAGGGAGCTTTACTCTGTACCTAACCCGTGCTGTACCTGCCCTGGGAGTGTTTGATGGGACAGTGTAGAGGGAGCTTTACTCTGTATCTAATCCGTGCTGTACCTGCCCTGGGAGTGTTTGATGGGACAGTGTAGAGGGAGCTTTACTCTGTATCTAACACGTGCTGTACCTGCCCTGGGAGTGTTTGATGGGACAGTGTAGAGGGAGCTTTACTCTGTATCAAACCCGTGCTGTACCTGCCCTGGGAGTGTTTGACGGGACAGTGTAGAGGGAGCTTTACTCTGTACCTAACCCGTGCTGTACCTGCCCTGGGAGTGTTTGATGGGACAGTGTAGAGGGAGCTTTACTCTGTATCTAATCCGTGCTGTACCTGCCCTGGGAGTGTTTGATGGGACAGTGTAGAGGGAGCTTTACTCTGTATCTAACCGGTGCTGTACCTGCCCTGGGAGTGGTTGATGGGACAGTGTAGAAGGAGCTTTACTCTGTATCAAACCCGTGCTGTACCTGCCCTGGGAGTGTTTGATGGGACAGTATAGCGTGAGCTTTACTCTGTATCTAACCCCGTGCTGTTCCTGCCCTGGGAGTGTTTGATGGGACAGTGTAGAGGGAGCTTTACTCTGTATCTAACACGTGCTGTACCTGTCCTGGGAGTGGTTGATGGGACAGTGTAGAGGGAGCTTTACTCTGTATCTAACCCGTGCTGTACCTGCCCTGTGAGTTTGCGATGGGACAGTGGGCACTGAAAATGCACAGCGCTCTTTTTTTCAGCACTAACATCCTTCACCTAAGGAGCAGAAAAGTCACCAAGAACCATTATCCTACCAGAGGCTGGTGTTGTCTCCGCGGGCAATGTTAACAACCCCCAGCCCCCTGGTGAGATGCGTTCGACGGCCCACTCTCCCCTTGCGAAGAAATAAAATGGAATATCTTCCCAACATTTGCCATTCGGTTGGTTTGTGTTGTCTGACTCAGAAATCTCACTTGGACCCTGGCCTGTTCCAGCCTGAGCAGCACAAATTTTACAGGACGTGCTCTGTCTCTCGTGGCAGGAGAATTCTCTCCCAACAGTTCAGTTCCCAGGTCTCCGGGCTGCCATTCTTCAGCCAGTTCTCAATGTCTTGTGAACAAGGCTTCCTGTCACACAAGCAGAAGAGCTACGACTGTCTTTTTGGCTCATCCTGTGTTTCTCAAGCTATTGAATCCAGAATTGTTCTCGGCCAGCCCCAAACCTTCATCAATCTCTTTTCTTGCTAATTTTTGTTTTGTTAGTTCCGTCCATCAATTGGAACCAGCGACAGGGTGAGGCGGTCACTATCGTGGGATCGTGGAAGGGCTCGGAGAGATTATGCCGTGGAAACCAAAGTCCAACATTCCCCCCACAGCCCAATGCAAGTTCGGGAAGAGCTGGTTAGCTCTCGGGTTCGAACCACTGCGGTACGTAGAATCCACAGCACAGAAACAGGCCATTCGGCCCAACTGGTCCGTGCCGGTGTTTATGCTCCACATAACCCTCCTCCCACCCTACTTCATCTCACCCCATCTGTTCAAGAATCATAGAATCATTGCATCATAGAATGGTTACAGCACAGAAGAAGGCCATTTGGCCCGTTGAGCCTGTGCCGACTCTCTGCAAGAGCACATCAGCTAGTCCCACAGTGGTCCTAGAACCGACCCCTGGGGAACACCACTGTGTAGCTTCCTCCAGTCCGAAAAACAACCGTTCACCACTACTCTCTGTTTCCTGTCACTTAGCCAATTTTGTATCCATGCTGCCACTGTCCCTTTTATTCCATGGGCTTCAACTTTGCTGGCAAGCCTATTATGTGGCACATTGTCGAATGCCTTTTGGAAATCCATGTACACCACGTCAACCACATTACCCTCATCAACCCTCTCTGTTACCTCATCAAAAAACTCGAATAATTTGTTTAAACATGATTTGCCTTTAACAAATCCGTGTTGGCTTTCCTTAATTAATCCACACCTATCCAAGTGACTGTTAATTCTGTCCCTGATTACTGTTTCTAAAAGCTTCTCCACTACCGCGGTTAAACTGACTGGCCTGTAGTTGCTGGGTTTATCTTTACACCCTTTTTTGAACTCTGGTGTAACATTTGCAATTCTCCAGTCCTCTGGCACCACCCCTGTTTCTATGGAGGATTGGAATATTATGGCCAGTACCTCCGCGATTTCCGCCCTCAATTCCCTCAGTATCCTAGGATGCATCCCATCCGCTCCTGGTGACTTATCTACTTTAAGTACAGCCAGCCTTTTGAATACCTCTTCTTTATCAATCTTTATCCTATCAAGTGTCTCCACTACCTCCTCCTTCACTATGTCTATGGCAGCATCCTCTTCCTTGGTGAAGACAGATGCAAAGAACTCGTTTAGTACCTCAGCCATACCCTCTGCCTCCATGCATAGGTCTCCTTTTTGGTCCCTAATCGGCCCCACCCCTCCTCTTACTACCCTTTTACTATTGATATGCCTATAGAAGACTTTTGGATTAGCTTTTATGTTGGCTGCCATTCTATTCTCATACCCTCTCTTTGCCTCTCTTATTTTCTTTTTCACTTCTCCTCTGACCTTTCTATACAAGCCTGATTCTCAGATGTATTTGCAACCTGGCATCTATCATACATGCTCTTTTTCTGCTTCATCACATCTGTTTCGTCATCCAGGAGCCCTGACTTTAGTTGCCCTGCCTTTCTCCCTAGTGGGAATGTACCTCAACTGTACCCAAACTATTTCCTCTTTAAAGGCAGCCCATTGTTCCATTACAGTTTTGCCTGCCAATCTTTGATTCCAGTTTACCCGGACCAGATCCGTTCTCCTCCCACTGAAATTGACCTTCCCCCAGTTAAACATTTTTACTCTAGATTGCTCCCTGTCCTTTTCCATAGCTAATCTAAACCTTATCATACTATGATCACTGTTCCCTAAATGTTCCCCTGCTGACCCTTGCTCCACTTGACCCACCTCATTCCCCAGAACCAGATCCAGCAATGCCTCCTCCCTCGTTGGGCCGGAAACATACTGATCAAGAAAGTTCTCCTGAACACACTTCAGAAATTCTTCCCCTTCTCTGGCCTTTACACTATTACGATCCCAGTCTATATTAGGATAGTTGAAGTCCCCCATTATTACGACTCTATAGTTCTTGCACCTCTCTGTAATTTCTCTGCAAATTTGCTCCTCTATATCTTTCCCACTATTTGGTGGCCTATAGAAAACACCGAGTAGTGTAATGGCACCTCTATTATTTCTTTACTCTAGCCATATAGATTCTGTCCTTGACCCCTCCAGGACATCCTCCCTTTCCAGCACTGTAACATTCTCCTTAACCAATACTGCCACACCACCTCCTATCTTTCCTTCCCTATCTTTCCTGAACACCTTATAACCAGGAATACTTAATACCCAATCCTGCCCTTTTTTGAGCCAGGTCTCAGTTATTGCCACAACATCATATTCCCATGTGGTTATTTGCGCCTGCAGCTCACTTACCTTGTTTACTACGCTTCGTGCGTTCACATACATACACTGTAAACCTATCTTAGACCATCCTGTGTTCTCTCTTAGTTGGACCCCACCTAATACCTTACTATATCTTACTCTATTGCTCTCTGCCTCTCCCAATCCTTTGTGCTCTTTGTTTCTCCCTTCTAATGCTACATCCTGGTGCCCATCCCTCATCCAACAGCACTAGCAAACCTCCCTGCGAGGATACTGGTTCCGGCCCTGTTGAGGTGCAACCCGTCCGGCCTGTACAGGTCCCACCTCCCCTAGAACCGGTTCCAATACCCGACGAATCTGAAGCCCTCCCTCCTGCACCATCTCTCCAACCACACATTCATCTGCTCCATCTTCCTATTCCTGTACTCACTAGCACGTGGCACCGGGAGTAATCTGGAAATTACTGCCTTTGAGGTCCTGCTTTTTAATCTCTTTCCGAGCTCCCTGAAATCTGCTTACAGGACCTCATCCCTCTTTTTAACTATGTCGTTGGTCCCAATATGGACCACGACCTCTGGCTGTTCACCCTCCCCCCTCAGAATGTTCTGCAGCCGCTCAGTGACATTTTTGACCCTGGCACCAGGGAGGCAACATACCATCCTGGAGTCACGTCTGCGGCCGCAGAAACGTCTGTCTGCTCCCCTAACTATCGAATCCCCTACCACTATCACTTTCCCGATCTTCCTCCCCCCCCGTACAGCTGAGCCACCCGTGGTGCCGCGGACTTGACTCTGGCTGCACTCCCCAGAGGAACCATCGCCCCCACCAGTACTCAGAACAGAATACTGGTTGGAGAGCGAGATGCACTCAGGGGACTCCTGCACTTCCTGCCTGGTCCTCCTCTTCTGTCTGGCGGTCACCCAGTCCCTCTGTGCCTGCGCACTCTTAAGCTGCGGGGTGACCACCTCCTGAAATGTGCTATCCACGAAGCTCTAATCTCACGGATGCACCGCAGAAACCCGGAGCTCGAGCTCCTCCAGCTGACGACACTTCCTGTACACATGATTGTCCAGGACACGGGAAGCATCCTGGAGTTCCCACATGGCACAGGATGTGCATTCCGTGGAGCTGAGCTGCCCTGCCATGCCACTATTTAATACACTATTAACTAATTTACAGAAATAAACTTAAGACTAAGGGGGAAAAATTCGGTATCGACCATTTTGGGGCGCTAACATCGCCTGGGCGCTAAATAGCACCGGCAAACGCAAAATTGAGTTTTAGCGCCCCAAAAGGGAGGTGGAGCGCTAAATCAAGCGCTACACAATTCTCTTAGGGCGCTAACGTCGCAGAGTGGGACACTACCTTCAGAGCGCTAATCACGTTCCGGCGCTGTCAATTAGAGAGTCCTCAGACAGACTGGCGCCTTCCAATTCTTAAAGGGCAGGTTCAGTCTGATCATTGCTGCTTGTGAACTGGGCCTGCGAGGAGCTGCAATTGAAGCAACTGATGGCTGATCAGACGCCCAGGGAGAGAGCTCGCCGGTTCAGCGACCATGGTTTGGAGGCTCTGGTCGCGGCCGTGGGACGCCGACGGGCAGTGCTCTTCCCGGACACTGGCAGGAGGCCATTGCCACAGGCCTTTAGGAGGATGTGGAGGGAGGTCACCCAGGACGTGTCGGCCAGAAGCCTGGTCCTCAGAACTCCCACCCAGTGCCACAAAAAGTTCAACGACCTCAGTCAGGTGGTCAGGGTGAGTACATGCTTCAAAAACCTCTACATGCCACCATCTCAACCTCACTCTGTGCACACACTGTTTAAACCGCCACATCCACAACACTCACCCACCAACTATGCCCACCTACTAAAAATGGCATGCACCTCTTTTTTTTTTTATTCGCTTATGGGATGTGGGCGTCTCTGGCAAGGCTGGCATTTATTGCCCATCCCTAATTGCCCTCGAGAAGGTGGTGGTGAGCCGCCTTCTTGAACCGCTGCAGTCCGTGTGGTGAAGGCGCTCCCACAGTGCTGTTAGGGAGGGAGTTCCAGGATTTTGACCCAGCGACGATGAAGGATCGGCGATATACTTCTAAGTCAGGATGGTGTGTGACTTGGAGGGGAACTTGGAGGTGGTGGTGTTCCCATGCGCCTGCTGCCCTTGTCCTTCTAGGTGGAAGAGGTCGCGGGTTTGGGAGGTGCTGCCGAAGAAGCCTTGGCGAGTTGCTGCAGTGCATCTAGTAGATGGTACACACTGCAGCCACGGTGCACCGGTGGTGGAGGGAGTGAATGTTTAAGGTGGTGGAGGGGGTGCCAATCAAGCGAGCTGCTTCGTCCTGGATGGTGTCGAGCTTCTTGAGTGTTGTTGGAGCTGCACTCACCCAGGCAAGTGAGAGTATTCCATCACACTCCTTACTTGTGCCTTGTAGATGGTGGAAAGGCTTTGGGGAGTCAGGGGGTGAACTCGCCGCAGAATACCTAGCCTCTGACCTGCTCTTGTTGCCACAGTATTTATGTGGCTGGTCAGTTAAGTTTCTAGTCAATGGTGACCCCCCAGGATGTTGATGGTGGGGGATTCGGCGATGGTAATGCCATTGAATGTCAAGGGGCGGTGTTTAGACTCTTGCTTGTTGGAGATAGTCATTGCCTGACACTTGTGTGGCGCGAATGTTACCTGCCACTTATCAACCCAAGTCTGAACGTCGTCCAGGTCTTGTTGCATGCGGGCATGGACTGCTTCATTATCTGAGGAGTTGTGAATGGCACTGAACACTGCAGTCATCAGCGAACATCCCCATTTCTGACCTTATGATGGAAGGAAGCTCATTGATGAAGCAGCTGAAGATGATTGGTGCCGAGGACACTGCCCTGAGGAACTCCTGCAGCGACATCCTGGGGCTGTGATGATTGACCTTCAATCACGCAACCATCTTCCTTTGTGCTAGGTATGACTCCAGCCAGTGGAGAGTTTTCCCCCTGATTCCCATTGACTTCAGTTTTACTAGGGCTCCTTGATGCCACACTCGGTTAAATGCTGCCTTGATATCAAGGGCAGTCACTCTCACCTCACCTCTGGAATTCAGCTCCTTTGTCCATGTTTGGACCAAGGCTGTAATGAGGTCGGCAGCCGAGTGGTCTTGGCGGAACCCAAACTGAGCATCAGTGAGCAGGTTATTGGTGAGTAAGTGCCGCTTGATAGCACTATCGACGACACCTTCCATCACTTTGCTGATGATTGAGAGTAGACTGATGGGGCGGTAATTGGCCAGGTTGCTTTTTGTGGACAGGACACACCTGGGCAGTTTTCCACATTGTCGGGTAGATGCCAGTGTTGTAGCTGTACTGGAACAGCTTGGCTAGAGGCGCGGCTAGTTCTGGAGCACAAGTCTTCAGCACGATAGTCGGGGTGTTGTCGGGGCCCATAGCCTTTGCTGTATCCAGTGCGCTCAGCCGTTTCTTGATATCACGTGGAGTGAATCGAACTGGCTGAAGACTGGCTTCTGTGATGGTGGGGATCTCAGGAGGAGGCCAATATGGATCATCCACTCGGCACTTCTGGCTGAAGATGGTTGCAAACGCTTCAGTCTTGTCTTTTGTACTCACGTGCTGGGCTCCGCCATCATTGAGGATGGGGATATTCACCCTCTCATATCACTTCCCCCTCACACCACAAGCCTTTCCCACTTTCCCACTTTCTTCTAAGTATACTCTCTCCATTCCTTGCTCCCTTCCTGTCCCCCTCCCCTGAACTTAAACCCACTCTTACATAGAAACATAGAAGATAGGAGCAGGAGTAGGCCATTCGGCCCCTCGAGCCTGCTCCGCCATTTGATGAGATCATGGCTGATCATCCAAACTCAGTACCCTGTCCCTGCTTTCTCCCCATATCCCTTGATACCTTTAGCTTTAAGAAATATATCTAACTCACTCTTGAATATATTTAATGACTTGGCCTCAACTACCTTCTGTGGTAGAGAATTCCACAGGTTCACCACTCTCTGGGTGAAGAAATTCTTCCTCATTTCTGTCCTAAATGGCTTACCCGTTATCCTTAGATTATGACCCCTGGTTCTGGACTCTCCGACCATCGGGAACATTCTTCCTGCATCTAGTTTGTCCAGATCTGTCAGAATTTTATATGTTTCGATGAGATCCCCTCTCATTCTTCTATACTCCAGCGAGTATAAGCCCAATCGACCCAATCTCTCCTCATATGTCATTCCTGCCATCCCAGGTATCAGCCTTGTGCCTTTATGCTTTCAGATAATCAGCCACCATCTGAGCAGCCTGTCCCTCAGCCTCCCAGTGGCAGCAACACGGAAGAGGAGGAGGAAGAACAAGCCGGCGCCTCACTGCCTGTGTCTCCCGAGGGCGAGAGGTCCGATACTGGGGCCACACGGTCGCTGGAGGGGAGCCTAGTACATGGGTCTGATGTGGGTGAAGCTCCGGGACCCAGCGGGCAGCAGCAACGTCACGGGGAAAGGGAAGCTCGGGGGCCATCTCCCCGGAGGGTGAGTTCGCGCGCGAGTTCTGCTGCACAGGACTCAGGATGAGGGCCTCGATGTGGAGGCGATGAACACACAGGCGATGGGCACGCACACCGAGCTCGTGGGTACAATGACAAAGGTGCCCGTGAGCATGAATGCACTGGCTAGGAGCGTGGAGGAGTCTGCCTCCAGCATTGCTCTCATCTCTGCGCAAACCAATGAGCCCATCCTTGGCAGTTTGCCAAGGATGGTTGCCTCGCAGAGAGATTGTGGGGACCCAGACCTCATGCCACGTGTCATAGGTGAGGTGGCAGCAGCTACTGCAGCACAGGCCGAGGCAACGCAATGGCTTAGTGCTGTAATGGAGTCAGTGGTTGGTGGCATCCAATGTCAGACTGCACTCATGCAGTCTCCGATTGATGCCACGCAAGCGCTGACTGCTGCCATCCTCGCTGGGTCACCCACTGTCCACCGGGGATCTCACGGTGCCGCAGCAGGCCAGCAATCTGTGCTCGAGCCGATTGCTCCGGATGCTGTGGTTCTGCCCCGGGGGGGTGGCAGTGTGTCGGTCGAGCAGGAAGGTGCTGTCCTCTCTCAGGATGACAGCATTCCTGCTCCCACCACTGCCATTCCGCCATCCCAGACTGCTGCCGCCCATGCTGAGATGGTGCAGTCTGCAGCCGGGCATTCCAGGCCCAGAGCTGGTCGAGGACGTCCTGCAAGGCCATCTGTAGACTCTGGCTCCCAGCCTCAGTAGCCTTCCACCAGCCTTGCTGCAGCCACTGGGGCCACATTACGGAGGAGCAGTAGGGTTGGGAGGGGGGACCTCCAAAGGGGAGGGAAATCATTGAAGAAGGGGGAGTAAGGAATACTTTATTAGCAAATGGGGGTAGTGTGAGTTAATAAATTGACGTGTTTGTAAATATATTGTTGTGTTTCTTTATGAATAGTTGTGTTTCATAAGAGAGAGTTGTGTTCGATATTAAATTGTTAATTTGACGTAGCACATTTTGTGATGTTTCTTATTTGACCTTTGCCTGGTGATAGGGGCTGCGAGCTGGCTGTAATGATGTGGTTGTTCTGCACAAAGGCCATGTGCTCTCTCATGTATTGGAAGCGCTGTCTAATGAGGCGCTCACGCACGGCCCTTGCAGAAGCAAGATTGAGTGGCTCCCTCCTCCATTGCTGCTGCTCCTCCTCCTCTTTATCCTCCTCCTCTGCCTCATCCTCCTCATTCCCTCTCCCTCATCCTGAGGTGGACCTGCAATCACTGGTGGCAATGGCTGGGCCCTCAGAATGGCCAGGTTATGCAGCATGCAGCACACAACGATGAAAAGGGAGACTCAGTCAGGGGAGTACTGCAGGGCTCCTCCAGAGCGGTCAAGGCAGCGGAACCGTTGCTTTAGCACGCCGATAGTCTGTTCGATCAGGTTCCTGGTGGCGCTATGGCTGTCATTGTATGCGTGCTGAGCAGGAGTGGTGGGGTTGCGGAGGGGTGTCATCAGCCAGGTGCCGAGTGGATAACCCTTGTCGCCGAGCAGCCAGCCGCGAGCTTCATGTGGTGGTTGGAACAGTGCTGGGACAGTCTGTCGCAGGATGAATGCATCGTGGCTGCTGCCAGGATAGCGGGCATTGACGGCGAGGATGCGCTGTCTGTGGTCGCACACCAACTGCACGTTCAGGGAGTGGTATCCTTTGCGGTTACGGAACACCTCTGCATTGTGATGAGGTGCCCGCAATGCCACGTGGGTGCAGTCAATGGCGCCCTGAACCATGGGGAAGCCCACTATCCTTGCAAAGCCACATGAGCGTTCATCCTGTTTCTCTCTGGTCATGGGGAATGAGATGTAGTCCCTTCTCCTTCTGTAGAGAGCATCTGTGACCTCCCGGATGCAGCAATGGACGGTGAACTGGGAAATGTTTGCAATATCCCCTGTTGAAGCCTGGAATGAGCGGCTGGCGTAGAAATTGAGGGCGACGGTGACCTTGACTGCCACTGAGAGAGCCGTGGTGCTCCTGATGTGAGGCTGGAGGTCTGGCTGCAGGAGGTGGCAGAGCTCTGTGACCGCCTCCTTGGTGAAGCAGAGCCTTCTAAGACACTGCTCCTCAGTGAGATTGATGTGGGAGAAATGCTGCCGGAAAACCCTGGGAGGGTAAGGCCTCCTGTGCAGAGCCCTGTTGGCCCTCCTCCCTCTGGCCACGTTTTCCAATCTTTCTCTCTGCCTCCGACAGTGATGCTGGAGGGCGAGGTCCCGTGCCAGTACAGCCCCCATTAAATGATGGAAATGTTGCACTATCAAATGTAACCCTAATGAAAGTGATAAATGTTTCTCAGCCAGAGTACTCCTTCGAGTTGAAAACGGTCAAATGGGTCAAAACGCCTTTCTGCTTGTGTCAAACTGACAAGGCAGCATTGTTAGCCGACAAAACCCCCCCCCCCTGCCGTAAGTTGACCCCTTTATACAGCGCTCCTCCAGCGCTCATCCGACTGCATTCCGCCTCCTGTACCTGTCGTTGCTAACGGCGGCGCTCAGGCAGGGGGCCAGAGTGAATATCTGAGCCGGGGCGCTGCGTACCCGGATGACATCACGATCTCCGGGCGCTGGAGATCGTGGCGCTGTGGTTACCGCCGGCACAAACCTCCAGCTCAATCTCGTGGCTGTCGGTACTATCGCCGCGCCCAGTCGCACAGCCGGCACCGCCCTGTTGGCGCCCCCCAGAGGCGCTAACGGGAGGCGCAAAGGCACCCAATTTCTCCCCCTAAGAGTTTGAAAAGTCGGGTCCACCTTCATCTCCGGCTGCTTCCCTCACTCTCTTAGTTAAAGTCTTTATTCACACGATTATCTATAGTTATGTTAATTAGTTTATCTAGTTACGTTAACACTAAAACACTAATACTCACCCACCAATCACCTACCTGCAGTCCTGTGGTGTCACTCCTTGCTTTTGCTGTTGGCCTTTATCTCGAGGGCGGGATTACAAAGCGGAGGAAGCGATGCTTCAGTTGTTCAGAGCTCTGGTCAGACCCCCTCTGGAGTCACTGCGTTCAGTTCTGGGCCCCGCACCTCAGGAAGGATAGATTGGCCTTGGAGGGGGGGCAGCACAGATTCACCAGAATGATACCGGGGGCTGAAAGGGTTAAATTACGAGGACAGGTTGCACAGACTGGGCTTGTAATCCCTCGAGTTTAGAAGGTTGAGGGGTGATCTGATCGAGGTGTTTAAACAATTAAGGGATTTGATAGGGTTGATAGAGAGAAACTATTTCCTCTGGTGGGGGGAGTCCAGAACTTCAACAAAAGTACTTCATTGGTTGTAAAGCGCCTTGGGACGGTTTTGGGTCGTGAAAGGCGCTACAGAAATGCAAGGCTTTTTTTTTCTTTTGCTCCATAGCCCTTGATACCCTTACCCTTGTTACAACAGTGACTCCACTTCAAAAAAGTACTTAATTGGCTGTAAAGCACTTTGAGACGTTCGGTGGTCATGAAAGGCGCTGGAGAAATGCAAGTCTTTCTTTCTTACCCAACATAAATCCATCGATCTCAGTCTCGAAAGCTCCAGTTGACCCCCAGCATCCACAGCCTTTTTGGGGGACAGAGTTCCAGATTTCCACCACCCTTTGTGTGAAGAAGTGCTTCCTGACATCACCCCTGAACGGCCTGGCTCTAATTTTAAGGTTCTGCCCCCTTGTTCTGGACTCACCCCACCAGAGGAAATAGTTTCTCTTTCTCCCAATTAGATTACCCTTCAGCCTTCTAAATGCAATGGAATACAAGCCATGTTTATGCAACCTGTCTTACATAAGAACATAAGATGTAGGAGCAGGAGTCGGTCATTTGGCCCCTCGAGCCTGCTCCGCCATTCAATAAGATCATGGCTGATCTGATCTTGGCCTCAACTCCACTTCCCTGCCCGCTCCCCATAACCCTTGACTCCCTTACCATTCAAAAATCTGTCAATCTCCACCTTCAATATATTCAATGACCCAGCCTCCACAGCTCTCTGGGGAAGAGAATTCCAAAGATTCACGGCCCTCTGAGACAAGAAATTCCTCCTCATTTCCGTTTTAAAAGGGTTTCCCCTTATTCTGAAATTATGCCCCCTAGTTCTAGATTCCCCCCATGAGGGGAAACATCCTCACTGCATCTACCCTGTCAATCCCATTCAGAATCTTATATGTTTCAATAAGATCCCCTCTCAATCTTCTAAACTCCAATGAGTATAGGCCCAACCTGCTCAACCTTTCTTCATAAGACAACCCCTTCATCTCTGGAATCAACTTCGTGAACCTTCTCTGAACTGCCTCCAATGCAAGTATATCCTTCCTTAAATAAGGAGACCAAAACTGTACGCAGTACTCCAGGTGTGGTCTCACCAACGCCCTGTACAGTTGTAACAGGACTTCCCTACTTTTATACTCCATTCCCTTTTCAATAAATGTGAGAAGTCGCACAACACCAGGTTATAGTCCAACAGTTTTATTTGAAATCACAAGCTTTCGGAGCGGCTGCTCCTTCGTCAGGTGACGAAGGAGCAGCGCTCCGAAAGCTTGTGATTTCAAATAAAACTGTTGGACTATAACCTGGTGTTGTGTGACTTCTCACATTTGTCCACCCCAGTCCAACACCGGCATCTCCACATCATGGCTACTTTTCAATAAAGGCCAACATTCCATTTGCCTTCCTAATTACTTGCTGTACCTGCACGCTAGCTTTTTGTGATTCATGTTCAAGGACCCCCAGATCCCTCTGTACTTCAGCATTTTGTAATCTCTCCCCATTTAAATAATAATTTGCTTTTATATTTTTCCTACCAAAGTGGATAACCTCGCATTTTCCCACATTAAACTCCATCTGCCAGATTTTTGCCCATTCACTTAGCCTATCTATATCCCTTTGGAGATTCTTTGCGTCCTCCACACAATTTGCTTTCCCACCTATCTTTGTATCATCAGCAAATTTGGCTACATTACACTCGGTTCCTTCATCCAAGTCATTAAAATAGATTGTAAATAGTTGAGGCCCAGCACTGATCCCTGCGGCACCCCACTAGTTACAGTTTGCCAACCTGAAAATGACCCATTTATCCCGACTCTCTGTTTTCTGTTAGTTAGCCAATCCTCTATCCATGCTAATATATTACCCCCAACCCCGTGAGCTCTTATCTTGTGCAGTAACCTTTTATGTGGCACCTTATCAAATGCCTTCTGGAAATCCAAATACACGACATCTACTGGTTCCCCTTTATCCACCCTGCTTGTTACATCCTCAAAAAACTCCAGCAAATTTGTCAAACATGATTTCCCTTTCATAAAACCACACTGACTCTGCTTGACTATATTAGGATTTTCTAAATGTCCTGCTACCACTTCCTTAATGATGGACTCCAGCATTTTCCCAATGACAGACGTTAGGCTAACTGGTCTATAGTTGCCTGCTTTCTGTCTCCCTCCTTTCTTAAATAGAGGCATTACATTTGCGGTTTTCCAGTCCGCTGGGACCTCTCCAGAGTCCAGGGAATTTTGGTAGATTACAACCAATGCATCCACTATCTCTGCCGCTACCTCTTTTAAGACCCTAGGATGCAGGCCATCGGGTCCAGGGGACTTGTCCACCTTTAGTCCCATTAGTTTGCCTAGTACTTTTTCTCTAGTGATAGTGATTGTTTTAAGTTTCCCCCCCCCCCCCCCCGACCTCAATAGCCCCTTGATTATCCATTATTGGGATGTTTTTAGTGTCTTCTACCATGAAGACCGTACAAAATATTTGTTCAAAGTCGCCGCCATTTCCTTGTTTCCCATTATTAATTCCCCAGACTCATCCTCTAGGGGACCAACGTTTACTTTAGCTACTCTCTTCCTTTTTATATACCTGTAGAAGCTCTTACTGTCTGTTTTTATATTTCTTCCTAGCTTACTCTCATAAGCTATCTTCTCTCTCTTTATCATTTTTTTAGTCATCCTTTGCTGGTTTTTAAAAATTTCCCAATCCTCTGGCCTACCACTAATCTTCGCAACATTGTATGCTTTTGTTTTCAATTTGATACCATCCTTTACTTCCTTAATTAGCCACGGATGGCTCATCCATCTCTTAGAGTCTTTCTTTCTCACTGGAATATATCTTTGCTGAGAGTTATGAAATATCTCCTTAAATGTTTGCCACTGCTTTTCTACAGTCTTACCCTGTAATATATTTTCCCAGTCCACTTTAACCAAATCTGCCTTCATACCTTTGTAATTACCTTTGTTTAAGTTCAGGACACTTGTTTGAGACCGAGCTTTCTCACCCTCAAACTGAATTTGAAATTCTACCATGCTATGATCACTCTTCCCAAGAGGATCCTTCACTTCGAGATCATTAATTAATCCAGCCTCGTTACACATTACCAGATCTAAAATAGTCTGCTCCCTGGTTGGTTCCACAACGTATTGTTCCAAGAAACCATCCCGTATACACTCTAAGAACTCTTCCTCAAGTCTACCTTTGCTAATTTACTTTGTCCAATCAATATGAAGATTAAAATCTCCCATGATTATAGCTGTAGCTTTCTTACAAGTCTCTATTATTTCTTGATTTATACTCTGTCCTATAGTGTGGATACTGTTTGGGGACCACTCCCACCAGTGACATCTTACCCTTATTATTTCTTATTATTTCTTATCTCCACCCAAACTAATTCTACGTCTTGATCTTCTAGGCCAATATCATTTCTCACTACTGCACTGATCTCATATCCCTTATTAACAGAGCTACACCACCTCCTTTTCCTTTCTGCCTATCCTTACAAAATGGCAAATACCCCTGAATATTCAGTTCCCAGCCCTGTTCACCTTGCAACCACATCTCTGTAATTTCTATTTGTGCCGTCAACTCAACTATCTTGTTATGAATGCTGCGTGCGTTCAGATATAGAGCTTTTCATTTTGTCTTTTTACCATTTTTCCCTACTCTGACCCCTCTTTCTGATGCACTCTTATGTGTATACGCTCTGTCCCTTCCTGTCACACTCTGGTTATCATTACCCCTATTGCTACCCTGCACTTTTGCCTTCTCATTTTCCTTTGACTTTTTAAATTTCCGCTCAGCGGATCCCTCCCCCCCCTCCCCCCCACTATTTAGTTTAAAGCCCCATCTACAGCCCAAGTTATGCGATTCGCCAGGACACTGGTCCCATTCTGGTTCAAATGAAACCTGTCCTGACGGAACAGCTCCCTCTTACCCCAGTACTGGTGCCAGTGCCCCAAAAATCGAAGTCTTCATAGTATTAACCCTTTAAGCCCCGTCACGGGAGGAAATAGAGAGATGGATTTAAAAGCAAAAATTGCTGAAGTGCAGACCTGCTCAACTAAGCTTTCTTAGCTCCCGGTCTGGCAACGCCTCGATTTAAAAATTCTCATCCTTGTTTTCAAATCCCTCCATGGTCTCGCCCCTCCCTATCTCTGTATCCTCCTCCAGCCCCACAACCCCCCGAGATCTCTGCGCTCCTCCAATTCGGGCCTCTTGAGCATCCCTGATTTTAATTGCTCCACCATTGGCGGCCGTGCCTTCAGCTGCCTGGGCCCTAAGCTCTGGAATTCCCTCCCTAAACCTCTCCACCTCTCTCTCCCCCTTTAAGACGCTCCTTAAAACCGACCTCTTTGACCAAGCTTTCGGTCACCTGTCCTAATATCTCCTTATGTGGCTCGGTAACAAATTTTGTCTGAATTACGCTCCTGTGCAGCACCTTGGGACCTTTTACTATGTTAAAGGCGCTATATAAATACAAGTTGTTGTTGTTGTAAAGTAAGGCCCCTTTAAGAAAAAACAGGAAACCCTCGCGATCTGCCGATTCTGCCATTCAGATTTGCCATAGCCGCATTGACAGAACGCAAAAAGCAGAAGTCAGCAATGACTAGAAACGGAAATAACATTGGAAAATGTACCAAGAATTGAGGATAAAAAGTGCAGCCCAGTACGAGAGCCCAGTGACCTGGTGTGGTCGCAGAGAGTTGTTCCTGAGTTCCTCCCCCCCCTCCCCCCACCCCCGCCTCGGCACGTCATTCAACGGAAGGCTCACTTCCTCCTCCACAGAAAGTCCGATCAATAACAACAACTTGTATTTATACAGCGCCTTTAACCCAGTAAAACGTCCCGCGGCGCTTCACAGGAGCGTAATCAGACAAGATTTGACACCGAGCCATATCACGAGATATTAGGTCAGGTGATCAAAAGCTTGGTCAAAGAGGGAGGTTTTAAGGAGCGTCTTAAAGGGGGAGAGAGAGGCGGAGAGGTTTAGGGAGGGAATTCCAAAGCCTAGGGTCCAGGCAGCTGAAGGCACGGCCGCCAATGGTGGAGCGATTAAAATCAGGGAACCGCAGGAGGCCTGAATTGGAGGAGCGCAGAGATCTTTGGGGGGGTTGTGGGGCTGGAGGAGGTTACGGAGATAGGGAGGGGCGAGGCCATGGAGAGATTTGAAAACCAGGATGAGAATTTTGAAATCGAAGCGTTGCCGGACCGGGAGCCAATGTAGGTCAGCGAGCACGGGGGGGTGATGGGTGAATGGGACTGGGTGCGAGTTAGGACACGGGGCAGCAGAGTTTTGGATGAGCTGAAGTTTACGGAGGGGGGAAGATAGGAGGCCGGCCGGGAGAGCGATGGAATAGTCGAGTCTAGAGGTGACACAGGCACAGATGAGAGTTTCAGCAGCAGATGAGCTGAGGCAGGGGCGGAGACGGGCGATGTTACGGAGGTGGAAATAGGCGCCGTGTCCTAACTCTCACCAAGCCGCCATCAATATAAGACAGTCACCAAGAAAGCAAATAGGGAATTCAGAAGAAACTTCTTTACTTAGGAGTGGTGAGAATGTGGAACTCGCTACCACAGGGAGTGGTTGAAGTGCATAGCAGAGATACATTTAAGGGGAAGCTGGATAAACACATGAGGGATAAAGGAACAGAAGGATATGCTGATGGGGTGAGATGAAGAGGGTGGGAGGAGGCTGGTGTGGAGCAGAAACACCGGCACGGAGCAGTGGGGCCGAATGGCCTGATTCTGTGCTGTACATTCGATGTAATCCTATGTCGATTTCCCCGATACCTGCACTGACCTCCAGATCCGCCTCTCAGTGCGTTCCCCTTGCAAACCTTCGCCTTGTTTCAATCTGCCATCTGTCTGCCCCGCCCACTGTCACCTCTATGCATTTCCTTTCATGAGAAAGAAGGGATGACTTGCATTTCTATAGCGCCTTTCACAACCTCAGGATGTCCCAAAGCGCTTCACAGCCAATGAAGTACTTTTGAAGTGTGGTCACTGTTGTAATGTCGGAAATGCTGTAACGGTGAGAGACCAATAGCTGTGGAGGGCCAGTTAGACAATCTGCACCTCACCACCATTTACCCGCCTTTGCTCCGTATCCCTCGATCCCCTTACTCATCAGAAATCAATCGATCTCAGTCTCGAAAGCTCCAATTGATCCCCAGCATTCAGAGCCTTTCGGGGGAGAGAGTTCCCGATTTCCACCACCCTTTGTGTGAAGAAGTGTTTCCTGACATCACCCCTGAACGGCCTGGCTCTAATTTGAAGGTTCTGCCCCCTTGTTCTGGACTCCCCCCACCAGAGGAAATAGTTTCTCTCTATCCACCCTATCAACTCCTTTAATCATCTTAAACACCTCGATTCAATCGCCCCTTAATCTTCTAAACTCGAGGGAATACAAGCCCAGTCTGTGCAACCTGTCCTTGTAATTTAACCCTTTAAGCCCCGGTATCATTCTGGTGAATCTGCGCTGTACACCCTCTCCGAGGAAAAAAATGGGAGAAAAGAAAGCAAAAAATAAATAGCATGTAGCATTAAATTTTAAATCACCTGGCACAATAGTTACAATAACTTACCCAGCCCATTTCCCGCCTGCTTCACGCCACTCTGAATTTTAACCCGAGCAGGCGGTCGGGCGGGAGGGGGACACCCGACTGAAGCCCGTGGGGTCCTTCTTTAAATAGGCAGCTGGGGGTCAGACGACGTTGTCGCGGCTCAGACCGCCATTTTAACTTTGGCCCGAGCTGGGGGGCGGGGGTGGGAGTGGAGGGCGGGGCTCAGGGTTGCCAACTCTGATTGGACATATTCCTGGAGGTTTTGTCACACAACCTCTTGCCTCCAATTGCCCCGCCCCCCCCTTGCTCTCGCCATTGGTTGCCCGACACGTCCATCCTCACTTGGCCCCGCCTTCCCACGGCCAGTTGGAAAGTGAACAGACTCTTCCTTTCATCAGATCACAACCACCGCCCCCATTTTTTCGGATGGCAGCTGTCAATGATTCTGCCATTCCCATTTACACCTCCTCTAGACCCATCCTTTGTTTCTTTACTTGTCCCATAATCATCCCCTGTTGCCTCGCACCATCATCCCTTTTGTCATTTAATCTCTCCTGCCTTCCATCCTAGCACAGACCTTCCCTTTTGTTCTATCCTCCCCTCCCCCCTTTCCCTGCCCCTGCACTTGCTTAAAACCTTTTTCCAGTTCTGACAAAAGGTCACCGACCTGAAACGTTAACTCTGTTTCTCTCTCCACAGATGCTGCCTGACCTGCTGAGTATTTCCAGCATTTCCTGTTTTTATTTCTTTGTTCCCCGATTGGATGATTCTTGACTCTCAGCCAAACTGCACTTTTTCCCACGTCCAATATTTTTATAACTGGTAAAAAAAAAAATATTTATCCCTCAACTAACGTCACTAAAACAGATTATCTAATCATTTATCTCATTGTTGTTTTGGGGATCTTGCTGCACGCAATGTGGTTGCCGTGTTTCCTACATCACAACAGTGACTACACTTCAAAAAAATTTACTTTTTAAAAATTTGTTTATGGGTTTGGGCATCGCTGGCAAGGCCAGCATTTATTGCCCATCCCTAGTTGCCCTTGAGAAGGTGGTGGTGAGCTGCCTTCTTGAACCGCTGCAGTCCGTGTGGTGAAGGTGCTCCCACAGTGCTGTTATGGAGGGAGTTCCAGGATTTTGACCCAGCGACGATGAAGGATCAGCGATATATTTCCAAGTCAGGATGGTGTGTGACTTGGAGGGGAACTTGGAGGTGATGGTGTTCCCATGCGCCTGCTGCCCTTGTCCTTCTAGGTGGTAGAGGTCGCGGGTTTGGGAGGTGCTGCCGAAGAAGCCTTGGCGAGTTGCTGCAGTGCATCTTGTAGATGGTACACACTGCGGCCACGGTACGCCGGTGGTGGAGGGAGTGAATGTTTAAGGTGGTGGATGGGGTGCCAATCAAGCGGGCTACTTTGTCCTGGATGGAGTCGAGCTTCTTGAGTGTTGTTGGAGCTGCACTCATCCAGGCAAGTGGGGAGTATTCCATCACACTCCTTACTTGTGTCTTGTAGATGGTGGAAAGGCTTTGGGGAGTCAGGAGGTGAGACACTCGCCGCAGAATACCCAGCCTCTGACCTGCGTCAATGGCTGTAAAGCGCTTTGGGACATCCTGAGTTCATGAAAGGCACGATATTTCTTTATTTCACTGATTTCGGCCGACACATGACTATGTGGCTGTCATTTAATGGGAATTAGGGATAGACCATAAATTTAAAAAAATCTGATCTTCATCTGGTATTAGACATCTAGGAGATGTTTCCACTTGTGGGAGAGTCCAAAACTAGGGGTTATAAATATAAGATAGTCACTAATAAATCCAATAGGGAATTCAGGAGAAACTTCTTTACCCAGAGAGTGGTGAGAATGTGGAACTCGCTCCCACAGGGAGTGGTTGAGGCGAAGAGCAGAGATACATTTAAGGGGAAGCTGGATAAACACAGGAGGGAGAAAGGAATAGAAGGATATGTTGATAGGGTGAGATGAAGAGGGGTGGGAGGAGGCTCATGTGGAGCAGAAACACCGGCACGGACCAGTTGGGCCGAATGGCCTGTTTCTGTGCTGTATATTCTATGCAACCCATGGCTCACCACGTGATACATTTACCGCTGTAAATCACTCATGGCGTTCCTTAAAACCCAGAGTATTGCTGATCAGAAATAGTATGAACACACAATTGCCACTTAATGGATAGCTCAGTTGGTAGCACACTCGCCTCTGAGTCAGAAGGTTGTGGGTTCACGTCCCACTCCAGGGAATTGAGCACATAAATCTAGGCTGACACTCCAGTGCAGTACTGAGGGAGTGCTGCACTGTCGGAGGGGCAGTACTGAGGGAGCGCTGCACTGTCGGAGGGGCAGTACTGAGGGAGTGCTGCACTGTCAGAGGGGCGGTACTGAGGGAGCGCTGCACTGTCCGAGGTGCCGTCTTTCAGATGAGACGTTAAAGCGAGGCCCTGTCTGCTCTCTCAGATGGATGTAAAAGATCCCATGACACTATCTTGTAGGAGAGCAGGGGAGTTCGTCCTGGGGCCAATGTTTATCCCACAACCAACATAACAAAAACCGATCATCTGGTCATTATCACATTGCTGTTTGTGGGAGCTTGCTGTGCGCAAATTGGCTGCCGCGTTTCCCACATTACAACAGTGACTCCACTTCAAAAATACTTCATTGGCTGTAAAGCGCTTTGAGATGTCCGGTGGTCGTGAAAGGCGCTGTAGAAATGCAAGTCTTTTTTTCTTTATTTAAGGACTTTGCAGGAAGAATGAGGCCCACTGACCTCGTGCGCTCTTTGAGTTCTTCTCACCCTCATCAAAGGGCTGGAAACAGTCTGAGGCTTCTTGTTGCTTGACTAACGGCCGATTGATGGGCCAGTGCGCTTCAACCAGCGGACGAAAGGTTAGGAAGTCCGCGTCAATCAATAGGTCCCCTGTCAAGCGGAGAAAAGCGAGTTGCGTCGGCAAAACAGTTTGGTTTCAGGAGACTGTCGTGAATGAAATGGGAAACTCTCCATTGGTAAAAGTCGGTAAGTGAAATCTTGCTTTTAACCTGAGCTCTTCCACGGCCACAGGAAGTTTGTAATCAATCAGGAACTGAGAAGCTTTTAGTCGGTAGGGTTTCAATCAATGCTTCTGTCCTCTGTGAGCTTATAAAGACGTTTGTGCCCGATGTTTGCAAACGACTAAATGATCCAACAATCAGTTTAAATGACTGTTTTCAGCGTGGAATCCTGAAAATGTGTGATCAATTCATTGGATTGCTATTCGCTTGCAATTGTTTTTGGCACTATCAGTTCTTGAGACTCGGTAGTGCAGCGGTCATGTCACTGACACTAGTAACCTAGAGACCTAGATTAATAATCCAGGGAACGTGAGTTCAAGTCCCCACCGTGAACATTTTGAGAATTTAAATTCAGTTTTCAAAAATCTGGAAATAAAAAGTTTGGATCAGTAAAAGTGACCATGAAGCTGTCGATTGTCGCAAAAACCCAACCGGTTCACTGATGTCCTTTAGTGGGGTTATGGGGATAGGATGGGATATGTTAGGGGGAATTAAATACGTGGGGTTACGGGGGTAGGGTGGGATATGTGTACTGTGGGGATTAAAGCAGGGACAGGGTACTGGATTTGGATGATCAGCCATGATCGTATTGAATGGCGGAGCAGGCTCGACGGGCCGAATGGCCTACTCCTGCTCCTAGATTCTATGTTTCTATGTTTATGTTTCTTTATTACAAAGGGATTGAGATATTGTGGCTTTCAAAAGAAAATTAGTTAAGTACCTGAAGGAAACAAATTTGCAGGGCTACAGGGAAAGAGCGGGGAAGTGGGACTGGCTGAAGTGTTCTTGCAGAGAGCCGGCACGGGCTCGACGGGCCGAATGGCTTCCAACTGTGCTGTAACCATTCTATGATTCTAATCTATTCTATAAGAATAAAGAAGTCTTACTGCAATTATATAGGGCCTTGGTGAGACCACACCTGGAGTATTGTGTACAGTTTTGGTCTCCTTACCTAAGCAAGGATATACTTGCCATAGAGGGAGTGCAACGAAGGTTCACCAGACTGATTCCTGGGTTGGGGGGAATTGTCCTATGAGGAGAGATTGAGTAGACTAGGCCTATATTCTCTAGAGTTTAGAAGAATGAGAGGTGATCTCATTGAAACATAGAAAATTCTTACAGGGCTTGACAGAGTAGATGCAGGGAAGATGTTACCCTGGCTGGGGAGCTTAGAACCAGGGGTCACAGGCTCAGAATAAGGGGTCGGCCATTTAGGACTGAGATGAAGAGAAATTTCTTCACTCAAAGGGTTGTGAATCATTGGAATTCCCTACCCCAGAGAGCTGTGGAGGCTCAGTCATTGAGTATATTCAAAACAGGGATCGATAGATTTTTGAATATTAAGGGAATCAATGTATATGGGGATAGGGTGGGAAGGTGGAGTTAAGGTAGAAGATCAGCCATGATCTTATTGAATGGCGGAGCAGGCTCAAAGGGCTGAATGGCCGACTCCTGCTCCTATTTCTTTTGTTCTTATGAAACCTGCTGTCCTTACCCGGTCTGGGCCTATATGTGACTCCAGTCCCACACCAACCTGGTTGACTCTAAAATGACAAACAGCTGCAGTGGTTCTAATAGGAGGCTCACCGCCACCTTCTCAGGGCAACTAGGGATAGGCAACAAATGCGGCTTTGCCAGCGGCGCCCACAACGTTCCCTTTATCCCGACTCTCTGTCTCCTATTATCAACCCATGTCACAAAGTTACCTTGAATTCCTTGTGCTCTAATTATTGCTAATAATCTGTTGTGAAGAACCTTCTCAAATGCCTTCTGGAAGTCCATATTACATACAATATACAGCACAGAAACAGGCCATTCGGCCCAACCAGTCCAGGCCGGTGTTTATGCTCCACTCAAGCCTCCTCCCATCTTTCCTCATCTAACTCTATCAGCATAACCCTCTATTCCCTTCCCCCTCATGTGTTTATCCAGCCTCCCCTTAAATAAATCCGTGCTATTCACCTCAACCACTCCCTGTGGTAGCGAGTTCCACATTCTCACCACTCTCTGGGTAAAGAAGTTTCTCTTGAATTCCTTATCTGAATTCTTGGTGACTATCTTATATTGATGGCCTCTAGCTTTGCTCTTCCCCACAAGTGGAAACATTCTCTCTGTATCCACTCGATCAAAACCTTTCATAATTTTAAAGACCTCGATTAGGTCACCCCTCAGCCTTCCCTTTTCAAGAGAAAAGAGACCCAGCCTGTTCATCCTTTCCTGATAAGTATACCCTCGCATTTCTGGTATCATCCTTGTGAATCTTTTTTGCACCTTCCCCAGTTCCTCTATATCTTTTTTATAATATGGCGACCAGAACTGTTCACAGTGCTCCGAGTGTGGTCTAACCAAGGTTCGATACAGGTTTGGCATAACTTCTCTACTTCTCATATAGACAACATCCATCGATACTCCCCTATCCACCATGCTAGCGACCGCAAAAAATTCAACTAGATTAGTCAGATATGACCTACCCTTCTGAGGGAGTGCTGCACTGTCGGAGGAGCCGTCGTTCGGATGAGTCGTTAAACCGAGGCCCCGTCTTCCCTCTCAGGTGGACGTGAAACATCCCACGGCCACTATTCAACGAAGAGCAGGAGAGTTCTCCCCGGAGTCCTGCCCAACATTAATCTCTCAACCAAAACATCACCAAGACAGACTGACTGGTCATTTTGGGCATTGTTGTTTGTGGGATCTTGCTGTGTGCAAATTGGCTGCTGCATTTCCTACATTACAACAGTGATCACACTTCAAAAGCAAGTGCTTCAAAGGCGCTGTAGAAATGCACGTTCTTCCTTTCTAACTTAGAGTTCAAAGATGAAGGGCAGCAGTAGAAATATTTAGAGATCCATTGATAGTTCCTGAGGTGAGTTTCCTGCTTGATATGCAACTGAGCCATACAGACTGCAAAAATCTCACATTAGCCTGCCATACTGTTCTGCATTAGTGCATCTTACTCCACTGCTCCTGGGTCTTAGGCTGGCGGAGAGTCCCTGGACTATGGAGGAGAAATGTGAGCTAGGGCTCCCTCTCCTGATCGATGCCCAGTGACTCCTGTTAGATGCTGTGAGATGTTGGACCAAGCTGGCTTGTGATGCCCCCCATGGGGGGTATAGCCTGCCTGAGACTCAAGGGGAAATTCTGTGAGGCCCCTGCCAACACATGAGCAACGCCTATTAGAGGGTAGGCTGGGGGTTGTGGATCTGCATGCAACATGTGACAGAAAGAAAGCTAGAAAGCAAGAAAGAAAGGACCTTTATAGCTCTTTTCAGTACTTTTTGAAGTGTAGTCACTGTTGTAATGTAGGAAACGCAGCAGACAATTTGCGCACAGCAAGCTCCCACAAACAGCAATGTGATAATGACCAGAAAATCCGTTTTAGTGATGTTGATTGAGGGATAAATATTGGCCCCAGGACACCAGAGAGAACTCCCCTGCTCTTCTTCGTATTAGTGCCATGGGATCTTTTACGTCCACCTGAGAGAGCAGACGGGGCCTCGGTTTAGCGTCTCATCCGAAAGACGGCACCTCCGACAGTGCAGCGCTCCCTCAGTACTGCCCCTCCGACAGTGCAGCGCTCCCTCAGTACTGCCCCTCCGACAGTGCAGCGCTCCCTCAGCACTGCCCCTCCGACAGTGCAGCGCTCCCTCAGTACTGCCCCTCCGACAGTGCAGCGCCCACTCAGTACTGAACTGGAGTGTCAGCCTAGATTTTTTGTGCTCAAGTCCTGGAGTGGGACTTGAATCCACAACCTTCATGACTCAGAGCCACTGGCTGACACAAATGCTTTACAGTCAATCGTAGAATCATAGACTAGCACAGCACAGAAGGAGGCCAATCGGCCCATCGAGTCTGCACCGGCTCTTTCGAAGAGGAATCCAGTTAGTCCCACTCCCCCCCTCTTTCCCCATATGAAATACAAAACTACTGAAAATCATTAAGTGGTGATTTATCTAATTTGCTGTTTGTGGCGGCCATGTTTCCCTACATCTCAACAGTGACTACACTTCAAAAAAAGTACTTCATTGGTTGTGAAGCGCTTTGGGACATCCTGAGGATGTGAAAGGCGCTATAGAAATGCCGGTTCTTTCCTTTTTGTTTGCATTGTGTCTCTAACCCCCTTTACCCTCCTTGGTTCCATATCCCTTAATACCCTTACCCAACAAAATTCTATCAAACTCAGCTTTTAACATTTTCAATTGACCCCCAGCCTCACCAGCTTTTGGGGGAGAGAGTTCCAGATTTCCACCACCCTTTGTGTGAAGAAGTGCTTCCTGACATCACCCCTGAACGGCCTGGGTCTAATTTTAAGGTTCTGCCCCCTTGTTCTGGACTCCCCCACCAGAGGAAATAGTTTCTCTCGATCGACTCTATCATAAAATCATAGAATCTTACGGCACAGAAGGAGGCCATTCGGCCCGTCGTGCCTGTGCCGGCTCTTTGACAGAGCTGTTCCAATTTAGTCCCAGACCCCAGCTTTCTCCCGCTAACCCTGCAAATCAGGACTCTTCAAGTACGTGTCCAATTACCCTTTGAAACTTCCTGTGGAATCTGATTCCACCGCCCTTTCAGTTAGTGCGTTCCAGATTTTAACAACCCTCTGTGTGAAGAAATTTCTCCTCATTTCCCCTCTGGCTCTTTTGCCAATTATTTTAAATCTGTGACCTCTGGGTTACCGACCCACTTGCCAGAGGAAACAGTTTCTTCCCACTTGCTCCATCAAAACCCTTGTAATTTTGATCACCTCGATTAAATATTCTTTTAACCTTCCCTGCTCGAAGGAGAACAATCCCAGCTTCTCCAGTCTCTCCTGTAATCATCTTAAAACACCTCAATTAGATCACCCCCTTAATCTTCTATACTCGGGGGACTACAAGCCTAGTCTGTGCAACCTGTACTCGTAATTATCTTCCTATGTGTGGAGTTCAAACATCGAAGATACGGAGCGATTACAAAGTGCAATGAAGGAGTTAATGACTCAGCAAATTCAAACAGTGATAACAGGGTTGACCTGTCCCTTGTGAAGGGATAGGCTCAACCTTTGATGCACTGAGTTCCCTATCTGTACTGCTGTTACCCAATCCACACTGTTGTCTTGTTAAGTGTTGATCAAACATTGTACGGAATTAAAGTGTATCTCGTTGATGTGTGCATAAAGATATGAATATGTATGAAGATTGTAACTGAGCGAGTGGTGGAGATCACTCCAGCTAAACAATTGTGCCATCTAGTATTTTTGTTGGAGAATGGGTCAATCGCCAGTTGAAGATATAAAAGGCCACTAATGTAATGTTTGCTTCTATCATCTTTCGGACGAGACGTTAAACCAAGGTCCCACCTGCCTGTTCAACTGGAAATAAAAGATCCCACAGCCACTATTTCGAAGAAGAGTAGGGAAGTTCTCCCCGGTGTCCTGGGGCCAATATTTATCTCTCAACCAACAATCACTAAAAGAGATTATCTGGTCATTATCACATTGCTGTTATGTGGGATCTTGCTGTGCGCAAATTGGCTGCCGGGTTTCCCACATTACAACAGTGACTCCACTTCAAAAAGTACTTCATTGGCTGTGAAGCGCTTTGGGACGTCCTGAGGTGGTTAAAGGGCGCTATAGAAATGCAAGTTCTTTGTGAATGTTAAACCGAGGCCCTGACTGCACTCTGAGCTTCGAGATCCTGGGCGTGTTGGAATCGGAGGCAGTGCAGGGTGTTGCCTGTTTCCAATGAAAATGCAGCGATCTGGCAGAGCAGATTAAGGAGACACATCTCCCTTAGCTCAGCCGCTCTCATTAATCTGATTTTATTTAATTGGTGCATGCTGGCCCTGCACGCACGATAAAATGTGGAACATAATAACAAAGCCGTGCCATAGGGGCAAAGGTGTTGTTCCCATCACGTGGGAGCTTTGCTGCCAATTTCCTGCTGCAGGCCATGACACACCCAGGAGTGCGGTTCCACGTGCATTGGCAGCCTTCCCATGCTTTGCTCAAGGTCCCATCATTCAGAGCCAAGCCCAGACTGCCAGGTTATTAAGACAAAAGCAATGGTTAGCAGTCAGTGCAAGAGGCTGACACTTCACTTCTGCACTGTCGGAGGTGCCGTCTTTTTGGATGAGACGTTAAACCGAGGCCCCCGTCTGCTCTCTCAGGTGGGCATAAAAGATCCCACGGCCACAATTTCGAGGAAGAGCAAGGGGAGCTCTCTTGATGTTTTCTCTCAACCAACATCACCAGAAGAAACACCCACCACATATTTATACATTTTATCCACCCTTTTGGTTCGTGCCTTTTTTTGCTCTCTCTCCCCCTACGGCAGCTGTCTCTCATTCTGCCAGCATTTCACACCTCGCCTTTTGTTTCTTAACCTGTCCCATTACCATCTCGTCTTGTCTTGAGCATCTCTTAATGTCTCTACTTACCATAGTTTCCCCCCCCCCGCAGCCTCCCCCTTGCATTTTTATCTGTTTCATTGCCTGCTCTTTTCTCAGTTCTGACGAAGGGTCTTTGACCTAAAACGTTAACTCTGTTTCTCTCTCCACGGATGTTGCCTGGCCTGCTGAGTTTTTCCAGCGCTTTCTGTTGTTGTTACAGATTAGCATACCCTGCATTAACTCTTCACTCTCAGAAAGACTTGCATTTCTGTAGCGCCTTTCATGACCCCAGGACACCGGGGAGAACTCCCCCCTGCTCTTCTTCAAAATAGTGGCCACGGGACCTTTTACGTCCACCTGAGAGAGCAGACGGGCCCTCGGTGCAATGCCTGATCCTGGATTGTCAGCCTGGATTGAGGGCTCAAGTCTCTGGAGTGATGCTTCAACCCACAGCCACAACTAGTTTTGTTTTCAGTTTTTTTTCTCTGCTGACTTTCCGATCCTCCACCTCCTTTCCCGCCCCATCCTCCCTGGCTCCAACACACCGGGGCGTGGAAGCCGGTGGGACCCGCGCGGAGACGCCCACCGGCGAGCTGCCCGCCCAAAACGGCGGAGTGGTTGGCGGCAGGAGGTCATGTGATGAAATCTCCAACCAGAGTTGGCGACTCGATGCAGCAGTCGGCTCCCCTTCCACCCCGGCTCCCAATGACTATCAGTTCCTGCCAAGGCAACGGCGCCAGCAACCTTCGGGGCAATTCCTCCCGTTTAAGACCATCTGCTGAAACACAGGTCCGAGCCGATACTACCCGTCTCCTAAACCCTGCTCGCCCATCTCACCCTCGTCCTCATGTTGTCTCCCGGTCTTCCCCGTGCCTAAAAGCTAAAATTCTTATCCTGGCGTTTAAATCCCTCCACAGCCTCATCCCTCCCTAACTCAGGAACCTCCTCCAGCCCGACAACCCCTCCCCCGAACTCGCCATTGTTTGGCCCCTTTGCCCCACCATTGGCGCCCGTACCATCGATTCCCATGGCCCAACATTCTCAACTTCCCTCCTTATTCCCGCCCTCCTACTCACTCCCCGTGCCAATTAATATCTCACCAAGTCTAATCCCACTCCTCTTCTCACTCCTCGTACCCTTTAACAGCATAGACGGAGCTTTACTGTGTATCTAACCCGTGCTGTACCTGCCCTGGGAGTGTTTGATGGGACAGTGTAGAGGGAGCTTTACTCTGTATCTAACCCGTGCTGTACCTGCCCTGGGAGTGTTTGATGGGACAGTGTAGAGGGAGCTTTACTCTGTATCTAACCTGAGCTGTACCTGCCCTGGGAGTGTTTGATGGGACAGTGTAGAGGGAGCTTTACTCTGTATCTAACCCGTGCTGTACCTGCCCTGGGAGTGTTTGATGGGACAGTGTAGAGGGAGCTTTACTCTGTATCTAACCCGTGCTGTACCTGTCCTGGGAGTGTTTGATGGGACAGTGTAGAGGGAGCTTTACTGTGTATCTAACCCATGCTGTACCTGCCCTGGGAGTGTTTGATGGGACAGTGTAGAGGGAGCTTTACTCTGTATCTAACCTGAGCTGTACCTGCCCTGGGAGTGTTTGATGGGACAGTGTAGAGGGAGCTTTACTCTGTATCTAACCCATGCTGTACCTGCCCTGGGAGTGTTTGATGGGACAGTGTAGAGGGAGCTTTACTCTGTATCTAACCCCGTGCTGTACCTGCCCTGGGAGTGTTTGATGGACAAAATTGAGAGGTCGCACAACACCAGGTTATAGTCCAACAGTTTTATTTGAAATCACAAGCTTTCGGAGCTATCGATTTGCTCCTTCCTCAGGTGAAGTAAATTAGATACAGAATCTCCAAAGCATATATAGATGGAAAACAAAGCATGTGTACTTTACAATTGCAGACCAATAAATTAAATCATCCTGACTATCTGCCGAGGTGTGATAAAGTTAATTAAGTCAGCCAGGAAGGTACCACATCAAAGACATAGCAAGATACAACTGAGACAATGAGGTGTAGTCGCAGGGGTTCTAACGTGTCAAAAGCTGCCGTCTGTATGTAAAACGAAAAGCTTTAACATTTTTTTACTTTTTTACTGGGAAAATTTTTACTTTTTTACTGGGAATCACATCTGTGAACAAGCTAACGACGACTCGAGTCCGGATCACGTCATGTATCGTGACATAAACCCAAGATCCCGATTGAGACCGTCTTCATGAGTGCGGAACTTGGCTATCAGTTTCTGCTCGATGATTTTGCGTTGTCGTGTGTTTCTAAGGTTGCCTTGGAGAACGCTTACCCGCAGATCCGAGGCTGAATGTCCTTGACTGCTGAAGTGTTCCCCGACTGGGAGGTAACAATCCTGCCTGGCGATTGTTGCGCGGTGCTCGTTCATACGTTGTCTCAGTGTCTGCATGGTCTCGCCGATGTACCATGCCGCGGTGCATTCTTTCCTGCAACGTATGAGGTAGACAACGTTGACCGAGTCACATGAGTATGTACCATGTACCTGGTGGGTAGTGTCCTCACGTGTGATGGTGGTATCTGTGTTGATGATCTGGCATGTCTTGCAGAGTTTGCCATGGCAGGGTTGTGTGGTGTCGTGGTCGCTGTTATCCTGAAAGCTGGGTAATTTGCTGCGAACGATGGTACTTCTGAGGTTAGGCGGCTGTTTGAAGGCAAGTAGTGGAGGCGTGGGGATGGCCTTAGCGAGGTGTTTGTCGTGTTTGATGGGACAGTGTAGAGGGAGCTTTACTCTGTATCTAACCTGTGCTGTACCTGCCCTGGGAGTTATTAATGGGACAGTGTAGAGGGAGCTTTACTTTGTATCAAACCCGTGCTGTACCAGCCCTGGGGGTGTTTGATGGGACAGTGTAGAGGGAGCTTTGTAGAGTTTCGCAATTTTCGCGATTCTAATAATATGAGAGAAGCAGGTTCAATTGAACATTTTTATTGAACGGAAAGCTGCTTTTAAAATAAAGAGTACAGAAGCCTGTAAAATGGCCGCCAAGCATCGTGGCAGAAGTTTCCAGAGACACAGTGGGCAGACAAGATGGCGTTGAATATACATTCATTATGAGACCATACCCGGTACGAATTGAAAAGGCAGGATGCAACCCATTTGCATTTTGAACAAAAACAATGATATAAGTGCTTGAATCGTTTCATACGCACAGTAAGAATCATTGAACTGGACAATCGGGGGCCCATCCAGACACATCAACACACAAATACCCCACAGCTCAACAATGAGAGAGACATTGGCGGGTGATTGGGCCAGTTTTCAGGGGGTCCCAAAACCAGTTGAGGAGACGGTTTATACACATCCTGGCTGGCTCAACAATGAAGAAGGCATTAACGGATAGTTGGCCAGTTTCAGGTGATCCCGAAACCAGTTAAGAAGATAATTACCCCATGCTGGGAATTTTGGGCGCCAAAATCAAACAAAAGACAACATCTTGATTTGAGCGGGAGATAAGGCCCGGCCAAACAGTATAACTATAGAGGACAAATGATCACCAGTGACCAGTCAAGTTACAGTTACAGTGACGAGTTACGGTCAATTACGGTGAAAAGGGGAATCAAGTCGTGTCTTGTGCGTGTCTTGTGCGTGTCCTGCCCGCGGCGCTGTGCTGGTCCGGTGTTCGAGTGTTGCGTGAAGTCCGAGTTCGTTGTTCGTGGTCCGTGTCGGCCAGAAACGGAACCTCAGAACGAGCCACCTCGACACGGCAGGCAGTAGGGTACACCATCCCGATCGTCGGTAAACGGTGTCCGGACCCATCAGGGCAACGCAGCGGTGTGTTCCCGAGCGACCAGCCGTCGGTGGCGAGGAAGAAGGGAATCTCGGCCAAGCAAGGCCCGAGTGACGAGAAGAAAGACGAGAAGAAATTCCACGTGGCGCTACGGTCAGTAAAACCCCGACCGCGCCCGAAGATAAACGGCGGAGTCCACCTCTTTGAATTCTACCGAAGACTTCATGACATCAGGGAGACAGGCTTATCCTCTGGTTCTTTGAGCGGATAGCCTGGGTCATCCGCGACAGATATCCATCGGGGCTGTCTCAAGTGGATCCATCGCGGCAGCGAGTGTAAACAAGTCGGTCGCAGAAACCCTTACAGCCACGTGACAGCCAGACGCTGCAGCAAAAAGCTGCGAGCCTCATTTTAAATTCCGAAGTAAGCCGAGCGCTGAGCATACTTCCGATCCTACAAATCCAGACATAGTTTAGGTATTCTAAGGGAGGGCGGTTCCTAGGGTTAATGTGTAATGTGTTCCCCCTTTTACGATGTGTCGTGTGTTCCCCATTTGTATAGACCAAGTTTTATAGACGTGTGTATACTTGTAATTTCTTTCATCTGCGCATATGACATGTATTTCATTATTTTGGACACCATACAATAAAGGCATTCATTTCGTGCTATTCAACCAGGTCTATTTGAGTCTTTCTCTGCATTACTGCTCCTTTGCATCTAAGTCCAGGTGTCAGAACCGTAAGGGCGAGTGGGTCGAACCACTCACAGGTGATTATTGCAAAAGTCTGGCCAGAGACCAAAGCAAGCAATAGCACAGGCAACGAAAGCCTCACCTCGCACGAGCCCCGCTTACAGTTTTACTCTGTATCTAACCCGTGCTGTACCTGCCCTGGGAGAAAATGTGAAATTGAAAGTGTCCCTGACCTTGATGAGCAAAATTGCTTGTTGAGAAAAGGAAGGAACTAGAAGTTGGTGTCAATAACAGACAGACACTTAACACACTGACTTGACATTCCTTCCTCCTCTCCTCTAATCGAGGTATTGTCATTGACAATAAACAGCCAGGGAATGTCACACAAAAACCGTCTGTGCTTGTCCACAAATTTCACCCGCAGCCTTTAATTCTAGAAGCGTATTTTAACGGTGGATCAGTCGGTTTGTACCGAGCTGATTTAATGCTTTAAGACCCGAAGTGACGCTTAAGGATATTGAGCAGTCTGTACGTCGGAGGCTGAGAGTCAGTCCTGGATTTAGCAGGTTAGAGTGGGCATGTGCGTCAATGCTTATACGCTGATCATTGCCTGAAAACCTGCTGTGGCCCACATCACACGCACTGCGAGCGTGCAGCGGGACCGCTTGCTCTGAGGTTTGACATATTTCTGATCCGACAGGATAGAATCTTTTTCAGGAGGTGGGACACTATAAGCACTCAGTTTGTGGGCACCAGGGCCTGCTGGTGTATTTGTTGTGTTATTTGACCAATAATCCATAATCCTGGACTAATGATGCAGAGAACGTGAGTTATATGCCACTGTGCTAATTTGAATTTACGTGAAACAAAATTCTTCCAATAATAAAAAGCCGGGCTCAGTAAAAGTGACCATGAAGCTGTCGGATTGTCTCAACGTCCCATCTGCTTCACTCATGTCCTTTTTTAGGGAAGGAAACCTGCCGTCCTTCCCCGGTCTGGGCCTATAGGTGACTCCAGTCCCACACCAAAGTGCTTGACTCTTAACAACAACTTGTATTTATACAGCACCTCTAAAATGGTAAAACATCCCGCGGCGCTTCACAGGAGCGATTAGCAAACAAAATTTGACACCGAGCCACATAACGAGATATTAGGGCAGATGGCCAAAAGTTTGGTCAAAGAGGCAGATTTTAAGGAGTGTCTTACAGCTGGAGGGAGAGGCGGAGAGGTTTAGGGAGGGAATTCCAGAGCTTAGGGCCCCAGGCAGCTGAAGGCACGGCCGCCAATGGTGGAGCAATGAAAATCGGGGATGTGCAGGAGAACAGAATTAGAGGAGTGCAGAGATCTCGGGGGGGTTGTGGGGCTGGAGGAAGTTCCAGAGAGAGGGAGGGGCGAGAACATGGAGGGATTTGAAAACAAGGGTGAGAATTTTGAAATCGAGGCGTTGCTTAACCGGGAGCCAATGTAGGTCAGCGAGCACAGGGGTGATGGGTGAACGGGACTTGGTGCGAGTTAGGACACGGGCAGCAGATTTAACTGTCCTCTAAAATGGCCTAGCAAGCCACTTAGTTGTATCAAATTTAGGCAACGAGGGGTGGGCAATAAATGCCGGTCTGGTCAGCGATCCCAGGAACGAATACAAAAAAACTGCTCCTAATGTATTGGCACTTAAGTGGGACCAAGTTATGAAATGAGTGTTAGACTAATCACAGCGATCAATCTCTATCAATGAGTCTACAACAGACCCAGACACGAGGTGAGGAAAACCCCCAGATTGACCACTCACTCACTGAAATACAATCCTATCACCGCTCAACCTTCTCTTTTCCAGTGAGAACAAGCCCAGTTTACATCCTCATAATCCAATCCCTCCATCCCCTCAATCATTCTGGTTGCCCTCTTCTGAATCCTTTCAATAACTTCAATATCCTTTCTGTACTGCAGCGACCAGAACTGTACACAGCATTCCGAGTGTGGTCGCACCAATCATTTATAAAGTGGCGAGATTACCACACTATTTCCGCTCAATATTTACCATGACGTATACTATTGTCCAACAAGACTGGGAGGCCTGGTTATGAAGGCTCCTGGAGTAGTCGTTGATCGGTAGTCTATAGCCTTAGAGTTGCTGCTCCTGAGGTCAATATTCCACCTGCTCAGCACATTGCTGTGATGTAACTTATCCTCCGGCAGGGCCAAGTCTCGGTCAGCCCGCTCAATCATTTAACAAGATGATGATTACCTTTAATACATTGACATCATTAAACCTAATGCTGCCTGGACAGTGGAGAGGCAAGGATTAATCAGAGATAGTCAGCATGGCTTTGTCAGGGGAAGATCATGTCGAACCAATTTGATTGAATTTTGAGGGGGGGTGACTAGGTGTGTGGATGAGGGTAGTGCAGTTGATGTAGTCTACATGGACTTCAGTAAGGTTTTTGACAAAGTCCCGCATGGGAGACTGGTCAAGAAGGTAAGAGCCCATGGGATCCAGGGCAACTTGGCACATTGGATCCAAAATTGGCTTAGTGGCAGGAGGCAGAGGGTAATGGTCGAAGGTTGTTTTTGTGACTGGAAGCCTGTGTCCAGTGGTGTACCGCAGGGATCGGTGCTGGGTCCTTTGCTGTTTGTAGTGTACATTAATGATTTAGATATGAATGTAGGAGGTATGATCAGTAAGTTTGCAGATGACACGAAAATTGGTGGAGTGGTAAATAGTGAGGAGGGAAGCCTCAGGCTACAGGACGATATAGACGGGTTGGTCAGATGGGCAGAACAGTGGCAAATGGAATTTAACCCTGAAAAGTGTGAGGTGATGCATTTTGGGAGGACTAACAAGGCAAGGGAATACACAATGAATGGTAGGACCCTAGGAAGGACAGAGGATCAGAGGGACCTTGGTGTGCATGTACATAGATCCCTGAAGGCAGCAGGACAGGTAGATAAGGTGGTTAAAAAGGCATATGGGATACTTGCCTTCATTAGCCGAGACATAGAATATAAGAGCAGGGAGGTTATGATGGAGCTGTACAAAACGCTAGTTAGGCCACAGCTGGAATACTGTGTGCAGTTCTGGTCGCCACACTATAGGAAGGATGTGATTGCATTGGAGAGGGTGCAGAGGAGATTCACCAGGATGTTACCTGGGCTGGAGCGCTTCAGCTATGAAGAGAGACTGGACAGGCTGGGGTTGTTTTCCTTAGAGCAGAGAAGGCTGAGGGGGGACCTGATTGAGGTGTACAAAATTATGAGGGGCATAGATAGGGTAGATAGAAAGGAACTTTTCCCCTTAGTAGAGGGGTCAATAACCAGGGGGCATAGTTTCAAGTTAAGGGGCAGGAGGTTTAGAGGGGATTTGAGGAAAAACTTTTTCACCCAGAGGGTGGTTGGAATCTGGAACTCACTGCCTGAAAGGGTGGTAGAGGCAGGAACCCTCACAACATTCAAGAAGCATTTAGATGAGCACTTGAAACGCCATAGCATACAAGGCTACGGACCAAGTGCTGGAAAATGGGATTAGAATAGACAGGGCTTGATGGCCAGCCCGGACACGATGGGCCGAAGGGCATCTTTCTGTGCTGTATAACTCTATGACTCTATGACAATGATAATGTGACGAGCAAGGAACTACAGGCCACATTGCCCGTCAGAGTAACAAAGAGAGATGTGAAAAAAAGCAACAGCTGAGGCCATGAGAGAGGAAGCAACCGAAATAAACATTCATTCATATGGCATCTTTTAGAAAGAACTTGCATTCCCACAGCGCCTTTCACCACCACAGGACGTCCCAAAGCGCTTTACAGTCAGTGAAGTACTTTTTGCAGTGTGGTCACTGTTGTAATGTAGAAAATATGCAGCCAATTTGCACACAGCAAGATCCCACAAACAGCAACGTGATAATGGCCAGATCATCTGTTTTAGTGATGTTGGTTGAGGGATAAATATTGGCCCAGGACACCGGGGAGAACTCCCCTGCTCTTCTTCGAAATAGTGCCATGGGATCTTTTACATCCACCTGAGAGAGCAGACGGGGCCTCGATTTAATGCTTCATCTGAAAGACGGCACCTCCGACAGTGCAGCGCTCCCTCAGTACTGTCCCTCCGACAGTGCAGCGCTCCCTCAGTACTGTCCCTCCGACAGTGCAGCGCTCCTTCAGTACTGCCCCTCCGACAGTGCGGCGCTCCCTCAGTACTGACCCTCCGACAGTGCAGCGCTCACTCAGTACTGCCCCCTCCGACAGTGCAGCGCTTCCTCAGTACTGCCCCCTCCGACAGTGCGGCGCTCCCTCAGTACTGCCCCTCCGACAGTGCAGCACTCCCTCAGTACTGCCCCTCCGACAGTGCGGCGCTCCCTCAGTACTGCCCCTCCGACAGTGCAGCACTCCCTTAGTACTGCCCCTCCGACAGTGCAGCGCTCCCTCAGTACTGCCCCTCTGACAGTGCAGCATTCCCTCAGTACTGCCCCTCCGACAGTGCAGTGCTCCCTCAGTACTGCCCCTCCGACAGTGTGGCGCTCCCTCAGTACTGCCCCTCCGACAGTGCAGCACTCCCTTAGTACTGCCCCTCCGACAGTGCAGCGCTCCCTCAGTACTGCCCCTCCGACAGTGCAGCGCTCCCTCAGTACTGCCCCTCCGACAGTGCAGCGCTCCCTCAGTACTGCCCCTCCGACAGTGCAGCACTCCCTCAGTACTGCACTAGGAGTGTCGGCCTGGATTATGTGCCCAAACCCCTGTAATGGGAATTGAACCCATGACTTTCTCACCTAGAGGAGAGAGTGCTCCCCACTGAGGCACGGCTGACACATTGGGCTCGATTTTGCCAGGCCCGAGGAGGCTGGATTAGAGGTGTGTGAAGTGGTAAAATTGCAAAATATGGCGGGCGGGCCCGATCCCGCCTCCATCCCGCCTCCGAGCAATTTTCCCAAATATGTGTTTTCTGACCCCGTTTCCATCCCTCCTCCAAGAGGCGGGTTGGCCCTTAAGACCCTTAACAACCAGTTAAGTGCCTCTATAATCCCATTTTGAGAGGCCTTTCTGATTTTCCCACTTTTCCCACGTCCTGCACGCCTCCTCTGGAACACGCCAGTGAATCCTGGCGGCCTCACAAGTGGACTGCTTACTAACAGCTGCAGCTCCACCATTAAAAAGGAGTTTTCACCAATCATCATTTGCAGGTGGCAGAACTTTGTTGTCTCAGGTCTGGGGGAACTTTTAGCAGGTATACCCATTGTTGTGGAAGTTTGGAGCCTGACACCCATCTCCAGTGTGACCTCCTGGGAAACCCCTCTCCCCACCTTGACTGAGCGCTTCCTCAACTGAGGCATATACCAGAAGCATGGGAACCATTTATTTCCTTTCCTCCTGGACATCAGATTTGGACGAAGACCAGCCGTGGCAGCAGCAGAACCATGAACAACAGCACCACCAGCAGCAGCAGCAACAACAGGAGCGCCAAGCTGCTGCTCACCCACCTGAAGCTGCACAGGCCAGAAGGCGCCAGCGCGCGACCACATTGCTGCCCAGGATGCAAGGGACGCACTCATCTTGGCCAGATTTGCTTAGCCTGCACAATCAAACACTTTTGCCTCACACCTTCTTATCAGACCATCGACAATGGACAAGAACCTGCGGATTCCTATCACTCTGACCACCATACTGACAATTGCAAGTCGCCCTAAGCCCTCAATGTGGAAGTCCCATTAGCGAAATGACACACGCCACAACTGCAACAGTTTGCCATCAGAATTTTTTTATGACAATAAGCAACTGATGGCTTTTCAAAATTAAACAACATTACACCCAAGTGACTACGGTAGCCAGCCTTACCATGGAGGTAGCCAGCCTTTCCAAGGAGGTTGCCATCCTTTCCGTGGTGATGCATTCATGCTCAAACGCCTCCACAAAGGCTCTGCTCATGTTAGCGATTGACTCCTCCATTCGCTCCACACTCGCAGCGACCCTGGAGACAAAACCTGCCAGAGACTCCTGCACCTGTTCCTGGAGTTCCAGCACCGCTCTCCTTCTGGATGGACCCGGAGGCACAGGGTCGACATGCAGTGGAGCCGAGCTGGGAGCATCCTCTCTACTGCGACGAGGACTCTCCACTGCTGTCCCTGTCTCCACCATCTGCTGATGCTCACTTATGAGCTGTGATACACCAGGTGACAACTCTACTCTATGTCCCGAAGGTCCCACCGAGGTGTGAGTGTCTGCGCTGGTGCTGGGTGCGCTGAATTCTGCTGACGCTGCGCCCTCAGAGGTTGCAGCTTCCTCTGAGGAGTCTGGAAGCTCAGGCTCTTCCTCCTGGACAGTGGGGATGGGGGCTCTCGATGGTCCTGTGGGGGAGTAAAGGAAAGAATTAGAGATGTGAGGTAAAGGTTGCATGCACATTGAATTGTGCAGATGATCATAAGTCAATCTGTTAGATCATCAGAATAATTAACAGTTACTCATGCAATGTCAATGAGAGAGATGCCAAACTATTCTGTCACCAGCTTGCTGTGATGCGCCTGTCAGTCCATCCCCCACTTGGGAATCCTCCTCGATCCCGGCAATTTCCAGGGCCGCCTCCTCCGAGGTGGTGAGCTGGGCTACTGAGGGTGGCCCTCCTCCTGTCCTTGCTCTTTCCCTCTTATTGTGGGCTCTCTTTTCCTGCAATGAGGGACACAAGTGGAGTTTGAGTGAGAATGAAGGAGTGAGTGTAGAGAATCCATAGCATAGATGCTTAGAAGGAGACAAAGGGCCCTCCCTGTGTGTTGTAAGTTGTTGTCATTGCGTCACCGTGATAGGGTGTGTGAGGGCTGCATGATCGAATAGTTAAGTGAATGTGACCATAGAGAGAGAGGGAATGGGTAAGGGTGCAGGGATGTCAGTGTCAAGTGGGATGTGGAGGAAGAGGTTGGCAAAGCAGAGTGCTGGTGAGGAGAGGCGATAGGGATGAGGTTGAGGGTGATGAGAAAGTCATACTCACGTTTCCTGTGCGGAGAAGGTCATGAAACCTCTTCCTGCACTGCAGCCAGGTTCTGCGGCACATAGAGATGGCATTGACCTCCTGGGCCACTTGCAGCCACACAGCTTTAGTCTGTTGTGGTGGCTTTTTTCTCCCTGAGGAAGGGAAGAGCACCTCCTTATTGGTTCTTGCTCCCTCCACCAGAGCTTGGAGGGAGGGCTCATCAAAGCGAGGTGCACACTTTTGCTTGCTGGTGGACATGGTCGGTAAATGAAGTCCTTCATACAATGTCCAAAGCATTTCCAGTCTCCAGAAGAAGCAAGGCTGCTTGCAGGCCTTAAATCCAGCAGCACTGATGACGTCATCGGAGGCGACTTTCAGGATGGAAAGACTAATTGGGCCAGGGGATCCCACACGCTGGAAATCAAGTGCCCAATTAGGGGAAAATCGCACTTTTTCAGCACTTCAATTAGGAGTCGGGGTCCTGACACGAAAACCACCTGACACGCCCCCAGCCCGCCCCAATGGCAAAATCCAGCCCAATATATCACCAGAGTCCCGATGGGCCAAATGGCCTCCTTCTGTGCTGCACTATGCCATGATTCTACCACTCAGTTATCAGATTTCAATCTAAGTCTTCAGCTCACTAAAGCCAAACCGTTTGAGAGCCCCTCCAAGCGGCCATCTAAGTTCACACTGGCTGCAGTATAACTCCACTCCACTGCATCTGAGGCCTTAGGGCGGATTTACTAGAATGCTGCCTGGTATGAGGAAATTCAAATACAAAGAAATGCTTGACAAATTGTATCGCTCTTTGTTAGATTATGGGCGACTTGATAGATTTGTTTAAAATCCTGAACACACAGGAAGCAGACTGTTTCCAGTAACTGAGGCATCAAGAACACAGAACCACAGATAGAATCAGAGACTCCTACAGCACGGAGGGAGGCCATTCAGCCCATCGTGCCTGTGCCGGCTCTTTGAACGAGCTCTCCAATTAGTCCCACTCTCCCTGCTCTTTCCCCATAGCCCTGCAAATTTCTCCTTTTCAAGTATTTATCCGATTCCCTTTTGAAAGTTACTATTGAATCTGCTTCCACCGCCCTTTCAGGCAGCGCATTCCAGATCACAACAACTCGCTGCGTAAAAAATGTTCTCCTCATCTCCCCTCTGGTTCTTTTGCCAATCACCTTCAATCTGTGTCCTCTGGTTACCGACCCTCCTGCCACTGGAAACAGTTTCTCCTTATCTACTCTATCAGAGCCCTCATAACTTTGAACACCTCTATTGAATCTCCCCTTAACCTTCTCTGCTCTAAGGAGAACAACCCCAGCTTCTCCAGTCTCTCCACATCACTGAAGTCCCTCATCCCTGGACCATTCTAGTAAATCTCCTCCGCACCCTCTCCAAGGCCTTCACATCCTTCCTAAAGTGCGGTGCCCAGAAATCGACACAAAACTCCAGCTGAGGCCGAACCAGTGATTTGTAAAGGTTTAAAATGAATTCCTTGCTTTTGTACTCGAGTAGGCCTCTATTAATAAAGCCAAGGATCCTGTGGGGGAAAAATTCAGTTGGTTTGCGCCTCCCGTTAGTGCCTTAAGAGGGCGCTAATGGGGCGCAAAGCAACTAGCGCCCGGGCGCGGCGATGTTTGCACCGCTCACGAAATTAACTAGACATTTTGCAGTGGCGCTGAACACTATCGCCACAATCTCCTGCGCCGGCAGATCATGACGTCAGTCGAGTGTGCAACGCCCCGGTTGCGCCTCGGACCGAATATTGAGTGGCGCCCCCTGCCTTACCGCCTGCCGCTAGCAACGACGGGTTGAGGGGAGCGTTTTGCAGTCAGGAAGGGACTGGGGGAGCGCTATTTAAAGCCGACCGCTTCCTGCCTTTTTTTGTTGGTGACATTTTTGCACCACACATTCTGAGAGAGAGAGAGAGAGAGACTTCTGGAGAGATTCAACGCTGTGTGAAGGAGTTTTGGGTACTGAGCAGCACTTTGCAGGTTCATTTTGATTTGCCCTTCCTTGTATCGATTTGTGAGAAGTCGCACAACACCAGGTTATAGTCCAACAGTTTTATTTGAAATTTGATTTCAAATAAAACTGTTGGACTATAACCTGGTGTTGTGCGACTTCTCACATTTGTCCACCCCAGTCCAACACCGGCATCTCCACATCTTTGTATCGATTTAGAAGAGACTGTGGGTGCTGCACTCTGAGCTCTTTCCCTGGGCCTCTCCATTGTTTTTTCCAGCAGATTTGATGTACAGGTCTCTCCAGGCCGAGATTCAAGGCTGCAATGAGCAGGATGTGGATGGAGAGCAAGATCGACCCTTCCCTTTAAGAACTGGCTGGCGCCAGTGTATCTGTGTTTCATCGCTGACTGACATCACATGAGCTTCGCCAGCGCTCTGAGGTAGTGCCTCGCTCCTCGGCGTTAGCGCCTTAAGAGAGGTGTGTAGCGCCTGATTTAGCGCGCCAATCACCTCCAGGGGCGATAGAGGCCAAGTTTGCAGTCGGAGGCGATAATTAGCGCCAGGCGCTAATCTTTGCGCCCGGCCGATAATTGCGCCCCAAATGGGGCAATACCGAATTTCTCCCCCTGAATGTTGTCTTAACAGCTTTAGGCTTAGGATTAAATGTCAGAGATTTAGAACAGAGGGCAGGAGAAACCTCGTCACACAGAGAGTTGTGGGGCTGTGGGATTCACTCCAGGGTCAGTGGTGGAGACAGAAACTGTGTCAACATTGAAGCTTGGATTGGAGAGGGGGACGGAGGGAGAGGGGCTGAAGGGAGATGGAAACAGGGGGGGTAAACGTGATTAGAACTATCTGCTCGTGTGAAGGGTAAAGGCCGACACGGAGCCTCTGACCGGCCTCTCGAAGGGAACCGTCGGCAACAAAATGCCGAGATGGATCTCAGGAAAGTTATATTTAAATCGGAATGAGTGGAGAATATTTCACACCTCCCACTTCCGGAGCTACCAACATCAAAGAAAGACTTGTGTTTATATAGCGCCTTTCACCACCTCAGGACGCCCCAAAGCGCTTCACAGCCAATGAAGTACTTTTTGAAATATAGTCACTGCTGTAATGTAGGAAACACGGCAGCCAATTTGCGCACAGCAAGCTCCCACAAACCACATTGAGATAAATGACCAGATAATCTGTTTTAGTGATGTTGGTTGAGGGATAAATATTGGCCCAGGACAGCGGGGAAAACTCCCTTGCTCTTCTTTGAAATAGTGCCTGGGATCTTTTACACCCACCTGAGAGAGCAGACGGGGCCTCGGTTTAACATCTCATCCGAAAGACGGCCCCTCCGACAGTGCAGCACTCCCTCAGTACTGTCCCTCTGACAGTGCGGCGCTCCCTCAGTACTGCCCCTCCGACAGTGCAGCACTCCCTCAGTACTGACCCTCCGACAGTGCGGCGCTCCCTCAGTACTGCCCCTCCGACAGTGCAGCGCTCCCTCAGTACTGCCCCTCCGACAGTGCAGCACTCCCTCAGTACTGTCCCTCTGACAGTGCGGCGCTCCCTCAGTACTGCCCCTCCGACAGTGCAGCACTCCCTCAGTACTGACCCTCCGACAGTGCGGCGCTCCCTCAGTACTGCCCCTCCGACAGTGCAGCGCTCCCTCAGTACTGACCCTCCGACAGGGCAGCACTCCCTCAGTACTGCCCCTCCGACAGTGCGGCGCTCCCTCAGTACTGCCCCTCCGACAGTGCAGCGCTCCCTCAGTACTGTCCCTCTGACAGTGCGGCGCTCCCTCAGTACTGTCCCTCCGACAGTGCGGCGCTCCCTCAGTACTGCCCCTCCGACAGTGCGGCGCTCCCTCAGTACTGTCCCTCTGACAGTGCGGCGCTCCCTCAGTACTGCCCCTCCAACAGTGCAGTGCTCCCTCAGTACTGCCCCTCCGACAGTGCGGCTCTCCCTCAGTACTGCCCCTCCGACAGTGCAGCACTCCCTCGGTACTGTCCCTCCGACAGTGCAGCGCTCCCTCAGTACTGCCCCTCCGACAGTGCAGCACTCCCTCAGTACTGCCCCTCCGACAGTGCAGCGCTCCCTCAGTACTGCCCCTCCGACAGTGCAGCACTCCCTCAGTACTGCCCCTCCGACAGTGCGGCGCTCCCTCAGTACTGCCCCACCGACAGTGCAGCACTCCCTCAGTACTGCCCCTCCGACAGTGCGGCGCTCCCTCAGTACTGCCCCTCCGACAGTGCAGCACTCCCTCAGTACTGCCCCTCCGACAGTGCAGCACTCCCTCAGTACTGCCCCTCTGACAGTGCAGCTCTCCCTCAGTACTGCCCCTCCGACAGTGCAGCTCTCCCTCAGTACTGCCCCTCCGACAGTGCAGTGCTTCCTCAGTACTGCCCCTCCGACAGTGCAGCTCTCCCTCAGTACTGCCCCTCCGACAGTGCGGCGCTCCCTCAGTACTGTCCCTCCGACAGTGCAGCTCTCCCTCAGTACTGCCCCTCCGACAGTGCGGCGCTCCCTCAGTACTGCCCCTCCGACAGTGCAGCACTCCCTCAGTACTGCCCCTCCCACAGTGCAGCGCTCCCTCAGTACTGCCCCTCCGACAGTGCAGCGCTCCCTCAGTACTGCCCCTCCGACAGTGCGGCGCTCCCTCAGTACTGCCCCTCCGACAGTGCAGCGCTCCCTCAGTACTGCCCCTCCGACAGTGCGGCGCTCCCTCAGTACTGCCCCTCCGACAGTGCAGCGCTCCCTCAGTATCGCACTGGAAGTGTCGCCTGGGATATTGGGGCTCAAGCCTCTGGAGTGGGGACTCGAACCCACGTCCTTCTGACTCAGAGACGAGAGACAGAGAGAGTGCTACCCACTGAGCCATGGGATATCCCGATTAAAAGCCCTCTCTCTCTCTTCTCAAACCCCAAACGTTACTGATGTAAATGCGTTTCGGACATTTTGGAAAAACAAGAATTATTATTCAAAAACAGGCAGCAGATCAACAGCAGATACAAGGGTCTATCAACAGGTGAAATCAGGCAGAATGTCATACATCCTGTGAGAGGGCTAAGCTAGAAGACTGGGTGTTCCTAAAGGTTGTTTTTTGTCGTTATCTTAATGAGAGATAGCGTACCATTTGTTACAATCCAAGGCACAAAGGGGAGCATTGTAATGGGACTCAGATATCGAGTACAAGAGTCATGGGAACGGAAGCAGTCACAAGCATACTCTGCTTTACTAATCTGACACACGCACCAAGTATGTCCAGAGTTTATTGCAAAGCCCCTCCATTAAACGGCTCCTGCCATTTATATAGAGTCACATCGCATGTAGAGCACAGAAACAGGCCATTCGGCCCACATGGCTCTGTGCCGGTGTTTCTGCTCCACACCAGCCTCCTCCCACCCCTCTTCATCCCACCCCATCACCATATCCTTCCATTCCTCTCTCCCTCATGTGTTTATCCAGCTTCGTTAAATGTATCTCTGCTGTTCACCTCAACCACTCCCTGTGGTAGCGAGTTCCACATTCTCACCACTCTCTGGGTAAAGAAGTTTCTCCTGAATTCCTTATTGGATTTATTAGTGACTATTTTATATTTATGGCCCCTAGTTCTGGTCTCCCCCACAAGTAAGGCATAAGTCGGGAGTGTGATGGAATACTCTCCACTTGCCTGGATGAGTGCAGCTCCAACAACACTCAAGAAGCTCGACACCATCCAGGACAAAGCAGCCCGCTTGATTGGCACTCCATCCACCACTTTAAACATTCACTCCCTCCACCACCGGCGTACCGTGGCTGCAGTGTGTACCATCTACGAGATGCACTGCAACCTCTTGCACCTAGAAGGACAAGGGCAGCAGGCACATTGGAACACCACCACCTCCAAGTTCCCCTCCAAGTCACGCACCATCCTGACTGAGAATTATATCGCCGATCCTTCATCGTCACTGGGTCAAAATCCTGGAACTCCCTCCCTAACAGCACTGTGTGAGCACCTTCACCACACGGACTGCAGCAGTTCAAGAAGGCGGCTCACCACCACCTTCTCGAGGGAAATTAGGGATGGGCAATAAATGCTGGCCTTGCCAGCGACACCCACATCCCAAAAACGAACTTTTAAAAAAGTGGAAACATCATCTCTACGTCTACCCTATCAAACCCTTTCATAATCTTAAAGACCTCTCTCAGGTCACCCCTCAGCCTTCTCTTTTCTAGAGAAAAGAGCCCCAGCCTGTTCAATCTTTACTGAGAGGTAGAACCTCTCAGTTCTGGTATCATCCTTGTGAAGCTTTTTTGCACCCTCTCCAGTGCCTCGATATCCTTTTTATAATATGGAGACCAGAGCTGTTCACGGTGCTCCGAGTGTGGGCTAGCCAAGGTTCGATACAAGTTTAACAGAACCTCTCTGCTCTTCAGTTCTATCCCTCTAGAAATGAACCCCAGGGCTTTTTTCTTTAATGGTCTCTGAATCCGATGTTGTTGGGACAATCAGCACAATGGGGACAAGGGGGGAGAATGGGTTTGGGGTCACGCGGCAGTGCTGGGCTGTGTGCCTTCAGTAAAGGGGGGTCGGGGGGGGGGTTGAGTCATCCCAAGGAGGCGGAACTGGAGTCAAACTGCAAACCAGCACTCAGCAAATTCCCGAGCTTCACCTAATGCCCTGTAGACCAGCAGAGCTCAGACTCAGCGACAAGAAGCTTGATAAAAATTCCCATTGTACGCTCTTTGGAACGAGTTATATTTAGCTTTCAGAGAATTTTACATTAGAGACTTTTATAGCACAGGCTTGCGTCAGTCCTCCAGCCCACCTCTGCTGCGAGCGTTACATGATCCAGCTCGACATAAACATGCCCCTATCGGTTCCACGGGTGGCTCACTGGCTAATTGCCCTGCCCGATGTGGTACTGAGGCACAGGATGCCAGGAGCATCCCATGATCCATTCCCAGTCTGTGCTGGGTTAGGGTCAGGGCACCAGGAATGGGGCAACAATTGGTTTCAGCGCCCCTGGGCTAGGCAGGGCCTGGTCCACACCACCACCCATGGTCCCAGTGGACAGTGTGTGTGAGAGAGTGAGAGAGTGTGAGAGAGTGTGAGAGAGAGTGAGAGAGTGTGAGAGAGTGTGTGTGTGAGAGAGAGTGTGAAAGAGTGAGAGAGTGTGAGAGAGTGTGTGTGTGAGGGAGAGTGTGAGAGAGTGAGAGAGTGTGAGAGACTGTGAGAGAGAGTGAGAGAGTGTGAGAGAGTGTGTGTGTGAGAGAGAGTGTGCGAGAGTGTGTGTGAGAGAGAGAGTGTGCAAAAGTGTGAGAGAGTGTGTATGAGTGTGAGTGAGTGTGCGTGAGTGTGTGTGTGAGTGTGAGAGAGTGTGAGAGAGTGTGCGTGTGAGTGTGAGAGAGTGTGCGTGTGAGTGTGAGAGAGTGTGAGAGAGTGTGTGTGTGAGTGTGAGAGAGTGTGAGAGAGTGTGTGTGTGAGTGTGAGAGAGTGTGAGAGAGTGTGTGTGTGAGTGTGAGAGAGTGTGTGTGTGAGTGTGAGAGAGTGTGTGTGTGTGAGTGTGAGTGTGTGTGTGTGTGAGTGTGAGTGTGTGTGTGTGAGTGTGAGTGTGAGTGTGAGTGTGTGTGTGTGTGTGTGAGTGTGAGTGTGTGTGTGTGAGTGTGAGTGTGTGTGAGTGTGAGAGAGTGTGTGTGAGTGTGAGAGAGTGTGTGTGAGTGTGAGAGAGTGTGAGAGAGTGTGTGTGAGTGTGAGAGAGTGAGAGAGTGTGAGAGAGTGTGTGTGAGTGTGAGAGAGTGTGTGTGTGAGTGTGAGAGAGTGTGAGAGAGTGTGTGAGAGAGTGTGTGTGAGTGTGAGAGAGTGTGTGTGTGAGTGTGAGTGTGTGTGTGTGAGTGTGAGTGTGAGAGAGTGTGTGTGTGTGTGTGTGTGAGTGTGAGTGTGTGTGTGTGAGTGTGAGTGTGAGATAGTGTGAGAGAGTGTGTGTGAGTGTGAGAGAGTGTGTGTGAGTGTGAGAGAGTGTGAGAGAGTGTGTGTGAGTGTGAGAGAGTGTGAGAAAGTGTGAGAGAGTGTGTGTGTGAGTGTGAGAGAGTGTGTGTGTGAGTGTGAGAGAGTGTGAGAGAGTGTGTGTG
>JASTWF010000164.1:610915-637205 GCA_030390025.1 Squalus acanthias | reverse complement strand
TGTGTGAGTGTGAGTGTGTGTGAGTGTGAGTGTGTGTGAGTGTGTGTGTGAGTGTGTGTGTGTGAGTGTGAGTGTGTGTGTGAGTGTGAGTGTGTGTGTGTGTGTGTGTGTGAGTGTGAGTGTGTTGATGTTGACTGTGAATGGCGATGGGATGGTGCTGGGCCGTGAGGTCCTCCAGTGTTGTAGGGCTGCGCCGGTCCTCACTGTCTGGACTTGCACACTGGACGTGAAAATGGCCACTTTGAGGCCAGCAAGACAGTGAGACCCTCCATTCCCGCAACACTTGTCTCTGCGTGTTCTGGAATGAATATATTGAAGCTGGTATCACGGGACCTGCGCACACTGGAACAGAAACTGCCAAATTAGCGTAAAGTTTGGAAAAAAACAAGAAGGAAACTGAGCTGAATCAGGAAGAGGTGCGGGTTTGTGGAAACGATGCGTGTTTCAGCTACAGAACAGGATGGGCTGAGAGCCAGGAAGTCAGGACAGAACATGGACAGCAGGCCTGTCAATGTCTGAAAGAAAAAAGACAGATTAACAATCAGGTCCGGTCGTCCAGTGTAAAGAGAGACAGACTTGCATTTCGTGCCTTTCACCACCTCAGGTGTCCTGGCCAATATTTATCCCTCAATCAACATCACTAAAAACAGATTACCTGGTCATTCTCACATTGCTGTTTGTGGGATCTTGCTGTGCGTAAATTGGCTGCCGCTTTTCCTACATTACAACAGTGACTCCACTTCAAAAAGTACTTCATTGGCTGTAAAGGCGCTTTGGGACCGCCTGGGGCGGTGAAAGGGGCTGGAGAAATGGAAATCCTTTCTTTCCTGAGGTAGGTGTTGAAATGTTCCGCTGACCCAGTGAACAGGCCGAATGGGGTGTTGGGTGAAGCTGCCATTGCAACAGGTGGACCCTCCCGCACTGAACCCATAACCTTCTGACTGAGACATGAGTCAAGCACAGCAAACCGACACATTGCACCTGAACAAACCAGCAAAGGGAAGGGGGAGAACAATGGATTGTTCTGCACTGTGGGAAGAGGGTTCCCGTCTCCACCCCTGCCTCAGCCCATCTGCTGCTGAAACCCTCCTCCAGGCCTTTGTTACTTCCAGACTCGACTATTCCATCGCTCTCCTGGCCGGCCTCCCATCTTCCCCCCTCCGTAAACTTCAGCTCATCCAAAACTCTGCTGCCCCCGTGTCCTAACTCGCACTGAGTCCCGTTCACCCATCACCCCCTGTGCTCGCTGACCTACATTGGCTCCCGGTTAAACAGCGCCTCGATTTCAAAGTTCTCATCCTTGTGTTCAGATCCCTCCACGGTCTCGCCCCTCCCTATCTCTGTAACCTCCTTCAGCCCCACAACCACCCACCCCCGAGATATCTGCGATCCTCTAATTCTGGCCTTTTGGCGCATCCCCGATTTCCATCGCTCCACCATTGGCCTTCTGTTGCCGAGGCCCTAAGCTCTGGAATTCCCCCCCCCCCAAACCTCTCCGCCTCTCCACCTCTCTCTCCTCCTTTAAGACGCTCCTTAAAATCGACCTTTGACCAAGCTTTTGGTCGCCTGTCCTAATATCTCCTGATGTGGCTCGGGGTCAAATTTTGTCTGATTTACGCTCCTGTGAAGCGCCTTGGGACGTTTTTCTACGTTAAAGGCGCTGTATAAATGCAAGTTGTTGTTGTTGTTGCAATGGGAAAGGATGAAACCAAGCGACTGAAACACACGGGGTTGTTAACATTTAAGAGTAAGATACACAAAATGGGTGTTCTGGCTGCTACAAAATGGGTGCACTCAGAATATGGTTTCCTGTTAGCTACTTTCAGTTACACAACTCCGGTGCCTGCTATTTTAACACCATGCATCAGGGTAAACCTGTTAACAATCGTATTAAAACCAGCACACTGACCAGATTTAGACCAAGGGCTTAACCTGTGCACTGCCAGCAGGAAGTGAGCGAGGGGTTTAACTGCTGTTAAACTAACACACCTCCTCCACCCCCGAAACAATGAGGGTGGTGGGGTGGGGTGGTGGGGAGCAGTGCGGCAAAAACAAAAAGAGGGGTGCACTGGGGTCCTGCGGGGGGGTGGGTGTTGATCAGGTGCTGACAGTCTCCAGTTTAAACCCCTGGCTACACACAGCAGGGACTGCAAGGCATTGGAAACAAACAAGGATGCCTGCTGCCTGAATCCAAGGGAGCAGCATCTTTGGATTTGTTGAAGAGGGGAGGCTGAGGAAGAGAGAGATGGTGGGGGAGGGAGGAGGAGGTGGATGGGGTTCTGATAGAAAGATGCAATTGGCTTTAATGGCAGCCTGCTGTCCTGTGTGTGTGTGTGTGTGAGAGAGAGAGAGTGCAACTCTCCCCCTTCTGTCTAAATACCAAGGCTGCCTCCTCTCTCTCTCTCTCTCTTTCTCTCTCCCTCTCCTTGCAGCGTGCCAATGTTACGTTCTGACGTTGGAGGCAGCTCTGCTCTGGGTTTTTCCACTCATGCATGAGGTTGGTGCTGAAGCCAGCGAGGAGGGCTGGTTAAGAAGAGGCCCCTATAAATGAAATTTACTCCTCTCCAATCCCGAATTCATTTGCCAGTAAACTAACCGAGAGATCTGTGGGCAGCTCAGGGATCCGCCGACTTCTGGGATCCCAGCGCAGGTAATCAAGAACAATTCAGGGACATCTTTAAAGAGTGAAAGATACATTCTAGCTTTTAGATACTTGGATACTAATGAATGTTTAAATTGCGCTAGCTACAATCTGTAAAATTGATTCCTGTGTGTGTGTGTGTTGGGGATTTTTTTTTAAAAAAGGACAAATTTCTCCTTAAACCCAACCTCACGAAGAGAGCTCTGCGTTTAAACAAATATCGAGAATATTTTCATATTTAAGAAGGACTCTGTAATGGAGCAGACGATCCGCTTGTTAATTTCCGATCGATGGAAACAAAGAAACCGATTCTAAATAATATATCAAATCATTTTCAAAAGATATATTGTGATTTTTTTTTAGTTGTTTAATCATCTAAAAGGAACATTTCCCCCTCCCTGGGTTTTATATTCAAGGGTTGAAATTGTAACAATTTTTTTTTAACAAAAGAAAAAATGAGCTGTAATTTTTTTTTAGTATTTATTTGCGAATTGTGTTAGATCCTTTCCCGGTGTTTGTATTCTCTCTCTCTCTCTCTCTTTCTAGTTTTTTGTTCCTTTTCTGTTTTTTTTTATTCTCTCAAACAGAAGGCTGGACAAGTACTGGACGGAGAGTAAGGGCGTTATTCCCGGAGTACAGTACTGCTCTGTTGTATGTATTGCCCGTGTAGCCAATTACTGCCTTTCATTATTTTTTTTAAAAAAGAGAACAATTTTTAAAAAAAAGAGAGAAGGAAAATATTAACTTTGCTTTACTTCTTCAGAGAAAGATGTGTGAGCCTTATTTTTGTTGGAATGAGTAATGAGATTGGAAGCAGGAGGCAGGGAGGGAGGGAGGGAGGGAGTGTGACATGTGCGGGGAAGGAGCGGAGGGAGACGGACTGGGGCCACCCAGAGTCAGCTCACCAGCAGCTTCACAAAGCAACATCTCCTTTCTTAAAAAATAAAAATAACACTGCACGGGTTGAGAAGATGTTTAAGGGGCCGGGACTGGGATTTAGTCATTTGGGGATCATAAAATGAAGGAGAGATGATGATTTTTTTTGGACAAAAAAAAAGGCAAAATGGAGATTGGCTCAAGTTTTAAGAAAAGATGGCTTTGGAAAATAGGGGGGGTGGGGGGTGGGGGTAGACAGATTAATAGAATGGGCTTAAATGATCTCCATGTGAATATTTTAGATTGATCAGGAATGTAAGGGTGCTAGTTGGATCAGATTATATACAGATTTGTGACTTGCTTTCCTTGCATTTTGGGGTGAACAGTACTGATTTAGACCCTCTCTCTTTCTTCTCCTCTTGTCTTGTGCGTGTGTGTCTGTGTGTGCGTGCGTGTGTGTCTGTGTGTGCGTGCGTGTGTGTCTGTGTGTCTGCATGTGTGTGCGTGTGTGACTGTGTGTGTGTGTGTCTGTCTGCGGGTGTGTCTGTCTGTGTGGGTGTCTGTGTCTGTCTTTGTGTCTGTCTGTGTGTGGGTGTGTCTGTCTGTGTCTGTCTTTGTGTGTGTCTGTGCGGGTATGGATGTGTCTGTGTGTGCGGGTGTGCGTGTGTGGGTGTGCGTGTGTGCTCAGGAATGGCCCGGGGTGAAAAGATGCATTGCTTAAAGGATTTTCACAAAGACACCCTCAAACCCTCTCCCGGAAAGAGCCCAGGCACCAGACCCGAGGATGAAGCCGACGGCAAGGTGCAACGAGAGAAATGGGCCAACAAGCTCGATTTCATCCTATCTGTCGCTGGGGGATTCATCGGACTGGGCAACATTTGGAGATTTCCATATCTCTGCTACAAGAATGGTGGAGGTAAGAGCCTTTCTTTTAAAGGGGAAGAGCCTCATTTCGGAAGAGAAAAAAACTAAAGTGTTTCACCAAGCTTTTATTTAACACTTTTTTGCCTTCTGGTGGTGGATGGGGGAGGGGAAGGGGTTCGATGAAATGGAGCAGGCGCAGAGGACTAGATTGTGCTGTTTTTTGGCTGTTCTGGTCATAGCACGTGAAAGTAACGTGCAGAAACGTCTTCCGGTACTTTCTTGGCACAACAGTGACATTTAATTCATTCCGTCATTTGTTTTTGGGCCATTTCAGTGAATTGATAAGGCTGCTTACACCCGTGTTATCTAATGGGTCAGCCACTTGGGGATCCAGATGTGGCTAATTGCATTTTTGATCAGTAAATAAAAAAATGGATAAGGGACACCGTCCTTGGTCATGTGACCGCAATACTCACACACTGTGTAAACTTTAAACATTTTGTGTGTTTGTTGGTAAAATGGTGAGTGCGCGAGTGTGGTTTGATCGTTGTGGCTGCTTTACTCCCCGGGTCACTGAATGCCGGGAGATGTTTGTTCAGTAAATATCCACATGTGAAGTACGTCTACCTGTATCGTGTGCGAGGCCTTTTCTACTAAAATTAGTGCATGAGGTTAAAATGGTGTCGCCCGTAGCCTCACCTGTGGCTCGTCAGCGGTTTCTGCAATGATCTACAAAGGTGGGTATGTTATTACGTAAGTTATCGCGATGTGCATTCGTAAATAAAACAAAAAAAATAAGGTTTGCCAAACTATCATTTTTCCAATGTAAAGTGCGCCCCCTGGATGTAATACCGGGATTGCAGTAGTTTGGTATCACCACAAGGAAGAAGAGCATGGTGGGTGGAGATTGCATGCCAGAGTGGTCTGTGCCAGTGTTTATACTCCACACCAGCCTCCTCTCACTCGAATTAACTCCTGCCACCCTGCCCACACCGATCCTTCTATTCCCTTCTCTCTCACGTATGCATCAATGCATAATCATCGAGCTTTACGGCACAGAAGGAGGTCATTCAGCCCATTGTGTCTGTGCCGGTCGAATAAGAGCTATCCAGCCTAATCCCTAAATACATCAGTGCTTCGATCATTCCCATGTGGCAGCGTGTCCCACATTCTCACCTCTCTCTGTATAAAGAAATTCTTTATTTAGTCTGTTAGTGACTATCTTATGTTTATGCCCCCTTGTTCTGGGCTCACCCACAAGGGGAAACAGCTTTTTCACATCCACCCTATCGAACCCTTTCATCATTTTAAAGACCTCTATCAGGTTACCACTTCGTCTTCCCTTTCAGCAGAGAAAAGAGCCCCAGCCTCTTCAATCTTTCCTGACCGTTGCATCCTCTCAATTCTCAATTCTGGCAGCATCCTTGTCAATCTTTCTGTGGTTTCTCCAGTGCTCCACTCTCCTTTATGTAATATGGAGGCCAGAACTGGACTCTGAGTGTGGTCTGACCGAGGATCTATGTAAATTTAAACATTCCCTCCCAGCTGTTCCTCTAGCAATGAACCCCAGTGTTTTGTTTGCATTCTTTATGGTCTTGGCAACTTGCGTCGCTACTTTTAGCGATTTATGTCATTGTATTCCCAGATCTCTTTGCTCCTCTGCCCCGTTCCCTCTAAGCTGCGCGGAATAAGCGGAAACGTGAAGGGGCCGCGCACCCAAAATAAATTAGGGGGAGCGTTGTACTACACCGCCGCCCCTCCCCCCACCCCGCCCCGCCCCCCACCTCCAGTTTGGCATCATCTGCAGATTTTGACATCCTGCCTCCGATTGCTGAGTCCGGATCATTTCTGTATTTGGTGAGCAAAGTGCTGGCAGCACCGTTCCCTGCGGGACACCACTTCCCCAGTTCCTGCTAGTCGCTCAAACTTCCCGAAACTCCCACCCTCTGTTTTCTGTTTTGCTTTTGTAGCTAAGTTGGACCTCAGAAGTGCTTCCTGCTAGGGTTTAGTTTTGTTGAAAGCTCTCTTGTCGCGCTGGCTCCAGCCTATAATGAGTTTGCTGTTTATTTACATATTTGCGCACATGCAAAGTGGCTGCAATTTGCATAAATAAAATAATCGAGATTGGCAGAAACGGTTACCTATCGAGGTCAACTTCTATCTGATGTCGATCCCGCAAGAAATTGCCGCCCCCCATCCCCTACTCCCCACCCCACCCCCCTCAGCACTGTTAGGTGGGGCTGTGCAGGAGCTGCTGTGTGTTTAACACAATGCACCTCGGAGAACAAGTTAGAACTCGATGAAGCCTTGCCGTTGTACAAACAGTGAAAACACAGGGTTGGCTCCGGAGGCAACTCAATCACAGGCTGATGTCCCAACAGAAACCCGCACCCTAGTGGTTGCTGGAAGTACAGCAAGATGCCCAAGATTGTAAAACATTCTTTAGGATTATGAAGGGGGATTCGATAGAGTAGAGGTAGAGAGGAGGTTTCCTCTTGTCCAAAACTAGGGGCCATCAATATAAGATGGTCACTAATAAATCCAATGGGGAATTCAGGAGAAACTTCTTTACCCAGCGAGTGGTGAGAATGTGGAACTCGATACCACAGGGAGTGGTTGAGCAGAGATGCATTTACGGGGAAGCTGGATAAACACGAAGGAGAAAGGAACAGCAGGATATGCTGATAGGGTGAGATGAAGAGGGGTGGGAGGAGGCTGGTGTGGAGCAGAAACACCGGCACGGACCAGTTGGGCTGAATGGCCTGTTTCCGAGCTGTACGCACGATGTAATTCTATGTGGCAGCGATGAGCAACATTCACACAATCCATGGTAAGCGTTGGCAACTTTGGCTCAACAAGAGGCGACCATTTTTGTGTCTGAAGCCCTGTATACCCCGGAGAGGCAGGGTTCCAAGTGGTGACGCTGTATGGGAGAGAGTCCCGCAGGCAGGAGATACAATGAGTGAAGCTGATGCTGTTGGTATTGTTTGGACTGAACTGCAATTGTTGCAAATCTTCCCTTCCTGAAATAAACGTGTGTGTCAGCCAGTCGTATACATAAAGCAAGCATTTATAGAGCGCCTTTAACAGAGTGAAACTTCCCAAGGTGCTTCACAGGAATGTAAATCAGACAAGGATTTGACACCGAGCCACACCAGGAGATATTTACAGGCGACCAACAGCTTGGTCAATGAGGTAGGTTTTAAGGAGTCACTTAAAGGAGGAGAGAGAGGCGGAGAGATATTAGGGAGGGAATTCCAGAGCTCGGGGTCTAGACAACTGAAGGCATGGCCACCAATGGTGGAGAGGTGGAAATCGGGGATGCTCAAGAGGCCAGTGACAGACCTGTACCCACCAGGACTGTACCCCAGTGTTATACAGCGACAGACCTGTACCCACCAGTAGTGTACCCCAGTGTTATACAGCGACAGACCTGTATCCACCAGTACTGTACCCCAGTGTTATAGTGACAGACCTGTATCCACCAGTACTGTACCCCAGTGTTATACAGTGACAGACCTGTACCCACCAGTACTGTACCCCAGTGTTATAGTGACAGACCTGTCCCCACCAGTACTGTACCCCAGTGTTATACAGTGACAGACCTGTACCCACCAGTACTGTACCCCAGTGTTATACAGTGACAGACCTGTACCCACCAGTACTGTACCCCAGTGTTATACAGTGACAGACCTGTCCCCACCATTATTGCACCCCTGTTTGATATTCTCTCCAGACCTAATCTAGAATTTTGGGATGGTGTATCTGACAGTTCACACGGACACAGTAGGGATGGGCTTCTGACCTAGAGCTCCCTGCAGGGAACCTGGGAGCTCAGATCACAAATCTCCCGTCTGCAGCACTGAATTTCACTCCAGCATCAATTGCCTCTCTGGTGGGAGCCCAGTATAACCCCAGTAGAAAATCTCACTCATCCACCACCACATTTCACTGAACTCCCAGCAACAACACAAGGGTTGGAATCAAGAATTCACCTCTTATCAGTGACAGAATAGATGGTCGAGTGATTTATTTAAACCCCTTAGAATCTTTTATCGGTTCAGCAGTTTTACCTTTTAAGGAAGCTCTTTATTGTTTTGGCTGTTTGATTTTGGGCAACCGCTTCCAACTTTTGGCAAACTCTCTCTCGCTGCAGACCGAAGCTCAGAAACGGGCCGTTAAATGCCTGGGACTTGTGCAGAGCTCGTGGCCTGTCTCGTCAGTGTAGGAGTTCATCAGTGGGTTAATATGGTAATGTTTCAGAATGTATCTTGTTCTCCAATGAGGATTCCCATATTTAATGGCAGTTTGGAGACAGGGAATTTGGGAAATCCAGACAAAGGTATCGCACTGCAGTCTCATTCTCTGCTTGCTGTCCAAAATGGTTGCCAGGATTGCCAAAGAAATGAAAGATAGACTTGCATTTCTATAGCGCCTGTCACAACCTCAGGACGTCCCAAAGCGCTTCACAGCCTATGAAGTACTTTTTGAAGTGTGGTCACTGTTGTAATGTAGGAGACACGACAGCCAATTTGTGCAGAGCAAGATCCCACAAACAGTAATGTGATAATAACCAGATCATCTGTTTTAGTGATGTTGGTTGCGGAATAAATATTAGCCCCAGGACACCGGGGAGAACTCCCCCCCCACCCCCCTACTCTTCTTCAAAATAGTTCCATGGGATCTTTTATGTCCACCTGAGAGAGCAGACGGGGCCTCCAGCCAACGAAAATTCAAATCCCACCACAGCAGTTCAAGAATTTGTTTACCAAAATCTGGTTCCCATGAAGCTGTTGGATTGTCATAAAAACCCAACTGGTTCACTGATGTCCCTTCAGGGAAGGAAACCTGCCGTCCTTACCCGGTCTGGGCCGATAGGTGACTCCAGTCCACCAACCTGTTTGACTCTTAACTGCCCCTCTAATGAGGCCTAGCAAACCCCTCAGTTGTTTCCCAAACCGCTACCAGCGGTTCAAGAAGAAGGCTCACCACCACCTTCTCAGGGCAACTAGGGATGGGTAATAAATGCTGGCCTTGCCAGCGACGCCCACATCCCACAGGGTACGGTTGGCAAGGGCTGGGTGGATGAGGGTGGGTGGATGAGGGTGGGTGGATAAGGAGAGGGTGGATGAGGGTTGAGTTGATGAGGGTGGGTTGATGAGGGCTGGGTTGATGACCTCTCTCAAGGTCAACTGGCCCACCAATGCTCGGAGTCGCGTCCTCTTGCCCGACCAGTCAGACGAGATACCTGAGGGTGATGTGAAGTCTGCGCATTTGGGAGAGGAGGACTGTGAACTGAATAGAAACAAAGGTATCGGGGCCTGGCTGGGAGAGGCGGCCAGTCTAAAGGTTGTTTCGACACTCAGTCAATGAAGGAGCTGGCTGCATTATAGCCAAACAGCTTGCTGTGCGTGTGTCCTTGCACGTGGCCTGATAGATTAAACACAACAGTTGGTCAACAGCTGTACGTGATGTCAGTTATTATGTAATATTCAGGGATTATCCTCTCCGTCTACATTAGGATGGCGGATTTCTGTTTCCAAATTCATTTTTATTTCATTATACATTAATGTTAAACCTTGAGGTAGATCTTGACTTTGTATGATGTGTGAAATTGGGTGATTGCGCATTGACTGCCCCGATTTCCACCTCTCCTTTACACAGAATTACATAGGACATATGGCACAGAAACAGGCCATTCGGCCCAACCAGTCCATGCCGGCGTTTATGCTCCACTCGAGCCTCCTCCCATCTTTCCTCATCTAAATCTATCAGTGTAACCCTCGATTCCCTTCTCCCTCATGTGCTTGTCTAGCCTCCCCTTAAATGCATCTATACTATTCGCTTCAACCACTCCCTGTGGTAGCGAGTTCCACATTCTCACCACTCTCTGGGTAAAGAAGTTTCTTCTGAATTCCCTATTTGATTTCTGGGTGACTATCTTATATTGATGACCTCTAGTTTTGCTCTTCCCCACAAGTGGAAACATTCTCTCTGTATCCACTCTATCAAAACCTTTCATAATTTTAAAGACCTCTATTAGGTCACCCCTCAGCCTTCTCTTTTCAAGAGCAAAGATCCCCAGCCTGTTCATCCTTTCCTGATAGGTATAACCTCGCATTTCTGGGATCATCCTTTTGTTTGCATTGACAGGAGAGATGTAAACATCATCATCAAGATCCCCCTCCCCCGCCCGCCGTTTATAACCTTACCTGCCCGGCACCAATGGGTCAGGGTCCGTTCCCAACGCCCAGCTTTTATTTGCACCCCGTCCAGTTTTACGTCATTACATCATTCCTGCCGGATGGATGAGGTTAAAATCGGGGCTAAAGTAACTGTAACCCTCGCCCCCACCCCTCCCCCTGAGCACCCCCACCCCTCCCCCCGAGCTCCCCCACCCCTCCCCCCGAACTCCCCCACCCCTCCCGCCGAGCTCCCCCACCCCTCCCCCCGAGCTCCCCCACCCCTCCCCCCGAGCTCCCCCACCCCTCCCCCCCGAGCTCCCCCACCCCTCCCCCCGAGCATGACCATGAAGCTGTCGGATTGTCATAAAAACCAAACTGGTTCACTGATGTCCTTCAGGGAAGGAAACCTGCCGTCCTTAGCCAGTCTGGGCCTATAGGTGACTCCAGTCCCACACCAACGTGGTTGACTCCTAACTGCCCTCTGAAGTGGACCAGCAAGACACTCCGGTGTAGGAAACACAGCAGCCAATTTACGCACAGCAAGATCCCACAAACAGCAATGAGATCATGACCAGATCATCTGGTTTCTTTTAGTGATGTTGATTGAGGGATAAATATTGACCCTGCTCTTCTTCGAATAGTGACTGTGGGATATCTTACATCCACCTGAGAGGGCAGGCGGGGCCTCGGTTTATTGTTGCATCTGAAAGACAGCACCTCTGACAGTGCAGCACTCCCTCAGTACTGCCCCTCCGACAGTGCAGCACTCCCTCAGTACTGCTCCTCCGACAGTGCAGCACTCCCTCAGTACTGACCCTCCGACAGTGCAGCACTCCCTCAGTACTGACCCTCCGACAGTGCAGCACTCCCTCAGTACTGCCCCTCCGACAGTGCGGCACTCCCTCAGTACTGACCCTCCGACAGTGCAGCGCTCCCTCAGTACTGACCCTCCGACAGTGCAGCACTCCCTCAGTACTGACCCTCCGACAGTGCAGCACTCCCTCAGTACTGACCCTCCGACAGTGCGGCGCTCCCTCAGTACTGCCCCTCCAACAGTGCAGCGCTCCCTCAGTACTGCCCCTCCGACAGTGCGGCGCTCCCTCAGTACTGCAGTGGAGTGTCAGCCTGGATTATGGGTTCAAACCTCTGGAGTGGGACTGGAACCCACTATTTTAAAGGAATAGAACACAAAAGCAGGGAAGTTATGTTAAACTTATATAGAACCTCGAGTAGGCCACACTTGGAGTACTGTGCACAGTTCTGGTCTCCAAATTACAAAAAGAATATTGGAACACTGGAGAATGTGCAGGAAAGATTTACAATGAGAATTGAGAAGGAAAGATTGAGCAGGCTGTGGAGCTCTTTTCTCTCGGAAAAGAAGAATTAGAGGAAACTGGATAGCAGTCTTTAAAATTATGAAGATGTTCATAGAAACATAGAAGATAGGAGCAGGAGTAGGCCATTCGGCCACTTGAGCCTGCTCCGCCATTCAATGAGATCATGGCTGATCATCCAAATTCAGTACCCTGTCGCTGCTTTCTCCCCATATCCCTTGATCCCTTTAGCCTTAAGAAATATATCTAACTCCTTCTTGAATATATTTAATGAATTGGCCTCAACTGCCTTCTGCGGTAGAGAATTCCACAGGTTCACCACCCTCTGGGTGAAGAAATTCCTCCTCATCTCAGTCCTAAATGGCTTACCCCTTATCCTTAGACTATGACCCCTGGTTCTGGACTCCCCGACCATCGGGAACATCCTTCCTGCATCCAGTCTGTCTAGTCCTGTTAGAATTTTATAAGTTTCAATGAGATCCCCTCTCATTCTTCTAAACTCCAGCGAGTATAAGCCCAATCGACCCAATCTCTCCTCATACGTCATTCCTGCCATCCCAGGTATCAGTCTGGTGAATTTTCGCTGCACTCCCTCCATGGCAAGAACATCCTTCCTCAGATAAGGCGACCAAAACTGCACACAATACTCAAGGTGTGGTCTCACCAAGGCCCTGTACAACTGCAGCAAGACATCCTTGTTCCTGTACTCAAACCCTCTCGCTACGAAGGCCAACATACCATTTGCCTTCTTAACCGCCTGCTGCACCTGCATGCTTACCTTCAGCAACTGGTGCACAAGGACACCCAGGTCTCGTTGCACTTCCCCTTCTCCCAATCTATTGCCATTCAGATAATAATCTGCCTTCCCGTTTTTGACACCAAAGTGGATAACCTCGCATTTATCCACATTATAATGCATCTGCCATGATTCTGCCCAATCACCCAACCTGTCCAAATCATACTGGAGTTTTTCGGCATCCTCCTCACAGCACACACGCCCACCCAGCTTTGTGTCGTCTGCAAACTTGGAGATATTACATCTAGTTCCCTCGTCTAGATCATTAATATATATTGTGAATAGCTGGGGTCCCCACTAGTCACTGCCTGCCACTCGGAAAAAGACCCGTTTATTCCAACTCTTTGCCTTCTGTCTGCCAACCAGTTCTCTATCCAAGTCAATACCTTGCCCCCAATCCCATGTGCCTTAACTTTACATGCTAATCTCTTATGCGGGACCTTATCAAAAGCCTTCTGAAAGTCCAAATACACCACATCCACTGGTTCTCCCTTATCTATTTTACCAGTTACATCTTCAAAAAATTCCAGTAGATTAGTCAAGCATGATTTACCTTTTGTAAATCCATGTTGACTTTGTCCGATCCTGTCACTGTTTTCCAAGTGCTCTGCTATTACATCTTTTATAATGGACTCTAGCATTTTCCCCACAACCGATGTCAGGCTTATAATGCCCCGTTTTCTCTCTACCACCTTTTTTGAATAGTGAGGTTACATTAGCTACCCTCCAATCCATGGGAACTGTTCCAGATTCCATCGAATTTTGGTAGATGACCAGCAATGCATCTACTATTTCTAGGGCCACTTCCTTAAGTACCCTAGGATGTAGATTATCAGGCCCTGGGGATTTATCGGCCTTCAATCCCGTCAATTTCCCTAACACCATTTCCCTACAAATATTGATTTCATTCAGTTCCTCCCTCTCATTAGACCCTATGTTCCCCTAGGATGAAGGTGGAGAAACTGTGTTCACTTGTGGGTGAGTCCAGAAACAGTCATAAATATAAGATGGTCACTAACAGATCAAATAGAGAATTTAGGAGGAATTTCATTGCACAGGGAGCGGTGAGAATGTGGAAGTCGCTGCCACAGGGAGTGGTTGAGGCAGAGAGCGTTGATGCATCGAAGGGGAGGCTTGAGGGAGAAGGGGCTGGAGGGGCAGGCTGGGAAGAGGTAACGAGAGTGGGAGAAGGCTGGCGTGGATCATAAACAGACCAGTTGGGCCGCTGGCCTGTTTCTGCGCTGTAGTTTGCATCAGCTGGTACAGACTGGCTGAGCTGTGATGAGGTGAATGAAGAGTCCCTCCGCCCCTCCCCCCCACACAATCTCAGGGAGCTGGAATCAGGAGCAAGGCTTCAGCAACCTGTCTGCTGCGCTCCTGGGTATTAGGCCAACGACAGACACCAGGGTCAGTAACACCCAACTCCTTAACCCCTCCCAACCCAACCCTCCCCTCCCCTCAAAACACAAACCTCGGTCCAAATACTGAAGTCTTAAAAACACACATCAGCTCCGATTAACCATGACAGCAAAGCAGAGTCAGCGGGAAGGTAAAAGGGCGTCTTCTTCACAATAAAGTATTTGGGGACGGGAAGAGCTGGAGGGTTGGAGAGTCAGCCTTATCAGGCCAGTAACGTCTCCTGCCCATGAACAAACAAGGGGTTGGCAGGGGGTGGGGGCAGAGTCAGAGACAGTCTCTCGGAACAAATCCGATCCCTGCTGGAAATATATGTATATCGAAAATAAAAGGAGAGACTCTCAGTTCATTGGAGCCTCTGTATCCCACCCCAAATCCAGTGAGGGTTGACAAGGCCTCATGGGATCTTCCTGTGCCATGCGGCCCCAGAATCCTCTCCCTTTGTGTTGTCGGGCGGATTGTGAAGCCCTGGCGGTGATGGTTAAACAACCGCGGCTTTCACTCCTGCTCCGCAGACCTTTGCCCGTTAACCGGGAGTGGTTCATATCAGTCCCTGGCCCACACTCGCAGGAACCGGAGGAGGCCATTCAGCCCCTCGAGCCTGTTCCGCCATTCAGTTAGATCACAGCTGATCTGCATCTTAACTCCATTCACCCGCCTTTGCTCCGTATCCCTCGATACTCTTACCCAACAAAAAATCCATCGATCTCAGTCTTGAGAGCTCCAATTGACCCCCAGCATCCACAGCCTTTTGGGGGAGAGAGTTCCAGATTTCCACCACCCTTTGTGTGAAGAAGTGCTTCCTGACATCACCCCTGAACGGCCTGGCTCTAATTTTAAGGTTCTGCCCCCTTGTTCTGGACTCCCCCCACCAGAGGAAATAGTTTTTCTCTATCTACCCTATCAACTCCTTTAATCATCTTAAACACCTCGATTAGATCACCCCTTAATCTTCTAAACTCGAGGCAATACAAGCCTAGTCTGTGCAACCTGTCCGCGTAATTTAACCCTTTCAGCCTCCGGTATCATTCTGGTGAATCTGCGCTGCTCCCCCTCCAAGGCCAATATATCCTTCCTGAGGTGTGGGGCCCAGAACTGAACACAGTGTCCAGAGGGGGTCTGACCAGGACAAGTGAAGCGTCAGTTTTTTAATCACAACCTCCTGGAGATAAAGGCCAACATCCCATTAGCCTTTTGTGATTGCTTTTGGTACTTGTGCACTGGCTTTTAGTGATCTGTGTACACGGCCTCCCAAATCTCCGCTCCGCCACAGCTCCTCGTTTCTCGCCATTTAGAAAACACTCCCATTTATCTTTCTTATCACTTCGAGAAAGAAATAGAAAATTGGTGCCCCCGGTCTTCGACCATGCATGTCGTTCTAGTGGAGCAGACGGATGTATGTTGAGGTAGATTGCCGTATTATTTAGCTTGAAGTGCAGCTGCCAATATTGGTCTCGCCCCAAGAAAGGAATGTGTAGTCCTTGAAATTATGGTCTGAGCACTTAAGAGGTTTGTGTGAAATCCTCTGAAATCTGAAATAAAAACAGAAAATGCTGGAAATACTCAGCGGGTGAGGCAGCATCTGTGGCGAGAGAAACAGAGTTAACGGTTCAGCTCCATGACCTTCCGTCAGTGGAAATAATTTCTCTCTGTCTACCCTTTGGTGGTCGTGAAAGGCGCTATATAAATGCAAGTCTGTCTTTCTTTCTATCGAATCCAATGTTCCCTTTAATTTTTTTTGGGTGCTTGGCCCCTTTAAGGGGCTGTGCGGCCTGTTCAAAATTCCGCGCATGCGCGGTTTTTCCATTTTAAAAATGCCGGTGAGCCGGCTGCGTGGGAGCTCCAGGGCGCAGTGCAGCCGTGCAGCTTAATGGGAGCGTTAGTGACCACGCTACAACAAGTACCGCATTGGCTGTGAAGCGCTTTGGGACGTCCAGTGGTCGTGAAAGGCGCTATAGAAATGCAAGTCTTTCTTTCTTTGTTATTGAATGAGTGGATAGAAAAAAAAATCAGCTGGAAATTCGTACACTGACGTTCGAAAAGCCTAATTTCAAGGCCTTAAAAAAGCAGTTAGTGAAATAGAAACCAGTAATTCTGCAGGGTTTCAACAAATAAACTGTGTTGGCATGTGGCTGTAAATGTTGTAACATGAGATGGATTCTCTGCCTCTCCCACTGGGCAGTGTTCAGAGCTGTCTGAGCCTGTGCTTTATAATTACTGGTCAGTGGAGAGCAGCCATCTTGTGACAAGTTCCTCTTTCCACGGCCTGTCAGGGTGTTGTCTCGTAAACAAAGGATTGGTCATTTCCCGGCAAGCAATGAAAAGCTCGGCTGCCCTGCCCTCCCCCCGCACCCCCCACCACCCCCGCTCCTTGTCTCGGAGCCAAGCTCGAATCAATGTTTAATGAGTCCACTTTGCAAATTGTCCCGTGTGGAGGAGGAGGAGGAGGAGGAGGTGGAGGAGGAGGAGGTGGTAAAACCATCGGCCCTCGTGTCCTTCGCAGTCTGCTTGGCACAGCTCGGTGTCGATGGTGTGTCCTGCCCTCTGTCTTAGTCCAGTGGTCTATCGAACAAGGAGCCTTTGAGTTCCAGTTTCGAGGCGTCGCTGAACGGAAAACTATGAGTTTAAGATTTCCAGAAAGCAGCTGGTTTCTTTTGTTCTTACCGCCCACATAATAATTTGTTCAGAGAAATAAAACATCGGCGCCGTTGCATGGCCCCGTTGTCTCGGAGAGCTGATTCGGGGAAACGATTGTGAGTTATCAGGCAGAGGGTGGGTGAGGGAGGAATCACACAGCACAGGGGGAGGCCATTCTGCCCAGCGGGCCTGTGCCGGCTCTTTGAAAGAGCTCTCCAATTCCACTACCCTTTGTGTGGGAGAAAGAGGTGCTTCCTGATTTCTCTCCTGTTTTTTGAATTCGTGACGCTGGGGTCCCAATGAGATCTGCCTCCTTCAGTCAAACGTGACTGGCACAGCAAGCTTATCCGCTATAACTAACTGAAGGCTTGGCTGGTGAGATCATTCCCTTTTGGGGAGGGGGACATCGATTCAAACCTCGGCCCCTTTCCCCGGCCACTGCCGAAGGACGCCTTGACCAATCGGACGCTCTGTCATCTTCGGACTGAAGAAGGGTTTAAGCCACGAGGGCTTTTTTTTTCCACAAGCTGTAGGTCACTCTGACCCCTGACCTCTCGAGCCCCATCTCTGGAATCGGAAAATTGGCAGTCATTGCTCTCTCCTCGAGTACTGACATCAAAATATCTATAACTGCCTGTGCGTGTGTGTATTCTTAAAAAAAATAATTGATTGTTTCGGCACCAGATTGTGACGGGTAACAACTGCTTCTAGCCAGAACCCTTTCCAAAAATATACAGAGATTGGAGGGGAGTCAAACTGGGAGCAGCTGGAGAGATCGTGAAGCTGGACTGCTGGACCCGGCAGCAACTTAATGCGAAAAGCTAAACATACAAGGAAACAGTTCTACCTCCGCCCAGACTGTGTGGGAAAAGGTGCAGAAGCGTCTCACCTTTCTTCGCAAGGTTTCTTACCGGCTCTTTTTGCTGTGTTCAGGCAATGGGGAAACTCGAGGGATGCCAGGGTGATACAGACCGGGATGTGGGGCGGGGGGGGGGGAATTCCCAGGTTCAGCTGATGTGAGGCGGCGAGGGGAAATTCCGCCAGGATTCCCGCAGCTGATTGCAATCCAATGTGCCCTGCTCGAAAGTGCAGGCCTGGGTGTTGGATGAGGGCTGGATAGGACGTAATTGTGATGTCCTCTGCAGTTGAATAGTCTGACAACACCCGCTGCCTGGGCTCAACTGTGATGCCCCTATAGTTGAATAGTCTGACAACACCCGCTGCCTGGGCTCAACTGTGATGCCCCTATAGTTGAATAGTCTGACAACACCCGCTGCCTGGGCTCAACTGTGATGTCCCTATAGTTGAATAGTTTGACAACACCCACTGCCTGGGCTCAACTGTGATGCCCCTATAGTTGAATAGTCTGACAACACCCGCTGCCTGGGCTCAACTGTGATGTCCCTATAGTTGAATAGTTTGACAACACCCACTGCCTGGGCTCAACTGTGATGCTCCTATAGTTGAATAGTCTGACAACACCCGCTGCCTGGGCTCAACTGTGATGTCCCTATAGTTGAATAGTTTGACAACACCCACTGCCTGGGCTCAACTGTGATGCTCCTATAGTTGAATAGTTTGACAACACTTGCTGCCTGGGCTCAACTGTGATGCACCCCTTAATTGTATAGTCGGCCAACGCGCGCTCTCTTTGGCTCACGCGTGACGAATGACTGCTTACGTGAGGCACCCGAGTGAGAGCCGGCACCTTTCGATGGGGGAAGTAACTGAGATGTGAATTGCCTATTTCCCCCCAGAACCCCGACACCAATGGCAGGCCAAGAGGCCGGTGTCTTTAGAGCAGGTTGTGGCGGTGGTGGGGGGGGAACAGATCGGACTGTTCATCGACGCGGGGTCTTTAAGGAGTGCGAGCAGCAACGCTTAACAATTCTCGACAATTTTGTTTATTTTGAAAAGCGCTCTGCCCCTGGGTACTGGCCAAGGGCTGTGTCTGCACCACGCGGGGAAGGAAGGGTTTGGAGCCTCACCACAACATACAGGATATTAAAAAAAACAGGAGTGGGGATGGTGGTCACGATCATTTTAACTCTCCGCTTTCCACAGGAATTGCAAGTTCACAAACAAAGAAATCAGTGTGACTCCAGCCTGCTTTCTGTCTCCTCTGGCTCGATTCATGCTCAGGTGCCTCGGTGCAAACAGTTATTTCTTGTTAAGCTTGTTTGGCAAGGGTGAGCAGCAGTTGTGGACAAAAAGGGATGAGGAATGGGCCTGACCAACTAACGGACAGGGGTTGCAAGAGTGAGGGGGAGAATTGTTAAAAGTCCGAGGGGTGCTGCTCTCAAACCATCCTGAGGGGTTGGTGCGAATCGAGATAATTTGTTCTTCTGACACTCGCTCAGATATGAGCACGGTGTCAACTGATAGCGAGACGCGAGGGCTGTCTCGCTGGAATGCAAAACAGCTTTAAATGAACTGTGAAGGGAGGTCGAGTCTTAGCTACATTAAACAAGCTCAAGGCTGATATTATAGAGTAGGGTTGAAGGATACGGCGATAAGGACAGAGGCACAAACACTCTGCGGAATACGCTGGCGGAGTGGGCCAGTTTGCTGTGAAATGCAGTAGGTCAGGTTTGTCCAGTTAACTTTCTGGGGAAAAGTGTCAGAAAGTCTTCTCTTCTGAGAGTTTCAGTTTATCCTCCTCAGGTGGAATAAAGTCCGTATTTGGGCAAATTGTTCATAGCCCGCGGAGGGAATAACAGCCTCGATGGGGTCTGCCCTTTGTTAACTCCTCACTGGTTGAGTGCCAGACACGTACCTGATACGCCAGCGAGCCTGTCGGATGGAAAAAGGATTTGCTTAGCACACGTACTATTGTGTGTGTGATCCGATACACTTTAAGAATCTGCAGACTGTTCTGTGACCTACTTCACAGAAGTTTACAGCACAGAAGGAGGCCATTTAGCCCATCGTGTCCTGTGCCGGCCGAAAAAGAGCTCTCCAGCCTAATCCCACTTTCCAGCTCTTGGTCCGTAGCCCTGTAGGTTACGGCACTTCAAGAGTGTATCCAAGTACTTTTTAAATGTGATGAGGGTTTCTGCCTCTACCACCCTTTCAGCAGTGAGTTCCAGACACCCACCACCCTCTGGGTGAAAAAAGTTCTCCTCAACTCCCCTCTAATCCTTCTACCAATTACTTTAAATCTATCTATGCCCCCTGTTATTGACCTCTCTGCTAAGGGAAATAGGTCACAGAATCACAGAATCCCCACAGTGCAGATAGAGGCCATTTCGGCCCATCGAGCCTGCACCGACACATATCCCACCCTATCCCCGTGTATTTAATCCCCCCTAACGCTTAAGGGTCAATTTATCATAGCCAAATCAACCTAACCCACACATCTTTGGACTGTGGGAGGAAACCGGAGCACCCGGAGGAAACCCACGCAGACACGGGGAGAATGTGCAAACTCCACACAGACAGTCACCCGAGGCCAGATTCGAACCCGGGTCCCTGACGCTGTGCGGCAACAGTGCTAACCACTATGCCACCGTGTTGCCCCTTCCTATCCACTCTATCCAGGCCCCTCATCATTTTATACACCTCAATTAAATCTCCCCTCAGCCTCCTCTGTTCCAATGAAAACAACCCCAGCCTATCCAATCTTTCCACATAGCTAAAATTCTCCAGTCCTGGCAACATCCTGGTAAATCACCTCTGCACCCCCTCTAGTGCAATCACATCCTTCCTGTTATGTGGTGACCAGAACTGCACGCAGTACTCTAGCTGCGGCCTAACTAGTGTTTTATACAGTTTCAGCATAACCTCCCTGCTCTTATATTCTATGCCTCAGCTAATAAAGGAAAGTATCCCGTATGCCTTCTTAACCACCTTATCTACCTGTCCTGCTACCTTCAGGGATCTGTGGTCATGCACTCCAAGGTCCCTCTGTTCCTCTACACATCTCAGTGTCCTTCCATTTAATGTGTATTCCCTTGCCTGTTAGCCCTCCCCAAATGCATTACCTCACACTTCTCCGGATTGAATTCCATTTGCCACTTTTCTGTCCACCTGACCAGTCCATTGATATCTTCCTGCAGTCTACAGCTTTCTTCCTCACTATCAACCACATGGCCAACTTTTGTATCATCTGCAAACTTCTTAATCATGCCCACTACATTGAAGTTTAAATCATTGATTGTATACCACAAAAAGCAAGGGACCTGGAACTGAGCAAGGGACCTGGAACTGAGCAAGGGACCTGGTACTGAGCAAGGGACCTGGTACTGAGCAAGGGACCTGGTACTGAGCAAGGGACCTGGTACTGAGCAAGGGACCTGGAACTGAGCAAGGGACCTGGAACGGAGCAAGGGACCTGGAACGGAGCAAGGGACCTGGAACGGAGCAAGGGACCTGGTACTGAGCAAGGGACCTGGAACGGAGCAAGGGAACTAGTACTTCTGGACTTGATGCCTGGTGCACTGTATTGAAGCACTGGCTGGGAGGTTGCATTCCCCACCTTGGAGTCCGGAGGTGAAGTGTCCGAAGACCCAGCACTCCAGATAGTCTCAACCAGTGGAGACTAGAATAGAGTCTCTGAATAAAGGGTTAACATCCAGCGGAAGGGGGAACTTGGGTCCGATGGGTGTGCGGGCCCCTCTCCCCATTAGAAGACCTTCTTCGGCAGCACCTCCCAAACCCGCGACCTCTTCCACCTAGAAGGACAAGGGCAGCAGGCGCATGGGAACACCACCACCTCCGAGTTCCCCTCCAAGTCACACACCATCCTGACTTGGAAATATATCGCCGATCCTTCATCATCGCTGGGTCAAAATCCTGGAACTCCCTCCCTAACAGCACTGTGGGAGCACCTTCACCACACGGACTGCAGCGGTTCAAGAAGGCCGACCACCACCTTCTCAAGGGCAACTAGTGATGGGCAATAAATGCCGGCCTTGCCAGCGACGCCCACATCCCAGAAGCTCACGTTTAGTTACATAATGAGTCACTGCTCCCCCAAAATCAGTCAACCTATGTGAAGTGTTTTGGGATGTTTGTGAGCGAGATTGCTGCCTGTATCTCTCCATATGTGTATTTTCAGAAAATGTGAATTTGCCCCTCAGTATAGCGGTAGATTAAAGAATTGCCCCTGCTACATTCTGAAGGAGCAGGCTGCCAAATTCGCTGTGAGCCATCTTTCGATTGTCTTTAAGACTGTGGCAAAGTGCGATAAACACACTGAATCCATCCTCTTTGTTAATGTAAAGCCAGTGTGCAAGAAGATGCTGGAGATAACTGGGATTGGCAGTCGGGACAAGATTGCCTGACAGGTTCGATGACGGAGCTTTACTTGATGGATCAGCTCAGATGCCCCTGGCTCATTGGTAACCTTCCCTCCTCGGAGTCAGAAGGTGGCGGGTTGGAACCCCACTCCCGACGAGTGGAGACCACAGCTCCGTCTGGGAATCCTGGGTTGACATCCAGCGGGATCTTCGTGTCCAGTGGGTGTGCATGGCCCCACCGCCCCCCTCATCGTATGGGTTGTGGGAGCCCATAAACCCCCCCCGCCATCAACTGGTATAAAGGTGGTGACGGCCATGGAAGGAGTCTGTCAGACTGTCAGTCAGCCCGCCAATCCTTCTACTGCTTCACTCCAACCGAGAAGTCATAGAGTCAGAACGGCACAGAAGGAGGCCATTCAGCCCATCGAGTCCGTGCCAGCTCTCTGTAGAGCAATCCAGTCAGTCCCATTCCCCCGCTCTATCCCCGTAGCCCTGCAAGTTTATTTCCCTCAAGTGCCTATCCAATCTCCCCTTGAAAACATTGAGTGTCTCCGCTCCCACCACTTCCGTCGGCAGCGAGTTCCAGGTCCTCACCACTCGCTGCGTAAAAAAGTTTTTCCTCACATCCCCCCCCCCCCTGTATCTCTTGCCCAAAACCTTAAATCTGTATCCCCTAGTCCTTGTACCATCAACTAGTGGGAACAGCCTTTCCCCGTCTAGCCTATCCAAACCCGTCATAATCTTGTACACCTCTATCAAATCACCCCTCAACCTCCTTTGCACTGATGAAAACAAATCCAGCTTCTCCAACCTGTCCTTGTAGCTAAGATTCCCCATCCCCGGAACCATTCTGGTAAATCTCCTCTGCACCCTCTCAAAGCCATTCACATCCTTCCTAAAGTGTGGTGACCAGAACTGGACACAATACTCCAGTTGTGGCCTAACCAGCGCTTTATAAAGGTTCAGCATAACTTCTCTACTTTTGTACTCAATCCCTCTATTTATGAAGCCCAGTGTGAAGTGTGAAGCTATGACAACAACATTGCTTGACTGAGTTAGTCTTCTACTGACGATTCTTGAACTTGTAATTGGTTGGTTGTCTGAGTGCCGGGAGGTGGTAATTGGAGAACATGGTTTTACATTTACATTGAGTTGGACGGTGTTTGGAGTTCTTGTACTAGCTCGGTCTCCACTGGTTAGTCCCAGGAAGCCCCAGTGCTAATTCAGCCACCTCTGGCAGAGTTCCGCCTGTGGGTTGTCTCCCTCACTGGGCTGGTCTGATGTCAGGCTTGATGGCACAGGGCACAACCCATATCTGGTGTCTGAGCTGTGAGAGCTTGATGTGGATGCCAAGTGTGCCATGGTGGTGGAGAGATTCCAATTCAGAAGGTCGCAGGTCGAGAAGCTCATAAATTACCCAGAATAAGAAAAGGAAAATGGAAAGTAATGTTCAGATTACTGAGAGACTCCAGATACAGTGAAAGATTTCATCGAGGGTCTCTCCTGAAATATCTGAGAGAGTGGAACCCCGATAGTGCAAATTGAGATATGACGTGATCCCCGATAGGACAAAGCCCCTTGACCTGGTGAGTCTCCCAAGGCGGGTGGATGGAGTTAAAATACAGATTGAATGGCGGAACAGTTCAAGGGGCTGAACGGCCTCCTCCTGTTCCTATCTTCCCAATACAGTGAGATTTCTGATATAGGGAAATCCGCCCCTAAGGGGTGAAATCGCTAGAAAATGCCTGTTCTCTGTTTCCAGGAAATGAATAGAAGTTGAAAGAGGAAACAGTATCCTTTGCCTGTCCTGATTATGCGAATGAGTCATTGTGGTTCTTGGCTGGCATACAGCCAACGCTCGGGTTACATTCTCGACCTGTTTGCATCCCATATTAGCCCTGCTCAGCATCTGCCTGCCCTTATTCACCAATCAGATACCGCGTCACCTTGCCCAGAGAAATAAGCTTCACCTTTTTGGGGAAGTTTACCGCTGGTAATTCAGGGCTATTGATCGCCAGTGAGAATTAGGGAATTGCGACTGAGGTTCCGGTCTCAGATTTATTTCATGCTCCCTCCAATTCTATCTGTGGGAGCGCAGCCCCCTCTACATTGCATCAGCGCGATCGAGTAAATCACACTGTGAACAGTGTGTCATGTTGGTTTGACGTAATCTCACAAGCCTCTCCTCCATCTCTCTGCTCCCCTCCCCCCTCCCACTGCCCTGGCATGCAATTCACTGCACAGTCCTTCACACTGATATGGCAAGGGTAAGCGTTCTAAATATAGGATAGCACACAGCCGTCACACACTCTCAAGGTAATAAAAAACCATTGAGAGACCTGAGCTAGCTTGTTGACGCTCTCACCTGATGTTCCGATGCAGCAGTTTGTGTGTCAGCATCAATCCTGTCCCCCCAAAAAATAACAGGCTTGTGTGTTGTTGCTGTTGTTTGCACCGATTATTTTGTGACAGATGAACGATGATATTATAACCGCCCGCTTCAATAACAAAATGTCTACCTGACGGACATTCAAATATAGCCCTTCCCCTTCAACCCACTCTCACTCTCACATTAACACACTCGCACACACTCACACTCACACACACTCACACACACACTCACACACACTCACACACACACACACACTCACAAACTCACACACACACACACACTCGCACACACACACACTCACACACACACTCACACACACTCACACACTCACACACACACACTCACACTCACACTCTCACACTCACACCCCCCTCCTGGCAATGCCAAGCACTGCTCCTCAAGTAAGGCTCTGTACACCTGAAGTTTTAACCTCTCTCTCTGACAGGGATCTTGCTCTAGAAATGCAAGATTGTGGCGTTTGCTGTTTTCTCAGTACTGCGTTAAAGGCGCGAGATAAATGCAACTTCGTGTTGCTGTTTTTGTCCCTGAATTGTGATTTGGATTGCTCCGATGACACGGTCACACCAATTACTGCCGGAACAAGCACAGGGATGTTAGCAGAGAAGCGGGTTACACTGGCTGGCAGGGATACCTGCCCTGTTGCTCCAGTTAGAAGGCAGGCCTCCCTACAATCAGGGAACGATGTGAAAAGGAGCCGAGCTGGAGGGTAATGCTAGGAGCTCTTTGCTTCCAGACCAGGTTCTCAAGTTACAAGCTCGAGTGGTGAAGGACAAATGAAGTACAACTCATGTCAGAAGCCTATCTAAACTAATCCACATAAGATCGATAGCTCCATACAGGCATGGAATGGCGTCGCACTAATAACGGCACAAGGGATACCTTAGTGATAAAGGGAAAAAATGTCACCAAATTGTTAATATTTTCTTGTAGTCGATCAGTGGTTTTTTAGAGAAACCAGGGTGAGTCACCATCTGCGATACCGAAGACTTGCGTTTAAATAGCACCTTTCACCACCATCGACCTCCCAAAGCGTTTCACAGCCAACAAAGTACTATTTGAAGTGTAGTCACTGTTGGAATGTAGGAAACAATGCCAATTTGTGCACAGCAAGCTCCCACAAATAGCAGTGTGATAATGACCAGCTGATCTGTTTTAGTGATGTTGGTTGAGGGATAAATATTGGCCCCAGGACACCGGGGAGAACTCCCCTGCTCTTCATCAAATAGTGCCGTGGGATCTTTTACATCCACCTGAGAGAGCAGACGGGGCCTCTGTTTAACATCCCATCTGAAAGACGGCACCTCTGACAGTGCAGCACTCCCTCAGTACTGCACTGGGAGTGTCAGCCTAGATTTTGTGCTCAAGTCTCTGGAGTGGGACTTGAACCCACAACTTTCTGACGCAGAGGCGAGAGAGAGACTGAGAGAAACAGAGAGACAGAGAGCCAGAGAGAGCGAGAGAGACAGAGAGAGCGAGAGAGACAGAGAGCGCGAGAGAGACAGAGAGAGAGAGAGAGAGACAGAGAGAGAGACAGAGAGAGCGAGAGAGACAGAGAGAGCGAGAGAGACAGAGAGCGCGAGAGAGACAGAGAGAGAGAGAGAGAGAGACAGAGAGAGAGAGAGAGACAGAGAGAGAGAGGGAGAGAGAGACAGAGAGAGCGAGAGAGACAGAGAGAGCGAGAGAGACAGAGAGAGAGAGAAAGACAGAGAGAGAGAGACAGACAGAGAGAGAGCGAGAGAGACAGAGAGAGCGAGAGAGACAGAGAGAGCGAGAGAGACAGAGAGACAGAGAGAGCGAGAGAGACAGAGAGAGACAGACAGAGAGAGAGAGAGAGAGAGACAGAGAGCGCGAGAGAGACAGAGAGAGAGACAGACAGAGAGAGAGACAG
>JASTWF010000164.1:510915-608415 GCA_030390025.1 Squalus acanthias | reverse complement strand
ATCCGCACACAGCACCCCCTGTAGGACTGGAGGCAGCACACACTCTGACATCCACATACACCGCCTCCTGTAGGATTGGAGGCAGCACACACACTGACATCCACACACAGCCCCCCCTGTAGGACTGGAGGCAGCACACACTCTGACATCCACACACAGCGCCCCCTGTAGGACTGGAGGCAGCACACACCCTGACATACACATACAGCGCTCCCTGTAGGACTGGAGACAGCACACACCCTGACATCCACACACAGCGCCCCCTGTAGGACTGGAGACAGCACACCCTGACATCCACGTACAGCGCCCCCTGTAGGACTGGAGACAGCACACCCTGACATCCACGTACAGCGCCCCCTGTAAGACTGCATTGTCACTGCACAGTAGAGATCTATTTGCAGAAAATTGAATTGGCCCCGGTGGATGAGAGGGGCCAATCGGATAACATCGGATATCGTGTAAAACGGGCTGCCGATTTGCTACATTAGTGATTTGGAAAAGATTGCTACAAATGAATGGGAAAAACATCTGCATAACTCCACGTTACTGTCTAGAGATCTGTGTAGGGGGTCACGTTCCCTGTAGGTGCCCGGGTTTCCTGTGTGTTGATGTGGCCTAGCTAGAGGGATGACTTTGCACCTGAAACTGGGCAAATGTTTTGTAACAGCTTCCCACATCATAGAATGAAACAGCACAGAAGGAGGCCATTCGGTCCATCGTGCCTGTGCCGGCTCTTTGAAAGAGCTTCCAATTAGTCCCACTCCCCCCTGCTCTTTCCCCATAGCCCTGCAATTTTCTCCCTTTCAAGTAAATATCTAATTCCCTTTTGAAAGTTACGATTGAATCTGCTTCCACCGCCCTTTCAGGCAGCGCATTCCAGATCACAACAACTCGCTGCGTAAAAAACAATTCTCCTCATCTCCCCTCTGGTTCTTTTGTCAATTACCTTAAATCTGTGTCCGCTGGTTACCGACCCTCCTGCCACTGGAAACTGTTTCTCCTTATTTACTCCATCAGAACCCTTCATAACTTTGAACACCTCTATTGAATCTCCCCTTAACCTTCTCTGCTCTAAGGAGAACAACCCCAGCTTCTCCAGTCTCTCCACATCACTGAAGTCCCTCATCCCTGGAACCATTCCAGTAAATCTCCTCCGCACCCTCTCCAAGGCCTTGACATCCTTCCTAAAATATGGTGCCCAGAATTGGCCACAATGCTCCAGCTGGGGCCTCACCAACATTTGCTGCAGTCTGACTTAATTTTAGTGGGAATAGAACAAAAATAAAGGTTTTTTTTCTGTGAGGATCTTAGTTCCCTCTGTTAATATTTGTGAATGTTCTTTTTTCTCCTCTACGCAGGTGCTTTTCTTATCCCATATTTTATCTTCCTGATTGGTGGAGGTCTGCCCGTGTTCTTCCTGGAGGTAGCTCTTGGTCAGTACACTTCCCAAGGGGGCATCACCTGTTGGGAGAAACTCTGTCCCATTTTCTCTGGTAAGTTCCGGAATTCAGTGTAACCTCGAGACTCATTTCCTTCAGGGCTGGTGAGGTTGAGGGAACGGGGCGGAGAGGAGGATCGAGGGGAAGGAGTGGGGGGCAGGGTTCCTGAACCAACGTTAGGGGTAGCCGAGTAATCGTCAATGAATGAAGAGTGATGGATCGATAGATTTTTAGGGTATTAAGGGTTATGGAGCCAAGGTGGGTGGATGGAGTTAAGAAAAAAGATCAGCCGTGATCTGAGTCAATGGTGGAGCAGGCTCGAGGGGCTGAATGGCCTCCTCCTGTTCCTGTGTAACAGGCTCGAGGGGCTGAACGGCCTCCTCCTGTTCCTAATGTAACAGACTCGAGGGGCTGAATGGCCTCCTCCTGTTCCTGTGTAACAGGCTCGAGGGGCTGAATGGCCTCCTCCTGTTCCTAATGTAACAGGCTCGAGGGGCTGAATGGCCTCCTGTTCCTGTGGAACAGGTTCGAGGGGCTGAATGGCCTCCTCCTGTTCCTAATGTAACAGGCTCGAGGGGCTGAATGGCCTCCTCCTGTTCCTGTGGAACAGGCTCGAGGGGCTGAATGGCCTGTTCCTGTTCCTGTGGAACAGGCTCGAGGGGCTGAATGGCCTCCTCCTGTTCCTAATGTAACGGGCTCGAGGGGCTGAATGGCCTCCTCCTGTTCCTAATGTAACGGGCTCGAGGGGCTGAATGGCCTCCTCCTGTTCCTAATGTAACGGGCTCGAGGGGCTGAATAGCCTCCTCCTGTTCCTAATGTAACGGGCTCGAGGGGCTGAATGGCCTCCTCCTGTTCCTAATGTAACGGGCTCGAGGGGCTGAATGGCCTCCTCCTGTTCCTAATGTAACGGGCTCGAGGGGCTGAATGGCCTCCTCCTGTTCCGATGATTGAGAATGGCAAGAGGGAGATAAAAGAATATCGTGGCCAAGGTCTGATTGAGCCATTAATGGCTCACGCTAACCAGCCTGGTCTTGTTCCTGTAGAGATGAGATGAACGGCGAGTAATATTGGGCAGGGAGTAAAACCAGCGTTGCACCCGATCCCGTGAGTTTCCAGCCTGGTGAGATAGGTTAAAAGTGACCCCTCCCCCGAATCTGTGTTTTTCAAAATGTAATTCTCGGGATGTGGGCAAGGCCGGCATTTATTGCCCATCCCTAGTTGCCCCGAGAAGGTGGTGGTCGGCCTTCTTCTCTTTGGTACAAACTGAGTGTCTCGCTCGACCACTTCAGAGGGCGGTTCAGAGTCAACCACCCTGCTGTGGGACTGGAGTCACCTATAGGCCCAGACCGGGTAAGGACGGCAGGTTTCCTTCCCTAAAGGGACATCAGTGAACCAGTTGGGTTTTTACGACAATCCGACAGCTTCATGGTCACTTTTTAAAACAAATTCTCAAACTGCAGCGGTGCAAAATTTGAACTCACGTTCTCGGGATTACTTTTGGTGTGGGACTGGAGTCACCTATAGGCCCGGACTGGGTTTCCTTCCCTGAAGGACTTTAGTGAACTGTTTGGGGTTTTGACCAGGTTTCATGGTTGCCTTTGGTGATCCGCACGTTTTAAACTTTAATCCAAACTTCCAAACTGCCATGGTGGGATTGTGAACTCATGTTCTTCTGTATTAGTCCAGTCCTAATGGGTTTCTAGTCCAGTAACATAACCACTACACGACCGGCCCCACTGCTTGTAGTCGAGTTAGAGAGGGCCTCTGAGCTTAGGAGGGGCAAGAAGAGCCCTTAGCGCAGTCCAGTGCGACGCCCGCTACACGCGGGCTCAGTGATGTGGTCAGTACCTGCGAACCTGCACCCCAGCGAGGGTCGGGGGTTTCGCCCCACTCGCTGCCCTGGACTTCACACCGAAACAATTGCCAATTAGATCAGGAATCGGGGGTGGGGGGGGGGTTGGTTAAGGAAGTGCTCTGCGTTCATGGCGATCGGGAGAGAAAGCTGGACTGCGGGGCGGTGCGCGGGGGCGGTGCGGTGGTGGGGGAGGAGAAAAAGAGAATCTTTTTTAAATGGTGAGAAACTATTAAATGTTGGTGTTCAGAGAGATTTGGGTGTCCTCGTACAGGAAACACAGAAAGCTAGCATGCAGGTACAGCAAGCAATAAGGAAGGCAAATGGCATGTTGGCCTTTATTGCAAGGGGGTTGGAGTATAAGAGTAAGGAAGTCTTACTACAATTGTACAGGGCCTTGGTGAGACCACACCTGGAGTACTGTGCACAGTTTTGGTCTCCTTATCTGAGGAAGGACATACTTGCCTTGGAGGCGGTGCAACGAAGGTTCACTAGATTGATTCCTGCGATGAGAGGGCTGTCCTGTGAGGAGAGATTGAGTAGACTGGGCCGATACTCTCTGGAGTTTAGAAGAATGAGAGGTGATCTCATTGAAACATATAAGATTCTGAGGGGGATTGACAGGGTAGATGCTGAGAGGTTGTTTCCCCTGGCTGGAGTGTCTAGAACCAGGGGTCACAGTCTCAGGATAAGGGACCGGCCATTTAAGACTGAGATGAGGAGGAATTTCTTCACTCAGAGGGTTGTGAATCTTTGGAATTCTCTACCCCAGAGGGCTGTGGATGCTCAGTCTTTGAGTATATTCAAGGCTGAGATCGATAGATTTTTGGACTCTAGGGGAATCGAGGGGTATGGGGATCAGGCGGGAAAGTGGAGTTGAGGTTGAAGATCAGCCATGATCTTATTGAATGGCGGAGCAGGCTCGAGGGGCCGAATGGCCGACTCCTGCTCCTGTTGCTTATGTTCTTATGAGGGGCTGGTGGGCGGGTGATGGAATGTAGATATTTTTGCTGCTTTTTTTTCTTGTTTAAAAAAAAAGATGATCTTGTGTCTTTGGTTGGATAGGAATTGGCTGTGCATCCGTCGTCATTGTCTCCCTGTTGAATGTTTACTACATCGTTATTCTGGCCTGGGGACTCTACTACCTCTTCCAGACCTTTCAGAGTGAGCTGCCCTGGGCTAGATGTGGCCACACATGGAACACTCCGCACTGCATCGAAGACAAGCTGCGGAAGAACCTCTCTCTCTGCATGACCTGCAATGGCACCAACTACACCTCACCCGTGACAGAATTCTGGGAGTAAGAAACGCCAACAATTCCATTATCATGTTTTTTTTCTTTTAACCACATTTAGTCGAAATCTAGCCACGATCAGGCCACGCCCGTCGGGCTGGTAGATGCTGACTGGCGGCCGTTTGCTTCAGGCAGTACGCTGATTCCTCCTTCAGTTGCCGTGAAAGCGGGCAGCTCAGGCTGTTAAATGTTGCCTCCCTGGTGTGACGGGTACGAAGCCCGCTTCTCAGTTGCCATGGTGGCCCACCCTTGCACTCGCTGCCCCTGGGTAGGGGTAAAACCATCCTTGCTCTTTCAAAGAGCCGGCACAGGCACGATGGGCCGAATGGCCTCCTTCTGTGCTGTAGGATTCTCTGATCGTGCACATTGTACAGACACAGTGTAAGATCAGGATTGGGTCTCACCTACAGTGAGCCACAAAACTCACTGTCACATCTAAAGCCACTGGTTGACTCCTTTCCCTCTGCCCTCGTCTCTACCCCTGTCTGTCTCCTGATGCTCTATTCAATTTTGAAAGGTTTCTAACCTCAGTTGTTCCCTCCCTGGACAATCTACTCCTCCATCCCTCACTGTGACAATCTCTGAATCCTCCATATCTTCCTTGAACAGTGACCCAACCAATCCCCATCTGCTGCCGCTCTCCACCATTTGGCTAAACTTGTTCTCAGCCTCAACAACTTCTCTCTTAACCCTACTCACTCTCTCCAAATAACACGGACTGTGTTGGTGGCACTTCCTGCTCTCACTCCGATTTGAAGAATCTGATTCCACCGTGCTGTGCCATATCTTGCACCCAGTCCCGTTCACCCATCGCCCCCTGTGCTCGCTGACCTACACTGGCTCCCCGTGTCCTAACTCGCACCCAGTCCCGTTCACCCATCGCCCCCTGTGCTCGCTGACCGACATTGGCAACGCCTCGATTTGAAAATTCTGATCCTTGTTTTCAAATCCCTCCATGGCCTCGCCCCTCCCTACCTCTGTAACCTCCACCCCCCACCGCCCCCCCGAGATCTCTGCGCTCCTCCAATTCTGTCCTCTTGCACATCCCCGATTTTAATCGCTCCACTATTGGCCATCCAGGCACTAAGCTTTGGAATTCCCTCCCTAAACCTCTCCACCTCACCTCTCCCCAACTTTGTGACGCTCCTTAAAACATACCAAGCTATTGGTCATCTGCCCTAATGTCTCCTTATGTGGCTTGATGTCAAATTTTGTCTGATTACGCTCCTGTGAAGCCCCTTGGGATGTTTTACTATGTTAAAGGCGCTATATAAATGCAAATTATTGTTGCTGTTTTTGTTGACTCTGCTTCTCATTTCCACCTGTCCCTCACCTTACATCAGGGTCTTTCAGGACACCTCTCTCCATGTCAAGCTCTGGGCTTTTGCAGACTTTACTAGGGTCCAACAGACTCCATAGATTACTCAGTTCTGTTGCTTCTCAACTCCTTTTTGCAAAGATTCCAACGCTTTCCGTTTCTCCATCTCTACAGCATCTGCTGCAATGCTTCCAAGTTTTTCCACTGGACCTTCTGATGTGTCCTCTTTCCTCAGCCAAGGTTCGCCCTCGTTTGTGGAGGACAGGCACCCACGTTCAAAGACTTTCCCTTCTTGCACTAGCTGCCCCCTTACCCACCATGCCCACCAGCTCAAATTTCTGCCACCAACAATGTCATTCCACCACCAATCATATCTTCACCTCCACCCCTCTCTCTGTTCCTGCCAGAAAGAACGTCCTTCCTGAGGCACTTTCCCATGCAGCTGTAACGTACAACACCTTCCCCGCCGCCTCTTCCCAATGTCCATTATCTAGGCCACCAATTATTCCTCCCATTTACTTTGCATGTACATCCTCCTGTCTAGTATAGCGGGCATGCTGCTCATGGTGGGATCTCTTCTACATCGGAGGGACCAGAAACCGATTGGTTGTCAGCCATGGCTCAGTGGGCAGCACTCTCTCTCGCCTCTGAGTCAGAAGGTCATGGGTTCAAGTCCCACTCCAGAGATTTGAGCACAAAATCTAGGCTGACACTCCCTGGTGCCAGTACTGAGGGAGTGCTGCACTGTCGGAGACGTTAAACCGAGGCCCCGTCTGCTCTCTCAGGTGCACGTAAAAAGATCTCACGGCACTATTTCGAAGAAGAGCAGGGGAGTTCTCCCCAGTGTCCTGACCAATATTTATCCCTCAACCAACATCACTAAAAAAGATAATCTGGTCATTCTCACATTGCTGTTTGCGGGATCTTGCTGTGCGCAAATTGGCTGCCGCGTCTCCTACATTACAACAGTGACTACACTTCAAAAAGTACCTCATTGTCTGTAAAGCACTTTGGGACGTCCTGAGGTGGTGACAGGCGCTGTATTCTTCCTTTAAACATCTCTGTTATGTCCACAAGTCTGATTCTGTCCTCCCTGTGGCTCACCACATCAATTCTCCCTCCCTCCCATTCCCTCTCCACTCTTCCTGCCTTTGACCATCCACACTGCGGCAAACCAAGCTCAATGAATGCTTCAGGATCAAGGTCTCGCCTTCCTCCTTGGCCTTCTACAACACTTCTGCTCGGAGTGTCGATCTCATCAACCTCTGGCCTCAGCTGCCTCACTCACTTACCTGGCTCTTCCTCCCAATTCGCCTTCCTTTTTGGAATTGTTCTACTTCCATGTGGTCTGAGCAATGCCTTTCCTTTGTCTGCCTGGGGCGGTCGATGTGCCTCATCCGGCACCTACCCTAGGTGGCCTGAGATTTACTAAGAGCCACCATGTAGTATGGGACTTGAGTCACAGGTCGGCCGAGATTGGCAGCTTCCCTTCCCTGAAGGACATTAGTGAACCAGTTGGGTTTTTACGATCCGATGGCTTCCGTGGGATTGTAAATTTCAGCCTTTGGGTTGCGATTCCAACACCATAACCAATAGGCTATCATACCCATAGCACTTGTCATAGTCCTGGCTCATGTATTTAGTCCTGTTTCTTGACAACCCCTTCTTCACTATGTTGCGTTATATAAAAAGCCTCTCTATTTCCGCTCTTTACTGTTGGCAAAGGATCTGCGCCCAACACTTTAACCTCTCCTTTCTATTTTCAGATGTTGATGAACCAATCCTGTGTTTCCAGCATTTTCTGTTTTTATATCAGACTTTGCTTTTCTCCCCCTACAGAAATGTCAGGGGTGGGAAACGGAAATGTTACTGGAGCAGTAGGAGGTACACAGGGTATTAAGGCAGAGTAAGAGGGAGCTTTACTCTGTATCTAACCTGTGCTGTACCTGCCCTGGGAGTGTTTGATGAGACAGTGTAGAGGGAGCTTTACTCTGTATCTAACCCCGTGCTGCACCTGCCCTGGGAGTGTTTGATGGGACAGTGTAGAGGGAGCTTTACTCTGTATCTAACCCCGTGCTGCACCTGCCCTGGGAGTGTTTGATGGGACAGTGTAGAGGGAGCTTTACTCTGTATCTAACCCGTGCTGTACCTGCCCTGGGTGTGTTTGATGGGACAGTGTAGAGGGAGCTTTACTCTGTATCTAACCCCGTGCTGTACCTGTCCTGGGAGTGTTTGATGGGACAGTGTAGAGGGAGCTTTACTCTGTATCTAACCCGTGCTGTACCTGCCCTGGGTGTGTTTGATGGAACAGTGTAGAGGGAGCTTTACTCTGTATCTAACCCGTGCTGTACCTGCCCTGGGACTGTTTGATTGGACAGTGTAGAGGGAGCTTTACTCTGTATCTAACCCGTGCTGTACCTGCCCTGGGAGTGTTTGATGGGACAGTGTAGAGGGAGCTTTACTCTGTATCTAACCCCGTGCTGTACCTGCCCTGGGAGTGTTTGATGGGACAGTGTAGAGGGAGCTTTACTCTATATCTAACCCGTGCTGTACCTGCCCTGGGAGTGTTTGATGGGACAGTGTAGAGGGAGCTTTACTCTGTGTCTAACCAGTGCTGTCCCTGCCCTGGGAGTGTTTGGTGCTGACACTGGGTATCTGAGATGATCCAGTCTCCGGAAATGGCACCTTGAGTCACTTGAAACGATCTGTATATCTTGTATATATATATATTTATATATTTATAATTTAATAAGTTGCTGTTTAAACTAAGAGGGAATAAGTTTTTCAAATATAAGCACGGAAGTTTCGCCATCAGTATATCCAACCATTTGTGTTTTCACTGTTATCTTGCAGTTGTTTCCCTCAGTGCCACTTGTAAACGCGTGGCGGTGTCTTGTACTGTGGGGCAGAGGGGTGCCCGAACTGCCAAATCAGCGGTCCAGAACACTAAAGCGCGTAGATGAACGGGACGGGAGCTATCTAACTCCGTTCATGGGGGATCCTTAATAATCCTTTATCCTTGACCTCCTGAGGCCAGGACAGGGTCCCTTATTGTGATGTCGAGGTCGCTCACAGTAAATTGGAACTGTTATATTCCAAAGGTAGCCCTTGGCTGTTTTGTTTCTAATGTGTACCGAAAACGTTTTTTTTTGCATGCCAGCTTTCATCCCTCCGAGGATCCCGTGGCATGCTCGCCGCCTGCTTTCAGTGAGCATGTTAACAGCAGCACTGCCCGAATGGAACTGTAGCACGGCCGTCATTCGACGTCTTTGCTTCTCTCTCTCTAGTGTTCACTCCGAATAATGGTGCTTTTTTTTCTCTCTCCCTCTCTCTCTGACTCTCCCCCCTCTCTATCTTCCTCTCTTTGTCTCTGTCTCTCTCCCTTTCTCTCTCTCCCTCCCTCTCTCCCTTTCTCCTCTCGCTCCTCTCTCTCTTTCTGATTCTCCCTCTCTCCCTTGCTCTCTCTCCCCCCTCTCTATCTTCCTCTGTCTCTCTCTCTCCCCCCCTCGCTCCCCTCTCTCTCTCTCCCTCCTCTCTCTCCCTCCCGCTCTCCCTCCTCTCTCCCTCTCCTCGCCCTCTCTCCCTCCTCTCCCTCCCTCTCCCCTCTCTCTCTCCCTCCTCTCTCTCCCCCCCTCGCTCCCCTCTCTCTCCTCTCTCTCTCCCGCTCTCCCTCCACTCTCTCTCTCTCTCCCTCCTCTCTCTCCCCCCTCGCTCTCCTCTCTCTCTCCTCTTTCTCTCTCCATCTCTCTCCCACTCTCCCTCCTCTCTCTCTCCTCTCTCTCTCCATCTCTCTCCCACTCTCCCTCCTCTCTCTCTCTCTCTCTCTCTCTCTCCCCTCTCTCTCTCTCTCTCTCCCCACCCTCTCTCATGTTCCCAGGCGGAATGTCTTGGGCCTCTCTAGCGGGATCGAGAAGCCGGGATCTCTGAAGTGGGAACTGGCGCTGTGTCTCCTGGCCGCCTGGGTAATCTGCTTCTTCTGCATTTGGAAGGGCGTCCGATCGACCGGGAAGGTGAGGCTGAGGCTTGATTTAGCAACGGTTGGCGTAAGGGTGCTTTTATGGGCAGTAGTTCGGCATTGAACCCCACCCCGCATTCGGTTAATCCATGACCTTCCAATGTCTACATACAACACATGACTGCACTTCAATGGGTTTGGGACGTCCTGAGATTGTGAAGGGCGCCCTGGATAACGAAAGAGTAAGATGAAGCAGAAAAAGAGCGTGTATGACAGATGTCAGGTCGAGAATACATCTGAGAATCAGGCTGAATATAAAAAGTTCAGAGGAGAAGTGAAAAAGAAAATAAGAGGGGCAAAGAGAGAGTATGAGAATAGACTGGCAGCCAACATAAAAGGGAATCCAAAAGTCTTCTATAAATAATAAACGGGTAGTAAGAGGAGGGGTGGGCCGATTAGGGACCAAAAAGGAGACCTACGCATGGAGGCAGAGGGCATGGCTGAGGTACTAAATGAGTACTTTGCATCTGTCTTCACCAAGGAAGAAGATGCTGCCAAAGTCATAGTGAAAGAGGAGGTAGTGGAGATACCGGATGGGATAAGAATTGATAAAGAGGAGGTACTAGAAAGGCTGGCTGTACTTAAAGTTGATAGATCACCAGGACCAGATGAAATGCATCCCAGGATACTGAGGGAAGTGAAGGAAGAAATCATGGAGGTACTGGCCATAATATTCCAATCCTCCTTAGATACGGTGGGTGGTGCCAGAGGACTGGAGAATTGCAAATGTTACACCCTTGTTCAAAAAAGGGTGTAAAGATAAACCCAGCAACTATAGGCCAGTCAGTTTAACCTCGGTAGTGGGAAGCTTTTAGAAACAAGAATCAGGAACAAAATCAACAGTCACTTGAACAAGTGTGGATTAATTAAGGAAAGCCAACACGGATTTATTCAAGGCAAATTGTGTTTAACCAACTTGACCAATTTTTTGATGAGGTAACAGAGAGGGTTGATGAGGGTAATGCAGTTGACGTAGTGTACATGGATTTCCAAAAGGTATTCGACAAAGTGCCACATAATAGGCTTGCCAGCAAAGTTGAAGCCCATGGAATAAAAGGGACAGTGGCAGCATGCATACAAAATTGACTAAGTGACAGGAAACAGAGAGTAGTGGTGAACGGTTGTTTTTCAGACTGGAGGAAGGTATACAGTGATGTTCCCCAGGGGTCGGTTCTAGGACCACTGCTTTTCTTGATATATATTAATGACTTGGACATGGGTGTACAGGGCACAATTTCAAAATTTACAGATGACACAAAACTTGGAAGTATAGTGAACAGTGAGGAGGAGAGTGATAGACTTCAGGAAGACATAGACAGGCTGTGGAATGGGCGGACACGTGGCAGATGAATTTTAACGCAGAAAAATGTGAAGTGATACATTTTGGTAGAAAGAATGAAGAGAGGAAATATAAACTAAAGGGTACAATCCTAAAGGGGGTGCATGAACAGAGAGATATATGTGCACAAATCATTGAAGGTGGCAGGGCAGGTTGAGAAAGCAGTTAAAAAAGCTTATGGGATCCTGGGCTTCATAAATAGAGGCACAGAGTACAAAAGCAAGGAAGTTATGATGAACCTGTATAAAACACTGGTGCGGCCCCAACTGCAGTATTGTGTCCAATTCTGGGCACTGCACTTTAGGAAGGATGTGAAGGCCTTAGAGAGGGTGCAGAAAAGATTTAATCAATGGTTCCAGGTATGAGGGACTTCAGTTACGTGGATAGACTGGAGAAGCTGGGGTTGTTCTCCTCGGAGTAGAGGAGATTTGATAGAGGTGTTCAAAATCACGAGGGGTCTAGACAGAGTAGATAGAGGGAAACTGTTCCCATTGGCAGAAGGGTCGAGAACCAGAGGACACAGATTTAAGGTGATTGGCAAAAGAACCAAAGGCGACATGAGGAAAAACTTTTTTGCGCAGCAAGTGGTTAGGATCTGGAATGCACTGCCTGAAAGGGTGGTGGAGGCAGATTCAATCATGGCTTTCAAAAGGGAGTTGGATAAGTACTTAAAGGATAAAAATTTGCAGGGCTACGGGGAAAGGGCAGGGGGAGTGAGACTAGCTGAAGTGCTCTTGCAGAGAGCTGGCACGGACTTGACGGGCCGAATGGCTTCCTTCTGTGCTGTAACCATTCTATGATTCTATGATATATGGCCTCGCCCCAGCCTATCAGAAGGTTGTGGGTTCAAGTCCCACTCCAAAGACTTGAACACATAATCCAGGTTGACACTCCAGTGCAGTACTGAGGGAGTGCTGCGCTGTCGGAGGTGCCGTCTTTCAGATGAGATGTTGAACCGAGGCCCCGTCTGCTCTCTCAGGTGGACGTAAAAGATCCCATGGCACTATTTTGAAGAAGAGCAGGGGAGTTCTCCCCGGTGTCCTGGGGCAAATATTTATCCCTCAACCAACATCACTAAAACAGATGATCTGGTCATTATCACATTGCTGCTTGTGGGAGCTTGCTGTGTGCAAAATGGCTGCCGTGTTTCCTACATTACAACAGTGACTGCACTTCAAAAGTACTTCATTGGCTGCAAAGCGCTTTGGGATGTCCGGTGGTCGTGAAAGGCGCTATATAAATGCAAGTCTTTTCTTTTCTGTTTCTGTATCCTCCTCCAGCCCTAAAACGCCCGAGATCTCTGCGCTCCTCCAATTCTGGCCTCTTGCGCCTCCCCAATTTCTAGCGCTCCACCATTGGCGGCCGTGCCTTCTGCTGCCTGGGCCCTAAGCTCTGGCGTTCCCTCCCTAAACCTCTCCGCCTCTCCTCCTTTAAGATGCTCAGTGATTGGTTTGCTCCGACTCTTCGCACCAACCCCCAAGGACCCCAGTGAAGAAGTCACATTATCTCCCGTCATGTCAGTGACCTGCTTGCTGAGTCACTGACTCACCCCCACTCAAGCAGTTGGAGCGCTCAAAAAACAGTGACGCAAAGGGGATCAATCCCTGCCTTCCCCTCCCCCTGCCTCGATGTGTCTTGCACAGAAGGTGGCGGATAATTCAGTGTCGTTCCTTTGTGTCTGCTTGCAATGACCTGGGCTGTCCTCATTTTTTTCCACGGGTTGTTGCAGACACTAAAATCAGCGCCTCTGTTTGAAGTGTGGGAGGCGGGCGTCTTTCAAACGAAAATCATAATATGAAACTAAAACTGTTGGGAGCGTGTTTGCCGTTCTCGGCCCTGCTTGTGTTCTGACCGTGGCCTGAGTTTCCTCCCGTTACTTAAACCAAACAAAATGCTGATGTTGCGGCCTGTGGCTCCGGTGATTCACAGTAAGTGCTTCGGTAAACACACGCTCAGAAACGTTTTCACTCCTTAAGGAAGTAACCGAGGCGCCACCCGCAAGGACCCCCAGTGAAGAAGAGTGATAAGCATCCCAATATCTCAGGTCTGCGCCGTGCCAATGACCTGCTTGCTGAGACACTGAGGCCCCCCCTCACTCAACCACTGTCCTGTCGCGCAAACTCATTGTCAATTCAGAAATCCAACCCCAAGGTCCATACAGACTCTGTGTTGATCGGGGACATGCGGAGAGGAGTTAGGATCCTCTGCAGTCTTTCCTATTGTTTTGGCTTTGCCCCCCCAAGGTCCCGGATGGGATGGTTCCCAAACCCAGGAATAATCAATGTAGGATCCACCTCAGACAGCACTCCCCTGCTCGTTGAAAAGCTTTTGGTCTAGAAATTCGTCTTGGATGGAACTGACTATCAGGCCCTGCGTATATCGGGCGGCAGGTCCCGTACACCGTCTTTTACCAGATTCGTTGCCCCTCTGTTTGTTAGCTTTTTGCTCCCACCATCTCCTCGCAACCAATACCCCCTCCCCCCCGCCCCCCCCCCCCCGCAGACTAGAGGGCGAGAAATCTCCAAAGCTTTGATGAATGCAGCTCAACATCGGAATGCCAGGAGATACTTTCCCGAGTCTCTACATGGCTAACCAACTTGATGGTGCTCCCAGTCACTCATAGCATCCTAGGGGCAGGCCAGTCGGCCCCTCGAGCCTGTCCCTTCATTCTATTAGACCATGGCCAATCTGTACCTCAACTCCATTTACCCGCCTTTGCTCCTTACCCAACAAAAATCTATCAGTCTTAGCCTTTTGGGGGAGAGAGTTCCAGATTCCCACCACCCTTTGTGTAAGGAGTGTTTCCTGACATCACCCCGGAACGGCCTGGCTCTAATTTTAAGGTGATGCCCCCTTGTTCTGGACCCCCCCCCCCACCAGAGGAAATAGTTTCTCTCCATCTACACTATCGAATCCCTTTAGTCTTATTAAACGCCTCGATTAGAACTAACTTCAATCTTCTATACTCGAGGGAATACAAGCCTAGTCTCATAATTTAACCCTATTAGCCCCGGTATCATTCTGGTGAATCTGCGCTGCCCCCCTCCAAGGCCAATATATCCTTCCTGAGGTGTGGGGCCCAGAACTGAACACAGTTACTCCAGGTGGGGTCTAACCAGAGCTCTGAACAACTGAAGCATCGCTTCCTCCCCATTGTGTTCGTTGAATCACAGAAATTTACTGCACAGAAGGAGGCCATTCGGCCCATCGTGTCTGTGCCGGCCGAATAAGCTATCCAGCCTAATCCCACTTTCCAGCTCTCGGTCCGTAGCCCTGTCGGTTACGGCACTTCAAGAGCATATCCAAGTACTTTTTAAATGTGATGAGGGTTTCTGCCTCCACCACCCTTTCAGGCAGTGAGTTCCAGACCCCCACCACCCTCTGGGTGAAAAAAGTTCTCCTCAACTCCCCTCTAATCCTCCGACCAATTACTTTAAATCTCTGCCCCCTGGTTAGTCAGCCCCCTTGAGATAAAGGCCAACATTCCATTAGCCTGTTTGACTGCTTTTTGTCCCTGCCCTCTAGCTCTTAGTGATTTGTTTACCTGGACACCTCCAATTTGCTCCTCCAACTCACTTCTCTCTCCTACTTCATGTTTGTTTAAGCCTGATCCCAAAAATCCCTCAGAAAATTCAAGATGATGTGGTTAACCTATATTATTCTCTGGTTTCTCCCCTGCTGTGCAGGTTGTTTATATCACCGCGACATTTCCCTTCCTGATGCTGTTGGTGTTGTTGATCCGTGGAGTCACTCTGCCAGGAGCAGCTCAGGGAATCAAGTTTTATCTGTATCCTGATATAACACGCCTGGGTGATCCACAAGTAAGTATCCTGCAGGGGTGTAGACGGGGTTCAATTTTTACTGAGACAATCATAGCCTCCCTGCCCACAACAAACATGGCCTCCCATCCCACAATGAACATGGCCTCCCTGCCCACAACAAACATGGCCTCCCATCCCACAACGAACATGGCCGTTCCTAAATATTGTATGTGCAATTTTAGCAAACGTACCTGTATTGTAAGAATATAATAAGGTTTTGAATTCAGCCTTTTTTTTGTGCACCCTGTCACCTTCCCACCCTACAAATCGCACAGGAACAAATTGGTTTGCCTTGATGGACCCTGAGATTCACTGATGGTCTGCGCATCACACTAGGGAGTGATGTACTGTTGGTCTGAATAAAACAGGAAACCATCCCAACCTTCCTGGTATTGGTGCCTTCATACTCTTAAAAACAGTGGGATCTATTCCTAGGCTGATGCCAGGGGCTTAGTGTGAAAGAGTTCTGCCTGGTGTGGGACTAACCTTTAGAGACGGGGATGGTTCCAGTATCAAATGTCGGACGGTGCTGAGTTAACGGATCTCAGCCAGAGTAAGAATCGGGGTGCTACTAATTGGCCTTAGCTCCCCGATCACTATCCGGTGCTGGGGAACGCCCGCGAGAGTGGGTGTCGGATGGGAAGGGGATTCCCATTGGGTGTGAGGTCACAGTGGTCAAATAGCCAGCCTATGCTCCTGTGTGAGGACGGCGACTTGGGCAAGGCATGGAGTGGAGGGAAGGCGGGGGGGGGGGGGGCTTTTGAACACTGAATGAGGGGGCTGTATGCCAACACAAGGGAGACAACTGACCAGCCAATAATCGGATTCCCTCCCTTCTGCATTGCATGCGTTCGCCCCACTTGGTCGATCAGCTGTCCCAACACCACTCTCTCTCTCTTGTTCCCCCCCTCTGTAGGTATGGATTGACGCAGGGACTCAGATCTTCTTCTCCTATGCAATCTGCTTGGGAGCGATGACGTCACTGGGAAGTTACAACAAGTACAAGTACAACTGCTATCGGTACGTCTGAGTGACACGGGAGGATATTACGGGGGGGGATGGGGGTTTAGTTATGACGGAAGGGGCGGGGGGAGGGGGTGCGGGGAAAAAGAAAAAGAAAAATGGGTCTGTTCACGCAGATCCTCTTCTGCACCTTATTAACACCATCCATCACTTATGACATATGTGCAAATAGGGACTGTTTGCTCCTGGGATGTCTGAACAGCGGCACCAGTTTTGTATCGGGCTTCGCCATATTTTCCATCCTTGGCTTCATGGCTCAAGAACAAGGGGTGGACATAGCGGATGTAGCTGAGTCAGGTACGAGCAGCAGCCGGCGCTACCGACAGCGTAATGAATCTGTGCAACCTAGAGATTTTATATACCTATAGTCTATATATTCACAGCGTGCGTTATCTGCGCTGTGTGATTTGATTCCGCCTGGCAGAGTCTGTCTGAATGGATCGCTCGGGTTAGCCGCATGCGCTGAGGCTGTTGAGGATTGGCATCCTGCTTTAAACAGGTTGCAGCGAGCCCCTCCTCTGGTGACTGGGGAACGGGCTGCGATGCCAGTGTTCATTAGCACCTCACCGACTAGTCCGCAGTTGGCATTTCCCGGTCGATTGCCACCCACTGGCATCATTTAAAAAATAAAGGACTACCGCTTGGCTGGCCCCGATGGCTCGGGGCGTGACTGCGCCGCCCTGGTGTGGCGCTGAGGCGTTAAGGACCGCTTCGGGAGCCACTTCGTCCGTCTCGAGTCAGCTCGTCCCGCCCCGGGCAGCAGCTGCTTGTGTGGGGCGGGGGTGGGGGGGACTAGGGGGGGTTTCTCCTCTATGCCCCCTCGGGTTAGGGAGAGAGGGGTGGGGGAAACAGCCAGGGCGTCGTCGCCCCCTCCCCACCCCACCTCCCCTCGATCCGGTGACTCTGTCTGGACAGGTTCGAGCTGGGCTGTGAAGCCACCCGTAGTGGAATAACCCAAGTATCTCGACTCAGGTCCAGGAACCTGAGGGTGGGCCGCTGCCTGCGGATTGGCTCCCCGGAGCCAGCGCCTTCAGCCATCCCTTTCCCCACCTGTGTGTAAATTATGGATAAATTGTGAATGTTTCTAGTGGTGTCTGAAAGAATTTTTTTAGTTCAGTGTGTCAGCTGCATAATTCATCCTCCCGATTAGTGGGGGGTCACCGGGTTAGATGGCTCTGTAACGGGAGCGGCCACCGTCCCCCCGAAAGACCCCAAAGGAGCTTTGATCGCCTGACTGACAATCCCATGGCAATACGCACCTCAGAAGCAGGGATGGGGGCACCTCTCTGTTGGTCCCTTGTACTTGGGTTCCAGTCTAGCCCGCACTGGTGCATGATGTTCTCCTCACCCCCTTCTCATCCCTTGGCGCTCAGCGGGCAAGGGCCCAGAGCCCGGGATTGGTGCACACACTCAGACAGCCCACGAGGGCAACTGGTGTGCAAAACTGATGTACTGGGGGGTTACGTTTCTGAGCATTCATGCGGACAGTGTAGAGGGAGCTTTACTCTGTATCTAACCCGTGCTCTCCCTGGGAGTGTTTGATGAGACAGTGTAGAGGGAGCTTTACTCTGTATCTAACCCGTGCTCTCCCTGGGAGTGTTTGATGGGACAGTGTAGAGGGAGCTTTACTCTGTATCTAACCCGTGCTCTCCCTGGGAGTGTTTGATGAGACAGTGTAGAGGGAGCTTTACTCTGTATCTAACCCGTGCTGTACCTGCCCTGGGAGTGTTAGATGGGACAGTGTAGAGGGAGCTTTACTCTGTATCTAACCCCGTGCTGTACCTGCCCTGGGAGTGTTTGATGGAACAGTGTAGAGGGAGCTTTACTCTGTATCTATCTCGTGCTGTACCTGCCATAAGAGTGTTTGATGAGACAGTGTAGAGGGAGCTTTACTCTGTATCTAACCCGTGCTGTACCTGCCCTGGGAGTGTTTGATGGGACAGTGTAGAGGGAGCTTTACTCTGTATCTAACCCCGTGCTGTACCTGCCCTGGGAGTGTTTGATGGAACAGTGTAGAGGGAGCTTTACTCTGTAGCTAACCCATGCTGTACCTGCCCTGGGAGTGTTTGATGGGACAGTGTAGAGGGAGCTTTACTCTGGATCTAACCCGTGCTGTACCTGCCCTGGGAGTGTTTGATGGGACAGTGTAGAGGGAGCTTTACTCTGTATCTAATCCGTGCTGTACCTGCCCTGGGAGTATTTGACGGGACACCTATGTTCCAGCATTGATATCGCTAATAAGCTCACCCAAAAGGAAAGGAATGAAAACTATTCAGAGGAAAAGCCCTAAAGCATAAAACGTTCTCTCATTTTTTTCCAAGTTTTTTTTTGTCTTTCAAATTCCCTCCAGCTATCCTGTCCTTCTCCTGTACAGGGGTTGGGGCGCTGTGAAGCTGTCTCCCTGATCAGCCAACGCTGGGGGAAGGGACAGTCTATGGCGGACTTAAGCTGTGGTGCTGAGGTGGAATGCTCTGCTTCTGTGTTGTCTTGGATCCTTGGCCAATGCCCAGTCATGTGAGCCAGTGCAGCCAAGGTGCTGGAGGTCTTGGCGTGATGGCCCGGACACAGTTTGCTTGAGGTCTCCCTGAGATAAGATGAGTCACTGCCAACAGAGGCATTGCAGCATTTGATAATAATAATGATTCATACCTTCTCTACCAAATGGTTAGTGTGTCGCACTGCAGTTAAAAGCACCATCCCCCAGCAATATATTTTTTAATGGATTTTTTTTTAAATAATTAGATTCGAAACCAACAATGAGTTTTCGTCTTGGAGATTTTTGTTTTTGTTTTGAAGTCAATTTGTACCGATTTTAAACTATTTCATCGCCTCTTCCCCTCTCCCTTCCCTTCAAATGCTTCCTCGATCTTTGAAAGTATTCGTGCGAAAGCAGAATTATGAATCGCGATCGCTGCCAAGACCCCCACAGCCACGTGGCGCAGTTGGAAAATCTGAATTTTTTGAGGGGGTGCGAGGGAAAGAATTTTCATTTTCCCACCAATTGATTGGACTGAGAATACGGCCCCAACTCACCACCATTCCGCCATCCCTCCCACCACTACCCCGCTTGATGCACCCCCTGTTAATCGTTCCAACTCCACCCATTTCACCTCGTGCCTGAAGGTTCTCTGTGAGCCCTCCGTGCTTTCCCCCCAACATTCATTCTTCACAGCTCCGCCATTGAACCCCCCCAAGTGTTACCCCCTCCCCACTCCCAACATACAACCATTACCGCTGCCTCCACTCTGCCCATCGCCTTCCAGCTCCCTGTCTGAGGGAGCCGACACTCTGCGGCTACGCTGTCTCTGGGGTCTGCCCCACATCCACCGCTGTGTGTGGGGAGGGGAGCGTGGGGGTGACGGGGGATTGTCGAGTCTTACTTGAGGCTGTTAACCATCTTTCCCTTCCAGTATTTATCCAATTCCCCTTTTGAAAGTCACGATTGAATCTGCTTCCACCGCCCTTTCAGGCAGCGCATTCCAGATCGCAACAGCTCGCTGCATAAAAAAATTCTCTTCATCTCCCCTCTGGTTCTTTGCCAATTATCTTAAATCTGTGTCCTCTGTGCAGATTGCCAATGGGTTTATTTTGAAAAGAAATGATGAGCTCTCTGTTGTACCGCAGAGCCCCTGTTCACTAACTGAGAGTGACCACGATATGAGCCATTAACAGGAGTTAGTATCGGTCGGCTGCACTGCACGGAAGGTTCTAGACTTTCTAGATTTGGATCTCGACCTGACATTCACCTCAGGATACGGACTTCAGCCTGTGGTCACCGAGGACCACTTGGGGTTCATAGGGAAACCTGAAGGTGCTCGGTTTACACTGTGACCTCCCACCTAGCCAACCCCTCCCCCTCCCCAACCCCCCCCTCCTCCCCCTCCCCCCTCCCCCTCCCCCACTCCCCTTCCCCCCACTCCCCTCCCCCCCACTCCCCTCCCCCCCACTCCAAGTGAAGTCCTTATAGCCGAGTCAAAGGGTTTTAAAAATCCAGTAATGATTGGTTTCCAGAGAAGGACCTTCTACTTCAAGCCACACTCACCTACAGCACAGGCACACACAAGGAGCGCACTTCACTACTGACCCACTGCAACCACCCCAGTCCGACTCTCCGTCCTGACTACAAACTAATAACTCGGACGGCTAATTTGATCTTTTTTGTCGTTTTAACGGTTGATTCGGAAAATTAAAACAGAAACTGTGAATTCTGCCAACCTTTCAATCCGGTAAATACCGCAACAAAGAGAGAGAGGGGGGGAAAACCCCGCAAATATTTTTCGTGTAACTTGGGCTCCAAGCTTTCTGCGCTGGACATTTTTTTTTTAAACCGCATTTCTCGCGGTTTTTCTGGAATGTTCCTTACCCGGGAACCTGACCTTCGAAATAAAATTAAAAAGATTTGGGGATAGATTCCTCCCTCCTGCAGGCAAAGGAGTTTTTTTATTCTTAATTTAAAAAAAAGATTAAACCCTTATTATTGTGAATCTGCAATGTTCCTGCTATCAATATAATGACATCGAGTTCTGCAGCCCAGAGACGGGCCACTCGGCCCCGCAGGTGTTTGCGCTCTGCACCAGCCTAGTCACGATGGTGAAATGAGGTTTCCTTATTTATTGGTTTAAGCATTTTCCCATTGCAAATGAAAAGGGAGTTTGAAAAGTTGATACGCATGCTAACTTTGTTTAAGAGATGCTGCTGTGATATAAAGTACTTGTGTTTTTTTGACATGGAATTGCATTATCATTTAGTGCCTCTTGTACCCTTCCTCTCCCTCCACCCCCTTATTTCTCCCCCCAAACCCCCATCTTTCTGCATTTGCCTCCTTCTAGGTCCTGGTTTGGCATTCATCGCTTACCCTAAAGCTGTGAGCATGATGCCGTGGCCTACATTCTGGGCTATCTTGTTTTTCGTTATGCTCCTGCTTCTCGGATTGGACAGCCAGGTCAGTTTGAACTTGTAGGGGTTGTGAGTCTGAACCACAAGCGATACCCGGCTCCTCGCGGTGAGGTGGGGAACGTTTGGGGGCGGGGGCTACTCTCTCCTTCTCTCTCTCTCTCTTCTCTCTCTCTACTCGGAAAAGGAGAGAATTCCGATCTGGTTACGGGAGCGTTGCACTTCCCCTCCCCCCTCCCACCCACCGACTCTTTACTCATCTGGGATTTTTATGCCGTGTAACTTTCCTCGGCGCTTTTATTCCTCACCGAGGAGTGTGGGTGGGGGGGGGTGATCTGTCCCGGTGTTCCGTACATCCGTTTTTGCCGTTTACCTGGCGCGGTCGGTGTGATAACGGGTGGCTTGCGTTGCGGCATAGAGGCTGTGATTCCTCCCCCGGCCCACCAGCTCGCTCAGGGACTTTGGTCGCACGCAGCAGCGATCTGTTCCCAGCCCCGCCCCACTCACACCACCCCCCTCCACCCCCCAAACCACCACCTTTAAGCCAGGACTTTGCCGTCTGCTGTCGGTAAAGTGGGGGCTGCTTATCATCTCCTGGTTTGGGGATCGCTGGCGATGAATCTTTTCCCGTTTATTGTCGCGGCTAAGCCGACAGATGGGGTGGCACCGCGTCACACACGCGTGTTTCTCTGGGTCTGCGTGTGCTCGCACGTGTTTCTCTGGGTCGCGTGTGTTCCCACACGCGTGTCTAGTTTGGCGTGTACCCACACGCGTGTCTCTGGGTCTGCGTGTTCCCACACGCGTGTTACGGGCCCTGCGTATGCTCGCCCGCGTTTCTCTGGGTCGTGCGTGTTCCCACACACGTGTCTCTGGGTCTGCGTGTGCCCACACGCGTGTTACTGGCTCTGCGTGTGCTCTCCCGCGTTTCTCTGGGTCGTGTGTGTTCCCACACGCGAGTCTGGTTTGGCGTGTGCCCACACGCGTGTCTCTGGGTCCTCATGTGCCCACACACACCTGCCCATGTGCTCGTGTATGTCCTTTGTAGGTTCATACGTGCATGCGTGTGCATTTGGACACGCGTGTGTATGTGATTGTATGTAGATAGCTCTGCGTGTGTGTGTGTGTGTGTGTGCTTCTGATTCCGAAATGTGCAGTCGGTGTAACACACCGCCACACTGGACAGCCTCTGCTCACAAGCATCTAACACACTTGGCTTGGTCAGTTCAATCTCACACGGGTTCAAACTCCCACTCGCTCGCAGTTGGCACTGCAAGCTTTTCTGTATTTCTTGGCAGTGAACAAACCAACAGTTAAAAAATATATAAATACCAGATCAGTTCGGACTGCCTCTTCCCACCCACCGTGTGATGAGATTTGAGAGGGAAGAATGAATTTACAAGTATTTTTTTTTTAACTGGGAGATTCTTTTAAGATTAGGGAACCGAGACTGAGTTAGCCATTTAGGGTGACCCCTCGCTGACCTTGTCCGGCTGAGTTCCCTATCTCGGCTGTGGGGCGGGGGGATGGGACGACTGAACAGGAGGTCTGTGCATCTCCCTGTGGGTTCGAAGAGCGGGCAAGTGAATTGGGGGAGGGGAGGGGAGGCAGTTGCACATCGGAGTTTCGGATCACTGTGCTATCACCCGGGGGAGCGAGCGAGACAGTCCAAACCGCAAGTCCAGGAACAGGAGTGCAGCAGTTAAAATATACCGAAAGTCCTGTGTTGTTTTCGCAAACCTGTGTGGTCGGAAGTTTTTTTTGCATCAGAGGCTCCTGCCGATTGGCCGAGAGCGTTGACATGTGAGTTAATTATTGTACATCACATCCTGTTTAATGTGTGCAAGCAGGTAAGTTATTAGCCATTGTTATCTGTTCTCTTCGATTTTTTTTTTGGCGGTGTAGGGTTTGTACCTTGAGCTGGTTTTAATTGGGCGTTAGTCAGCATGCTCACCTGTTCCCCACTCCTGCCCCGCGCGAGGTGCCGATTAGAACAGCAGGGTGGGGGGACTCACCGGTGTCGCCCTCCACTGCTGACTATCCCCACCCCTCCCCCCACCTCTGGTCAGGCTCACACAGGTGAAAGATGGGCAGACATGGGCGAGGTGTCAAAGGGCAGCCAGGACCCCGTGAGACCCTTTATCCCGAGCGAGGGAAGGTCCGTTCAGGAGAGATGGGATCATTGGACCGCGGCGTGGGTGGGGAACTGAGCGACCCCTGACCCGCTCGTAATGGACAATCAAGCTAGGAGTGTTTCCCCCGCCCTCGCATTTCTCTGACGTAATCCTCGCCTGATGTGTACCCAGAGCAGGTGTCTAGATGGAAAGTTCCAGATACTATTCACCTCGGTGTTTACGCAGCGTTGGTTAGTGTTCAAACTCTATCCCAACCACCGCCCCACCTCCGATTTCAACTAATCAAATGGCATCGAATCACATGGCTGCAAATAATATTTACCTAAAGGTGTGACTTTGATAAAACTCAGATCAGTCAGAAATACCTGTTGCATTTTAGCACTAAGCTCATTTGAGTTTTCACAACAGATACATGACGGGTTCATTCCAACTCTGCCCTTCAACCTCTGACACTTGGCTTGGACCCTATCCTGCCTGATAATAATGGAACACCTGCTGGCTCTTGGAGTCCCACACGGAATGAGCTTGGACCTCGATCCTCAGCACAGATCCGCTCTGGGACATGGAAATATCAGCCCCAGTGCAATGGGGGGGTCGTCTGAGATTGGGACAGTGTAGAGGGAGCTTTACTCTGTATCTAACCCATGCCGTACCTGCCCTGGGAGTGTTTGATGGGACAGTGTAGAGGGAGCTTTACTCTGTATCTAGCCCATGCTGTACCTGCCCTGGGAGTGTTTGATGGGACAGTGTAGAGGGAGCTTTACTCTGTATCTAACCCATGCTGTACCCGCCCTGGGAATGTTAGATGGGACAGTGTAGAGGGAGCTTTACTCTGTATCTAACGCCGTGCTGTACCTGCCCTGGGAATGTTAGATGGGACAGTGTAGAAAGAACTTTACTCTGTATCTAACCCATGCTGTACCTGCCCTGGGAGTGTGAGATGGGACAGTGTAGAGGGAGCTTTACTCTGTATCTAACTCAGTGCTGTACCTGCACTGGGAGTGTTTGATGGGACAGTGTAGAGGGAGCTTTACTCTGTATCTAACCCGTGCTGTACCTACCCTGGGAGTGTTTGATGGGACAGTGTAGAGGGAGTTTTACTCTGTATCTAACCTGTGCTGTACCTGCCCTGGGAGTGTTTGATGGGACAGTGTAGAGGGAGCTTTACTCTGTATCTAACCTGTGCTGTACCTGCACTGGGAGTGTTTGATGGGACAGTGTAGAGGGAGCTTTACTCTGTATCTAACCCATGCTGTACCTGCACTGGGAGTGTTTGATGGGACAGTGTAGAGGGAGCTTTACTCTGTATCTAACCCATGCTGTACCTGCCCTGGGAGTGTTTGATGGGACAGTGTAGAGGGAGCTTTACTCTGTATCTAACCCGTGCTATACCTGCCCTGGGAGTGTTTGATAGGACAGTGTAGAGGGAGCTTTACTCTGTATCTAACCCGTGCTGTACCTGCCCTGGGAGTGTTTGATGGGACAGTGTAGAGGGAGCTTTACTCTGTATCTAACCCGTGCTGTACCTGCACTGGGAGTGTTTGATGGGACAGTGTAGAGGGAGCTTTACTCTGTATCTAACCCGTGCTGTACCTGCCCTGGGAGTGTTTGATAGGACAGTGTAGAGGGAGCTTTACTCTGTATCTAACCCCGTGCTGTACCTGCCCTGGGAGTGTTTGATGGGACAGTGTAGAGGGAGCTTTACTCTGTATCTAACTCATGTTGTACCTGCCCTGGGAGTGTTTGACGGGACAGTGTAGAGGGAGCTTTACTCTGTATCTAACCCCGTGCTGTACCTGCCCTGGGAGTGTTTGATGGGACAGTGTAGAGGGAGCTTTACTCTGTATCTAACCCGTGCTGTACCTGCCCTGGGAGTGTTTGATAGGACAGTGTAGAGGGAGCTTTACTCTGTATCTAACTCATGTTGTACCTGCCCTGGGAGTGTTTGACGGGACAGTGTAGAGGGAGCTTTACTCTGTATCTAACCCCGTGCTGTACCTGCCCTGGGAGTGTTTGATGCTGTCACGGTGCCGGTGATGGGAAACTGTTCCATTCCCAGCATTGAGATTTATCACCCTGCAGATAATGAGATTGACTGAAATGGATGTTGATGAAATGAAGCTTAACTCTGTCACTGACTTGTGGTTTATTAATTCCAATGGGTTTGCAGGTTTGTAATTGTTAAATCCTCCACAGGCCTCATTTAAGGGAAAATGACTCCCCTCCTACTTGCTTCACTGAAAGTCCCCAGTCCCTCTCTACCTCACAGACATGACAGGGACCCGAGGGGCTTGTTGTTAACGTCCTCCGCTACTCCCCCAACTCCTTACCCTCTCTCCCCGCCCCTCCTCTCCCCCTCCTCACCTCTGTCCCCACCCCTCCTCGCTCCCCACCTCTCTCCCCTCCCACTCTCCCTACCCCACCCCCTTGTCTCTACCCCCTCCTCCCCCACTACCTCCACTCCCCCACCCCTTCCTTTCTCTGCTCACCTCCTCTCTGTGCCTAATCTCTCTCCTCCATTTCCCCTCCTCTCTATCCCTGCCCCCTTCTCTCCCCCCACCGAAATCAGGCAGGACTCCGTTCAGTGACTCCTGTCGGACGGTGTGTGCGCCTGAACATCTGGTATAGGCGGGAATGGGCTTGGCTGTGATGCCTCCCAATGGCCGAATATGCTGCCAACTCTCAGTGGCTGGGGTTTGGGGGGGGGGGGTCACAATGCGAGGCACGGGGGGAGGGGTGTCTGGTCCCCATGGGACCCCTAGCAAGGGAGCCTCAGAATGATCAGAACATCTGCACTGAATGTCTTTGTAGGTTGCATCTGGTTTAAGGATTCCCGATCACCAGATGTTTATCGTTCGCTTCCGCCTCCCCTCAGACAGGACAGAATGTGTCTCATCCACTTAATGATTACAGAAGGAGAGATCGGTGTGATTAGATTGACACAGGGGAAGCCAGGGAATGTGTAAGTGTTGGGAATGTGACCCACGGGTTGTGATTCAACGTATCGCCTGACGTGTTTTTCTATCTTTGACTTGTTTTCCTACAGTTCGTGGAGGTCGAAGGGCAGATTACTTCGCTCGTCGACCTTTACCCATCCTTCCTAAGGAAGGGTTACAGACGGGAAATCTTCATAGCTATAACATGCTCAATCAGCTATCTGCTGGGCCTGGCTATGGTGACTGAAGTAAGTACTGAGTGTACGGGCCTCCTTTTCCCATGTTTTACTCTATCTCCTGTTTTCTTTATAAAACCACTTCATTTGTTTGTGACTCGTGTACTGCGCCGTTAGTGTCAGCCGTGGCTCAGTGGGCAGCACCCTCGCCTCTGAGTCAGAAGGTTGTGGGTTCAAGTCCCACTCCAGAGACTTGAGCACAAAAATCTAGGCTGACACTCCAGTGCAGTGCTGAGGGAGTGCTGCACTGTCGGAGGTGCCATCTTTCAGATGAGATGTTAAACCGAGGCCTCATCTGCTCTCTCAGGTGGACGTAAAAGATCCCATGGCCACTATTTCGAAGAAGAGCAGGGGAGTTCTCCCCGGTGTCCTGGGCCAATATTTATCTCTCAACCAACATCACTAAAACAGATTATCCGGTCATTATCATATCGCTGTTTGTGGGAGCTTGCTGTGCGCTAATTGAATTGCGTTTCCTACATTACAACAGTGACTACACTTCAAAAAGTACTTCATTGGCTCTAAAGCGCTTTGGAATGTCTTGAGGTCGTGAATGGCGCTGTAGAAATGCAAGTCTTTCTTTCTCTTAGTAAGAAACCCCAGTGAAGCACCAAGACCCTCACAATCTACCAGACAATGTGGGCGTCGCTGGCAAGGCCTCCATTTATTGCCCATCCCCTAGTTGGCCCTTGAGAAGATGGCGGTGGTGGTGGGCCGCCTTCTTGAGCCGGTTTCAGGGGTTGCCAACCCTGTTTGGAGGTATTCCTGGAGGTTTCATCACATGACCTCGCGGTGCCCCGCCTCCACTCTCCCGCCATTGGGCCCAACACACCTACCTTCAAGGTGGCCCCACCTTCCCAACCCAATTGGACAGAGGATAGAGTCTTCGGTACCCGATTGGATGATTCTTGCCTGTCAATCAAGCGGCCCTTTTAAAAAGCCATAAAAGAAAAATATTTTCAACGCCCTTATGATTTTTTTTCTGCTGGGTTTTTTTGCCCCAAGCCAATGTCCTGGAGATTAATCTTCAATTCCTGGAGACTCCTGGGCAATCCTGGAGGGTTGGTAACTCCGAGGCGGTTGTTCCCTCACAGCAAGCCATGGAGAATCACTGTGGCGTTGCCCCTGGTTACCACAACAGCAACCCAAGTGAGCTGGCTCCGGCTGTGAAACCACAGCAAGGGGGAAGCATCTGCAAGGCAGAGACTGTTTAAACAAACGGGATATCTGGAAAAAAAATTTGGAGTTGTCTTCCTGTTGCTGTCTGCTGCCTAAGGTCGTTAAACTTACAAGAGACACTGCTGCAACTAGGCAGAGCCTCACCCTCCTGCCCAGACTCACCCTGCTGAGGGGAGCAATCAAAATCCGCAACAAGGATATCCCTGCCTTAGAAAGAAAGGACTCACGATTCTCCGGCGCCTTTCACCACCTCAGGACGTCCCAAAGTGCTTCACAGCCAATGAAGCACTTTCTGAAGTGTGGTCACTGTCGTAATGTAGGAAACGTGGCAGCTAATTTGTGCACAGCAAGCTCCCACAAACAGCGATGAGGAACATGCATAGGGCACTGCCATTCAGCCCCTCGAGCCTGTCCCGCCATTCAGTGAGATCCTGGCTGATCTGTACCTTAACTCCATCTACCCGCCTTGGTTCCTAACCCTTAATCCCCTTACCCAACAAAAATCTATCGCTCTCAGTTTTGACATTTTCAATTGACCCCCCTAACCCCAACAGCTTTTTGGGGGAGAGATATCCACCACCCTTTGTGTGTAGAAGTACTTCCTGACATCACCCCTGAACGGCCTGGCTCTAATTTTAAGCGACCAGCTAATCTGTGTTTTAGTGATGTTGGTTGAGGGATAAATATTGGCCAGGACACCAGAGAGAACTCCCCCTGCTCGTCTTCGAATTGTGGCCGTGGGAGCTTTTACATCCACCTGAGAGAGCAGACGGGGCCTCATCCGAAAGACAGCGCTCCCTCAGTACTGCACTGGGAGTGTCAGCCTAGATTTTTGTGCTCAAGTCTCATGGAGTGGGATTTAAACCCACAACCTTCTGACTCAGAGGCGAGGGTGCTGCCCACTGAGCCACAGCTGGCACCAGGAGAACAGACGGTAGTAATATGGAGGAGGTTGGAGCACGTTGCTGGAGGGAGGGGAGGGAAAGGTGGTGGTGGAGGGAGGGCAGAGATGGGAGGGCCTGTTGTCTTTTCTCCGAGTGACCCTGTATTCTCTGTTTCTTTCCAGGGTGGGTTGTATGTGTTCCAGCTGTTTGACTACTATGCAGCCAGCGGCATGTGCCTTCTGTGGGTGGCATTCTTTGAATGTATTGCAATAGCTTGGGTGTACGGTAAGTTTCATTCTCCTTCCACCCCGTGGCCCAAATGGGCAAGTTCATATTGTCGACAATTAACGCATCACTGTCCTTGTCTCCACAAACCTGTCCCCACCAGTACTGTACCCCAGTGTTATACAGTGACAGACCTGTACCCGCCAGTACTGTACCCCAGTGTTATAGTGACAGACCTGTACCCACCAGTACTGTACCCCAGTGTTATAGTGACAGACCTGTACCCACCAGTACTGTACCCCAGTGATAGACCTGTACCCACCAGTACTGTACCCCAGTGATAGACCTGTACCCACCAGTACTGTACCCCAGTGTTAATCAGTGACAGACCTGTACCCACCAGTACTGTACCCCAGTGTTAATCAGTGACAGACCTGTACCCACCAGTACTGTACCCCAGTGTTAATCAGTGACAGACCTGTACCCACCAGTACTGTACCCCAGTGTTAATCAGTGACAGACCTGTACCCACCAGTACTGTACCCCAGTGTTATACAGTGACAGACCTGTACCCACCAGTACTGTACCCGTGTTATACAGTGACAGACCCGTACCCACCAGTACTGTACCCCAGTGTTATACAGTGACAGGCCTGTCCCCACCAGTACTGTATACCCCAGTGTTATACAGTGACAGACCTGTACCCACCAGTACTGTACCCCAGTGTTATACAGTGACAGACCTGTACCCACCAGTACTGTACCCCAGTGTTATACAGTGACAGACCTGTACCCACCAGTACTGTACCCCAGTGTTATACAGTGACAGACCTGTACCCACCAGTACAGTACCCCAGTGTTATACAGTGACAGACCTGCTCCCACCAGTACTGTACCCCAGTGTTATACAGTGTTAGACCTGTACCCACCAGTACTGTACCCCAGTGTTATAGTGACAGACCTGTACCCACCAGTACTGTATCCCAGTGTTATACAGTGACTGACCTGTATCCACCAGTACTGTACCCCAGTGTTAATCAGTGACAGACCTGTACCCACCAGTACTGTACCCCAGTGTTATACAGTGACAGACCTGTACCCACCAGTACAGTACCCCAGTGTTATACAGTGACAGACCTGCTCCCACCAGTACTGTACCCCAGTGTTATACAGTGTTAGACCTGTACCCACCAGTACTGTACCCCAGTGTTATACAGTGACAGACCTGCTCCCACCAGTACTGTACCCCAGTGTTATACAGTGACTGACCTGTACCCACCAGTACAGTACCACAGTGTTATACAGTGTTAGACCTGTACCCACCAGTACTGTATCCCAGTGTTATACAGTGACAGACCTGTACCCACCAGTACTGTACCCCAGTGTTATACAGTGACAGACCTGTACCCACCAGTACTGTACCCCAGTGTTATACAGTGACAGACCTGTACCCACCAGTACTGTACCCCAGTGTTATACAGTGACAGACCTGTACCCACCAGTACTGTACCCCAGTGTTATACAGTGACAGACCTGTACCCACCAGTACTGTACCCCAGTGTTATACAGTGACAGATTGTACCCACCAGTTCTGTACCCCAGTGTTATACAGTGACAGACCTGTACCCACCAGTACTGTACCCCAGTGTTATGCAGTGACAGACCTGTACCCACCAGTACTGTACCCCAGTGTTATACAGTGACAGACCTGTGCTCTGAACCCTAGTGTTATTCTGGAAGGATGGTATCTGGACTTGTTCTGCAGGATGTTTCTGAAGGTTGAATTGGACACAGATTTACGAGGATGATATCCGTACTGAGAGGTTACAGGAAAGATTGAACGGGCTGGGGCTCTTTTCTCTGGAGAAGGGAAGGCTGAGGGGTGACCTGATAGAGCTCTTTAAAATCATGAAAGGGTTCGATAGGGTAGACGTAGAGAAGATGTTTCCACTTGTGGGGGAGTCCAGAACTAGGGGCCATCAATATAAGATAGTCACTAATAAATCCAATAGGGAATTCAGGAGAATCTTCTTTACCCAGAGAGTGGTGAGAATGTGGAACTCGCTACCACAGGGAGTGGTTGAGGCAAATAGCAGAGATGCATTTAAGGGGAAGCTGGATAAACACATGAGGGAGAAAGGAACAGCAGGATATGCTGATGGGGTGAGATGAAGAGGGGTGGGAGGAGGCTGGTGTGGAGCAGAAACACCGGCACGGAGCAGTGGGGCCGAATGGCCTGTTCCCGAGCTGTACATTCTGTGTAATTCTCTATTAAACTTGAGACGGGCAGCGTTACTGAGACCCGGGGGTCAGCACTGCTGTGTCTTCACTCCCCGGGATGGCCGCTGGGGCTGGTTTGTTTGGTGATGAAGGGAAGCATAGTGGTTAGCACTGGTGCCTCACAGCGCCAGAGACCCGGGTTCGAATCTGACCTCGGGTGACTGTCTGTGTGGAGTTTGCACATTCTCCCCGTGTCTGCGTGGGTTTCCTCCGGGTGCTCCGGTTTCCTCCCACAGTCCAAAAATGTGTGGGTTAGGTTGATTTGGCTATGATAAATTGACCCTTAGTGTTAGGGGGGATTAAATATGTGGGGTCATGGGGATAGGATGGGATATGTTAGGGGGAATTAAATACGTGGGGTTACGGGGGTAGGGTGGGATATGTGTACTGTGGGGATTAAAGCAGGGACAGGGTACTGGATTTGGATGATCAGCCATGATCGTATTGAATGGCGGAGCAGGCTCGACGGGCCGAATGGCCTACTCCTGCTCCTAGATTCTATGTTTCTATGTTTCTATGAGATTCCCCGCTTCCCCCTCGGCTGCTAATCACAGAGCAGCATTGAGTTCAGGGTCCAGCGGAGAAAGCTGTGGCCAGCGGGCCTCTCAGCTGGGCGGGGGGAGGCAGCTTGCACCTTTGAGCCTTGTCCCCCAACCACCCTCCCTCCGAGAGAAAATAGTCTCCCAATATCCTTCACGGTCCCTGCCCGCAATCGCATGACAGCTGGGGCTAGTCTTAACCCATGGCCCTCTAATAAATGGAAAGAAGACCCTTCCTGCAGAATCCCCTTCCCTGCAATTACATTCAATGTTTGAATCAGCTCATTCTGTTTCTAATTTTACATTAACACTATTCCGGACTGTCATTCCGTGATGCAAGATAAGCTGAGCTTTGCTGAGCACATTAGGATATTTTTTGACCTCAGATTTGCACCTGTCTCTCTCTCCCATTTTTGGCACCAACGATACTCTATCTGAGCTTCACACTCCCAGTTATTACAGGGTGGAAATATTTTAACGAAGGGTCTAATTCGTTTTTAAAGAGCAGTTTCAGTGAACTCTCGGTCGTTGAGCTTAGGCTGCAATGGTTCATGTCGGTCAGAAACTGGTCAATAAAGGAGGCTGACATCGAGTGTACGGCACAGAAAGAGGCCATTCGGCCCCACTGCTCCGAGCCGGTGTTTCTGCTCCACTCAAGCCTCCTCCCACCCCTCTTCATCTCACCCCATCACCATAACCCTCTGTTCCTTTCTCCCTCATGTGCTTATCGAGTTTCCCCTTAAATCCATCTGTATTATTCACCTCAACCACTCCCTGTGGTCGCAAGTTCCACATTCTCACCACTCTCTGGGTAAAGAGGTTTATCCTGAATTCCCGATTGGATTTATTAGTGACGATCTTATATTTATAGCCCCTAGTTCTGGTCTCGCCCACAAGTGGAAACATCTTCTCTACATCTACCCTATCAAACCCCCTTCGTAATTTTAACAACAACTTGCATTTATATAGCGCCTTTAACCTAGTAAATCGTCCCAAAGCACTTCACATCAGCGTTATCAATAAAAATTTGACACCGAACCAAGAGATAGTAGGACAGATGGTTGATCAAAGTGGTCGGTTTTAAGGAGCCCCTTAAAGGAGGAGAGCGAGGTAGAGAGGTTTAGGGAGGGAATTCCAGAGCTCGGGGCCTTGGCAATTGAAAGTATGGCCGCCAATGGTGGAGCGATTAAAATCGGGGATGCTCAAGAGGCCAGAATTGGAGGAGCGCAGAGATCTCGGAGAGTTGTGGAGCTGGAGGAGGTTACGGAGATAGGGAGGGGGCGAGGCCATGGAGGGATTTGAAAACAATGAAGAGAATTTTAAAATTGAGGCGTTGCCGGACCGGGAGCCAATGTTGGTCAGCGAGCACAGGGGGTGATGGGCGAACGGGACTTGGTGCGAGTTAGGACACGGGCAGCAGAGTTTTGGATGAGCAAGTTTATGGAGGGTGGAAAATGGAAGGAAAGACCTCTATCAGGTCACCCCTCAGCCTTCTAGAGAAAAGAGCCCCCGCCTGTTCAGCCTTTCCTGATAGGTGTAACCTCTCAGTTCTGGTATCATTTTGGTCATTCTTTTTTGCACCCTCTCCAGTGCCTCGATATCCTTTTTATAATATGGAGACCAGAACTGTGCACGGTGCTCCAAGTGTGGTCTAACCAAGGTTCGATACAAGTTTAGTATAACTTCTCTGCTCTTCAATTGTATCCCCTCTAGAAATAAACCCCAGTGCCTGCTTTGCTTTTTTTATGGCCTTGTTAACCTGCGTCACTACTTTTAGTGATTTGTGAATCTGTACCTGTACCCCATTTTACGAATTCTACGATCCTGAGGGACGCACCCAGGATTTCCCCGAATACACTCCCTAAGGGAGGGAGGCGGGGGGAGGGGGGAATGCCTCGATTTAGCAGTAAAATGGAGAAAATGCATTCTGGGGTTAGTTAATAAGCTAACGCGGACTGCCCTGGTAATCTATCAATCGAGCAGCTTTTGGGTTTGAACTTGAATGGTGACCTTCGACCTACCTGCTCCCCAAATGCCCTGCCCGGTACAGTACTGAGCCACACTGACCGGGAAGATCCCGGCGCTATCCGTTGGTGGATCTGGGTCAGGGTTTGCTGCCCCTGCACCTGCTCTGCCTGCCCCCTGGACCAGCGAGGTCTTCGAGCCAGCCAGGCTGCCTCTCCCTCCAGGGGTGACTAGTCTCGAGCATGCGCGCAAAAGCAGTCGTACAGGTGAGACCCCGAGTGGGATTGTACCTCTTGGCGGAACAGGCTCGAGGGGCTGAATGTCCTTTTCCTGTTCCTGTCTTCCCTGGCTAGAATGAAACACAGACTTGCATTTCCAATACGATAGCAAAATACTGCGGATGCTGGAAATCCGAAATAACAACAGAAAACGCTGGAAAAACTCAGCAGGCCAGGCAGCATCCGTGGAGAGAGAAACAGAGTTAACGTTTCAGGTCGAAGACCTTTCGTCAGAGCTTTTCACGACCATCGGACGTCCCAAAGTGCTTTACAGCCAATGAAGTACTTTTGAAGTGTGGTCACTGTTGTTGAGTTCGCAGCTTCAGGAGAGAGAGGAAATCTGAGGGAATAAAAGCTCGAGTGGCTTAATATCAGATCTTCACTGCTCCCTAAACCTCTCCGCCTCTCTCTCCTCCTTTAAGACGCTCATTAAAACCTACCTCTTTGACCAAGCTTTTGCTCATCTGCCCTGATATCTCCTGATGTGGCTCGGTGTCAAATTTTGTTTCATAACACTCCTGTGAAGCGCCTTGGGACGTTTTACTACGTTAAAGTTAAGTTGTTGCTGGTTGAACTTTTGTCAACCATGGCTCAGTGCATAGCACTCCCTCTCTCTCTCTCTCTCTCTCTCGCCTCTGAGTCAGGAGGTTGTGGGTTCAAGCCCCACTCCAGAGACTTGAGCACATAAAGCTAGGCTGACACCCCAGTGCAGTGCTGAGGGAGCGCTGCACTGTCAGAGGTGCTGTTTTTCGGATGAGACATTAAACTGAGGCCCCGTCTGCACTCTTAGTTGGGCATAAAAGATCCCATGGCACTTTTTCGAAGAAGAGCAGGGGAGTTCTCACCGGTGTCCTGGTCAATATTTATCCCTCAATCAACATCACTAAAAACAGATGATCTGGTCATTATCACATTGCTGTTTGTGGGATCTCGCTGTGCGCAAATTGGCTGCCGCGTTTCCTACATTACAACAGTGACTACACTTTAAAAAGTACTTCATTGGCTGTAAAGCGCTTTGCAACGTCCGGTGGTCGTGAAAGGCGCTATATATTCTCCCAGTTTCTCCGTCTCCACCACATCTGCTCTGACGATGCCACCTTCCATACCAGTGCTTCCGACATGTCTTCCTTTTTCCTCAACCGAGGATTCCCCTCTACGGTGGTTGACATTGCCCTCGACCGTGTCCGTTCTATCTCCCGCACTTCTGCCCTCACCCCTGCCCCTCCCTCCCGGAACCACGATAGAGTTCCCCTTGTCTTCACCTTTCACCCCACCAGCCTCCACATTCAACGGATCATCCTCCGCCATTTCTGCCACCTCCAGCGTGATCCCACCACCAAACACATCTTCCCCTCACCTCCCCTTTCAGCATTCCGAAGGGACCGCTCCCTCCGCGACACCCTCTATCACCCCCAACACCCCTTCCCCTTCACCCGGCACCTTCCCGTGCAAGTGCAAGAGATGCAACACATGCCCTTATACCTTCCCACTGTCCAGGGCGCCAAACACCCCTTCCAGGTGAAACAGCGATTTACTTGTACTTCTTGCAATCTAGTATACTGTATTTGCTGCTCACGATGCGGTCTCCTCTACATTGGGGAGACCAAATGCAGATCGGGTGACCGCTTTGCGGAACACCTCCGTTCAGTCCGTAAGGGGGACCCCGAGCTCCCGGTTGCCTGTCACTTTAATTCTCCACTCCACTCCCACTCTGACCTCGCCGTCCTCGGCCTCTTGCATTGTTCCACTGAAGCTCAGCGTAAGCTCGAGGAACAGCACCTCATCTTTCGTTTAGGCACCCTCTGGACTCAACATAGAGTTCAACAATTTCAGATCATAACCCCGGCCCCGATCATACATATATTTTTTATCCACACTTTTTGTTTTGTCTTTTTTTCTTCCCTCCCACATGGCAGCTGTCTTTCATTCTGCCAGCGCAATTTACACTTCATCTCGAGCCATCCTTTGTTTCTTAACCTGTCCCATTACCACCTCCTTTTGCCTTGAATATCTCTCAATATCTCTTAACCTCTCCTGCCTTCTATCCTATCACAGACCTTCCCTTTTGTTCTTTCATCCCCTCCCCCCTTTCCCAACCTCTACACTTGCTGAAAAATCTGTTCTATTTCCTGCTTTTTTCCAGATCTGACGAAAGGTCATTGACCTGAAACGTTGACGTTTCTCTCTTCACAGATGCTGCCTGACCTGAGGATCTCCAGCATTTTCTGTTTTTATTTCAGATTTCCAGCATCTGCAGTATTTTCTTTTTGTACTAGAAATGCAAGTCTTTCTTTCTTCGACCGTCCAGTGTAATCCTGTTGATCCAAGGGTTTGTGGGGATGGATTGATGGAGCTTTCCAGTGTCTGGTACCAGAGCAGACAGGAGACACTGGTGCCCAGACAGTGGGAGGTCGATGCAGTGCTTGTAACTGGTGCCTTGTCTCGCAGATTACTAACCCAACTCCTTTCACACCACTACAGGAGCCGATAATTTCTATGATGCAATCGAAGACATGATTGGCTACAGGCCGGGGAGTTGGATGAAGTGGAGCTGGACTGTGATCACTCCGCTACTGTGCATGGTGAGTCCAAGGGCTCGCTGCTACACGCAGTCAGTGGAAGCGGGGCGTGGCAATCTCTCTCAGCTCGTCGATGCGGTGTCGCTCAGTCACATGACAGCAATACCAGGAAGAAGGAACCAGCATTTCTCCAGCGCCTTTCACATCCTCAGGATGTCCCAAAGTGCTTCACAGCCAATTAAATATTTTTTTTGAAGTGTAGTCACTGTTGTAATGTAGGAAACGCAGCAGCCAATTTGCGCACAGCAAACTCCCCCAAACAGCAGTGAGATAATGACCAGATAATCTGTTATTTTTTAGTAATGTTGGTTGAGGGATAAAAATTGGCCCAGGTCACCGGGGAGAACACCCCCTGCTCTTCCTCAAATAGTGGCCGTGGGATCTTTTACGTCCACCTGAGAGAGCAGATTGGGCCTCGGTTTAACGTCTCATCCGAAAGACAGCACCTCCGACAGTGCAGCTCTCCCTCAGTACTGCCCCTCCGACAGTGCGGCGCTCCCTCAGTACTGCCCCTCCGACAGTGCGGCGCTCCCTCAGTACTGCCCCTCCGACAGTGCGGCGCTCCCTCAGTACTGCCCCTCCGACAGTGTAGCGCTCCCTCAGTACTGCCCCTCCGACAGTGCAGCACTCCCTCAGTACTGCCCCTCCGACAGTGCAGCGCTCCCTCAGTACTGCCCCTCCGACAGTGCTGCGCTCCCTCAGTACTGCCCCTCCGACAGTGCAGCACTCCCTCAGTACTGCCCCTCCGACAGTGCAGCGCTCCCTCAGTACTGACCCTCCGACAGTGCTGCACTCCCTCAGTACTGCCCCTCCGACAGTGCAGCGCTCCCTCAGTACTGACCCTCCAACAGTGCAGCGCTCCCTCAGTACTGCCCCTCCGACAGTGCAGCGCTCCCTCAGTGCTGCCCCTCCGACAGTGCAGCGCTCCCTCAGTACTGTCCCACCGACAGTGCAGCTCTCCCTCAGTACTGCCCCTCCGACAGTGCAGTGCTCCCTCAGTACTGCACTGGAGTGTCAGCCTGGATTTTGTGCTCAAGTCTCTGGAGTGGGACTTGAACCCACAACCTCCTGACTCAGGCGAGAGATAGTGCTGCCCCCTGAGCACTAAGGAGGGTCGGTCCTTGGTCGGAGCCGAGTTATCTGATCGAGGCTGGTACAGCAGAGGGTGGGAGGGAAGGAGAGTTGATACAATTGGCTTTAACCCCCCAGACTAAGGAGAGATGGGGGGCACGGGGAAATCCGCCATGATTCCTGCTCGTATTCACCGTCCGTGGCCCCCTGCACGGGTGTGGCTGTTGTGTGAGGGTGGTGATATCCCCGCCCCTGCCCCCCACCCACCCACCCCCATGGCCAAATAGCTGACAAGTTGGATGGTTGTTTAGGTGTGAAGACTGACCCCCCCACCCCCGCTCCCCTCAATCAGTGTTTCCATGGTCACTGTGAGTCAAACATCTCTTGGCTCTGGGTGTTAATCCAGACCAGACTGCTGGGACCGGAGCCTGTTGTGTCAGTCGACCGTTAATGTCCCATGAGAAATGAGTTTGGATCCATCTCGATCCAGTTATGAGTAAGTGTTGGCCCCACTGCACAGAATGACTCAATTTTACCCAGAAACAGCCTCATCGTTGGAACACTTCACATCGAGACAGCTGGTGAACCTTCCCTAGGCTGAGACACAGGAGCGAAGTAAAGGGAGCTTTACTCTGTATCTAACCCGTGCTGTACCTGCCCTGGGAGTATCTGATGGGACAGTGTAGAGGGAGCTTTACTCTGTATCTAACCCGTGCTGTACCTGCCCTGGGAGTATCTGGTGGGACAGTGTAGAGGGAGCTTTACTCTGTATCTAACCCGTGCTGTACCTGCCCTGGGAGTATCTGGTGGGACAGTGTAGAGGGAGCTTTACTCTGTATCTAACCCGTGCTGTACCTGCCCTGGGAGTATCTGGTGGGACAGTGTAGAGGGAGCTTTACTCTGTATCTAACCCGTGCTGTACCTGCCCTGGGAGTATCTGGTGGGACAGTGTAGAGGGAGCTTTACTCTGTATCTAACCCGTGCTGTACCTGCCCTGGGAGTGTTTGATGGGACAGTGTAGAGGGAGCTTTACTCTGTATCTAACCCGTGCTGTACCTGCCCTGGGAGTGTTTGATGGGGCAGTGGAGAGGGAGCTTTACTCTGTATCTAACCCGTGCTGTACCTGCCCTGGGAGTGTTTGATGGGACAGTGTAGAGGGAGCTTTACTCTGTATCTAACCCGTGCTGTACCTGCCCTGGGAGTGTTTGATGGGACAGTGTAGAGGGAGCTTTACTCTGTATCTAACCCGTGCTGTACCTGCCCTGGGAGTGTTTGATGGGACAGTGTAGAGGGAGCTTTACTCTGTATCTAACCCGTGCTGTACCTGCCCTGGGAGTGTTTGATGGGGACAGTGTAGAGGGAGCTTTACTCTGTATCTAACCCCGTGCTGTACCTGCCCTGGGAGTGTTTGATGGGACAGTGTAGAGGGAGCTTTACTCTGTATCTAACCCGTGCTGTACCTGCCCTGGGAGTGTTTGATGGGACAGTGTAGAGGGAGCTTTACACTGTATCTAACCCCGTGCTGTACCTGCCCTGGGAGTGTTTGATGGGACAGTGTAGAGGGAGCTTTACTCTGTATCTAACCCGTGCTGTACCTGCCCCGGGAGTGTTTGATGAGACAGTGTAGAGGGAGCTTTACTCTGTATCTAACCCGTGCTGTACCTGCCCTGGGAGTGTTTGATGGGACAGTGTAGAGGGAGCTTTACTCTGTATCTAACCCGTGCTGTACCTGCCCTGGGAGTGTTTGATGGGACAGTGTAGAGGGAGCTTTACTCTGTATCTAACCCGTGCTGTACCTGCCCTGGGAGTGTTTGATGGGACAGTGTAGAGGGAGCTTTACTCTGTATCTAACCCGTGCTGTACCTGCCCTGGGAGTGTTTGACGGGACAGTGTAGAGGGAGCTTTACTCTGTATCTAACCCGTGCTGTACCTGCCCTGGGAGTGTTTGATGGGACAGTGTAGAGCGAGCTTTACTCTGTATCTAACCCGTGCTGTACCTGGCCTGGGAGTGTTTGATGGGACATTGTAGAGGGAGCTTATCTCTGTATCTAAACCGTGCTGTACCTCCAATGGGAGTGCTTGATGGGACAGTGTAGAGAGAGCTTTACTCTGTATCTAACCCGTGCTGTACCTGCCCTGGGAGTGTTTGATGGGACAGTGTAGAGGGAGCTTCACTCTGTATCTAACCCGTGCTGTACCTGCCCTGGGAGTGTTTGATGGGACAGTGTAGAGGGAGCTTTACTCTGTATCTAACCCCGTGCTGTTCCTGCCCTGGGAGTGTTTGATGGGACAGTGTAGAGGGAGCTTTACTCTGTATCTAACCCGTGCTGTACCTGCCCTGGGAGAGTTTGATGGGACAGTGTAGAGGGAGCTTTACTCTGTATCTAACCCGTGCTGTACCTGCCCTGGGAGTGTTTGATGGGGACAGTGTAGATGGAGCTTTACTCTGTATCTAACCCGTGCTGTACCTGCCCTGGGAGTGTTTGATGGGGACAGTGTAGAGGGAGCTTTACTCTGTATCTAACCCGTGCTGTACCTGCCCTGGGAGTGTTTGATGGGGACAGTGTAGATGGAGCTTTACTCTGTATCTAACCCGTGCTGTACCTGCCCTGGGAGTGTTTGATGGGACAGCGTAGAGGGAGCTTTACTCTGTATCTAACCCGGGCTGTCCCTGCCCTGGGAGTGTTTGATGGGACAGTGTAGAGGGAGCTTTACTCTGTATCTAACCCGTGCTGTACCTGCCCTGGGAGTGTTTGATGGGACAGTGTAGAGGGAGCTTTACTCTGTATCTAACCCGTGCTGTACCTGCCCTGGGAGTGTTTGATGGGACAGTGTAGAGGGAGCTTTACTCTGTATCTAACCCGTGCTGTACCTGCCTGCGAGTGTTTGATGGGACAGTGTAGAGCGAGCTTTACTCTGTATCTAACCCGTGCTGTACCTGCCCTGGGAGTGTTTGATGGGACAGTGTAGAGGGAGCTTTACTCTGTATCTAACCCGTGCTGTACCTGCCCTGGGAGTGTTTGATGGGACAGTGTAGAGGGAGCTTTACTCTGTATCTAACCTGTGCCGTACCTGCCCTGGGAGTGTTTGATGGGACAGTGTAGAGGGAGCTTTACTCTGTATCTAACCTGTGCCGTACCTGCCCTGGGAGTGTTTGATCGGACAGTGTAGAGGGAGCTTTACTGTACCTAACCTTGGGAGAGTTAACACAAACATATCTCACCTTAATGGTTTCAAAAATACAACATGATTCTTTCACTAAGGATTGCTCATTGTGCTGATTCAGTGCTGGTGGACATGTCCAATGCTTTAGGCTGTAATGAAGATTAAACCATTCATGTGCAATTCCTTTACTGCTTTTGGAACTGTTAAAATAGAGAACAAAGAAATGTTTGTTCTATTATTCATTCTCGGGATGTGGCCGTTGCTGCCAAGGCCGGCATTTGTTGCCCAATTCTCAGTAGAACTGAGTGACATGCCAGGACAGTTAAGGGTCAGCCACTTTGGTTTTTGACTGGAGTCACCTATAGGCCCAGACCGGGTAAGGACGGCAGGTTTCCTTCCCTGAAGGACATCAGTGAACCGGTTGCGTCTTTACTACAATCCGACAGCTTCATGGGAACCAGATTTTTATTTCGAGATTTTAGTTTTAATTGAATTGAATCTCAAACTGCCCACTGTGGGATTTGAACTCATGTTCCCATAGAATCTTACAGCACAGATAGAGACCATTCGGTCCATCGTGCCTGTGCCGGCTCTTTGAACGAGCTCTCCAATTAGTCCCTCTCCCCCCTGCTCTTTCCCCAGAGCCCTGCAAATTTCTCCTTTTCAAGTATTTCTCCAATTCCCTTTTGAAAGTTAATATTGAATCTGCTTCCACCGCCCTTTCAGGCAGCGCGTTCCAGATCACAACAACTCACTGCGTAAAAATAAATTCTCCTCATCTCCCCTCTGGTTCTTTTGCCAATTATCTTAAATCGATGTCCTCTGGTTAATTATTAATCCAGGAACGTAAACACGACCGCACCCTAGGGCTCGTACACTGACCCCTTATAAATCGATTTCAGGACCCCATAAATGTGCACATTCGAACCCAAGGTTTCTGACCCCGGGGTGGGTGGGGGCGGTGTTTGACTGTATTTTGGTCCGTTGCCTAGCGATTTGTTGCCTTGATGGCACCAGAGTGTTTATAACCAGACTCCCTTTCTTCCTCTTTCCCGTGTAGGCCTGTTTCGTCTTCTCCCTTGCCAAGTATACGCCACTGACCTACAACAAGATCTACAAGTACCCTGACTGGGCAGAAGGCGTGGGCTGGGCGTTGGCACTCTCCTCCATGATATGCATCCCTCTGGTGGTTGTTGTCAAGATTATTCAGTCGGATGGGCCAATAATTGAGGTAAGGCTGTGGCAGGGGTGGTGGGGGGCTAGAAGTTGAGACCTGCCGCTCAAATCCTGTGGCCGAGATTCCCACCTGGGCATAGAATGGAGCCCAACGTCACCGGCTTTTAGAATTACAGAAAGAGGCCATTCGGCCCAGGAGGGCCGTGCCGGTGTTTCTGCTCCACACGAGCCTCCTCCCGCCCCGACTTCATCTCACCCCATCAGCACGTCCTTCTATAGATACAAACATATGAAAATGATGGGCAGCAAAAGACCAGCTGCTCCATCAAGCCTGCGCCGCACCTCATAATGGCCGGAGCATCACAGAATCTTACAGCACAGAAGGAGGCCATTCGGCCCATCGTGCCTGTGCCGGATCAATGAAAGAGCTTCCAATTTAGTCCCACTCCCCCCTGCTCTTTCCCCATGGCCCTGCAAATTAGTCCTCTTCAACTATTTATCCAATTCCCTTTGGAAAGTTATATTGAATCTGCTTCCACCGCCCTTTCAGGCAGCGCATTCCAGATCACAACAACTCACTGCGTTGTTATGTCTCCCCATCTATCCCCTGGCTTTTATGCCAATTACCTTCAATCTGTGTCCTCTGGTCACCGACCCTCCTGCCACTGGAAACAGTTTCTCCTTGTTCACTCTATCAACACCTCTATTGTGACGAGACACTTCCCCACCCACCCACCCCCGTCACAGCCGTGTAATCTCCTGGGAGAGGCAGAAGACCAGAGAAAACGCCCAGGGCCAATATGGGAAAAATATACCCTGGAAAATTCCTCTCCGACCCCCTCAGGCGAGGGAAACCAGCCCAGGCGATCGCACGGACCCAGTGTTCTCTATAGAGACACTGACCTTCTCTATGATGCGATCTCGGCCCCAGTCAGGAACCGGTCCAACTCCCTCTCGAAGGCAGCGAGTCAGCACCCACCACACCAGCCGGTAACACATCCCAGAGGCTCACTGCTCTCTGGGGAAAGAGGAACCGCCCAACATCTGGGCCCAGATCTATGCCCAGCTGTGGCAGACGGAGTTCAGCGTGGGGAAAGTGTGAGGTCATTCACTTTGTACCCAGGAAAGATCGATCAGAGTATTTTCTCAATGGCGATAAGCTAGGAACTGTGGAGGAGCAGAGAGATTCGGGGGCCCCAAGTACAGTTATTTACTAAAAGCTAGTGCACGGGTACAAAAAATAATTTAAACGGCTAATGGAATGTTGGCCTTTATCTCAATTGGGCTGGAAGGTACGTTACAGCTGTACAGAGCTCTGGTTAGACCCCACTTAGAGTACTGCGTTCAGTTCTGGGCACCGCACCTCAGAAAGATTTTGTTTTGTGTTCTATGCATGAAAGAAAGAAGTTGCATTTATATAGCGCCTTTCATGACATATAATTCCATACGTGTGTCACCAACACCCTCGAGTTTAGAAGATTGAGGGGTGATCTAATCGAGGTGTTTAAGATGATTAAAGGAGTTGATAGGGTCGATAGAGAGAAACTATTTCTTCTGGTGGGGGGAGTCCAGAACAAGGGGGCACAATCTTAAAATTAGAGCCAGGCCGTTCAGGGGTGATGTCAGGAAGCACTTCTTCACACAAAGGGTGGTGGAAATCGGGAACTCCCGCCCCCAAAAAGCTGTTGAGGCTGGGGGTCAATTGAAAATTTCAAAACTGAGATTGATAGATTTTTGTTGGGTAAGGGTATTAAGGGTTACGAAGCATGGAGTTATGGTACAGGTCAGCCATGATCTCGAGGGGCTGAGTGGCCTCCTCCTGTTCCTATGATAGGTGGAGGATATCAGCCTGGGTTCCTGCTCCTGACCACTATTCAGTTAGCTGTTGAGGCTGGAGGTCAAATTGAAAATTTCAAAACTGAAGAGCGATAAATTTTTGTTGGGTAAGGGTAATAAGGGTTACGGAACCAAGGCGGGTAGACAGAGTTAGGATACAGATCAGCCGTGATCTAATGGAATGGGCGGGACAGGCTCGAGGGGCTGAATGGTCTCCTCCTGTTCCTATGTGCTGTGAATTTGTCTGTCCTTCGTTCTTACCAGTTCTAATCATCTCCCTTCTCTGTTCAACCTCTCCAGCGGATAAAGATGCTCACGGCGCCCAAGGGGGAAGGAAGGAAGCCGAAGGACCTAGCTTTGGATGCCGAGGCCACAGTTCCGCTCAGTCCCAATGGGACTGCAGGAAACGATGTAGGGAAACCCACTCAGATAATAATAGAGACTGCGATGTAAGCTCTCTATGAGAGACTAAAATTGTGCTTTTTTTTTGACATAAACTCTAGCCTTTCTAGGACCAGATGCCCCCCATTCACAAAAAGCAGTGCTGACTCTAGACCTAGGTCTGAACTCAATGGCTAGTCCCTCAGTGATCACAGTAAATAAAATGATGGAAGCAATTAACCTGAGTATCTCGTTCAAGCAATCACTAGCAAGCGTTTCGAACACTGTTCACTCCAATCTCAAGGCAAGGTCTTGCTTCCTAATCCTTGCGGGAAAACTTTAGGTGTCTTCCAAGCTTAAGGTGATCCTCCCGGGTTTATTTTTTTTTTCGCTCAACTCCCCTCTTCCCCCCCCCCCCACCTCCTCCCACCCGCCCGCCTCAAGCTCAGCAAAATATTACAACGTACAGACCCTCAAGAGCTGGTAGCGGGGTCCGAGACCCGCCCGATCGTCTCGGCGATGTGATAGGAAGACGAAGCATCGGAGCGGAATCATCGGAATTCCGATCTCTCCCCCCATCCCTTCCCTCTCTCCCTCCCATCCCTTCCCTCCCTCCCCCACCCCCCATCGTTTTTTGATTTTTGGGGTGAAATATTCGAGGAACAGAAATTCAGTTCAAAACACTGTTGCATTGTAGGAATCTGCTCCCTTCCCCCTCATCCCACCCCTCCCCTCTCCACTTCCCCTCCCCCTCCCATTCCTCCTTCCTCACCCCTGCTCCCCTTTCCCCTCCCTCCTCCCACCTCTCCCCTCCCGTTGCCCCGACCCCTGCCCCTCCCATTGCCCCCTGACTCCTTGCCCCTCTCGTTTCCCCCTGCCCCTCATGTTGCCCCCTGACCCCTTGCCCCTCTCATTCCCCCACCCCTCCCGTTGCCCCCTGACCCCTTGCCCCTCATTCCCCCTACCCCTCCCGTTGCCCCCTGACCCCCTCATTCCCCCTGCCCTTCTCGTTGACCCCTGACCCCTTGCCCCCTCTCATTCCCCCTGCCCCTCCCATTGCCCCTTCTCATTCCCCCCTGCCTCTCTCCCCCTCCCAGCGGTCAAGGGGAGAGTCCCGATCCCACAACGCACTGGACCAAACCACCATTATTAGTGCAGCCCCGTTGCAGAGATGCGGCCTGGGGTATTAGCAGCAGGGGCTGTTTTGTGAATGACTTGCGGTTGATAGATTTACAAAAAGCTTCAAAAAAAAAAAAAAAAATATGTTGCACAATGTTTTAAGTTTTTTTGTGTGTGTGTGCGCGTGCGTGGTAAAAGAAATAATTTTACAATGTACCTGTGGCTTTTTTTAACTACAATCATTGTGTATATAATAATACTGATGATTTCAGCATCAATGTCGTAGGCAGTCCGAGGAAGATTTTTAACCCATGTTTTTTTTGTATGAAGGTTATTTTTCAATCTGTAATGCCCTAGTTTGTTGACCTTTTATAGGGTTTATATTTTGTTGAGATGTGTTGCCAATGGTGCAGCACTCGCAGTGCTACTAGTCTGTATCACTGGAAGTACGGGTTGGTCAGGAGAGTGTAGAGACACTGTGGGGCCGATCTTAATCCCACTCGCTCAGCCGAAACCTGGCGGGTGGGCAGTTAGTTAAAACCGCCCTGGCTCTTGCCTGTCCGAAAGCCAGCATGGTCGCAACATCTGCAATTTTAACCTGCTCTCCCGAGCAGGCAGCAAGGACACGCGCCCATAGGCAACGAGGTCCTCCTTTACACATGCATGTTGCGGCCCAATGACATCATTGAGACCCGACTGTAATTTTAACTCGGGCCTGAGCGGGGAATCCACCTGGAGTTAAAATCGGGGCCAAGTACTCCCTCTCTGTCTCTCACACACACACACACACATCGAGGATCGATCTCATCCCTTTCCACTCACTGGCCGGTCTCTAAACCTTTTCCATTCATGTTTTCCTTTTCCATTATCCGTATGTGCAGAACGGAAGGTGGGTGTGTGGGGGAAGGGGAAATGGTTTCATCCGGACCCCAAGCAATTCTCATGGTCTCTAGTTAAGTACTCGAGGAGTAGACCCACCACCGCCTTCTCAAGGGGCAACTAGGGATGGGCAATAAATGCTGGCCTTGCCGGCGGCGCTCACATCCCGAGAGCACGTTTGGGTTTTTTTTTTTAAACGCCCATTTGGTCCCCTGGCGGGAAAGTTCATGTCCAAACATCGCCAGGTTCTCCTAAAGACAATCGAGCAAAACTCCCAAAACATTTATCTATCTTCACGCCCACGTTCAACCGTCAGAGAGGGCACCCCCTCTTCCAGACCAGCCCAGGGTGCCTGTTAAAGAGCGTTTGATTATCTGGGGGTGAAATTCACCGCTGCTACTGCCTGTTCTGTGCATCCTTCCCTATTTCCTGGTCCCGCTAAGCACTAATCTCCATTCCTGACCCGTTAGCTGAATAGGCTATCCAGTCCGTCGCTGCCAGAGCTGCCACCCGACAGAATAGCGCACCAAGACGTTTCACGTCACATGACGCAGCTCCTGGACGATGCTCTTAATCCATAACCTGATATTGCTCTCGCCCCCCCCACCCCCACAACAGGTCCGGACCCCCAGCATTGCATCCTGCTGATATACAAGCGCAGTCAGAGCGAATATTATCTATTTTTGTTAATGAGGAACCAGAGTGAGGGGGTCGCAGTGGAGGACAACACCAGCCTAGAAAAGGGATGGGGGGGGGCGGGAGGAAGAAGGCAGGGCAAAGGGAGACTTACGACTAGTTTGCACCATGCTTTAGTCTGCAGATCGTAGGAGTGAAGGGAGGCGGAAAGGGCGCACACTTTCCGATTGACATTAATTTTCCCGGTGCACAGAGCATAAAGCTTTCGCAGCACCACGATTTATGTTGTGCGAATGTCCCCGGACTAATAACGCAGAGCGCGGCGTGGGGCTACGGCTACGTGTCTGGCAAGGTCTGTATATGCAGCCATTCCAGTGGTGAGTCAGTGCCCCAGAGCTCCAGGCTGTTTTATTTACACAGTCAAAGCCACAGGTGAATGATTAAACAGATAGGATTCCACAGCAGTGAGTTTACAAAAAAAATATAGAAAGATAACTTTATGGAAAGGAGCAGGAAGCCGCTTTCTTCAGAAACAAGATACTTTATAAGGTGTGCACGGTTCTGTAGCGGATAAGGCGCAGTTGGTAGCTCTGTAGCTTGGCGAGCGAGTCTGGCAACAGACCTCATTTCATGGGATGTGCCGTATTCAGAGAGAGAGAAACCGCTCACTCTCTGTGTCGTAGATTTGTTTTTCTCCGGTCTAATCTCCACCCCTTCTCCCCCCCCCCCTCCCCCAACACATGCCTGACCCCCTTTGGTCAAGACCCAGTCACCTCTCCACTATCCCTGGCCGAGTGACCGTTCCTTACGAGTGAGTCCTCGGGTTGCCAGCCACTCCCGGATTGCCCCCCGGAGTCTCCCTGGAATTGAAGATTGATCTCCCAGGACGCTGCTGACAGCAACAACAAAAAACCCGCAGGGGGAAACATCATAGGAGAGGGGAGTTAAACAACAAATGTTGTGTTTCTTCATCGATTGCTTTGGTTTATTAGTGATAAAAAGATAGGGGGTCCCAGGGGGAGGGGAGGGGGGGCTAATTGACCAGGTGGGTCGGGAGGTCATGTGAACAAACCTCCAGGAATACCGTCCAATCAGAGTTGGCGATCCTGGTGAGCCGGGAAAGGGGAGGGGGCGGCCCTCCCGAGGGTGAGATCCCGATCCCTCCCCTGGGCATTGACGGCCAGTGGCAATCCCGTGGGATCTGTGACTCCCCTTCCCCTGCCCGCCCTGATGGTACTGAACCGAACTGTAGTGTTCCCCGGACTCAGTCCCACAGTCTCCCACCTGGAATCGCCCCATCTCCGACTCCAGTGTTTAAAGGGGCAACGTTTAATAACGCAAACACAACCCTGCCCACTAGATTATTAAGGTCGTAACTCCGCTCGCCACAGACTCCACTTTATGAGAAGCTAGCTCTGGTTTAGAGAACATTTCACAAAGAAGGAGCAAGGGTTAAAAGCTGTTTCTGACCTTTTTAATATATTTTAGTTTGATCGATTGTAAAAATATGCTACTTTCAGGGGATTAAATAACCGTTTGAACCACGCAGGGTAGGACTTGACGCCATCATGTCCGGGTGACGCCTCGCGCGGTAACATTCCCCCCAATCTTTCTCTCGGGCACACCGTCTGGGAGATTTACTTTGTGGATTATATATTTCTCCGCCGCCCTTGCGTTAGCTCATGAATGGCTTTAGGATCTGGAGTTGGGCAGCGGGGAGCCAGCAGATTGAAGGGTTTACACAGAACGGACTGGCGGATGCTGATTCCATGTTCCTCTTATCCCCCCTGATTTCTCTCCTGTCCTGTTTTGATGGAGCAAGGGGTTGGTGGGGTGGGAGGGGGGAGGGTGGTTAGCAAGCTAATTGACCAGAGAGGGCTAACCGAACCTGTCCTTATATGGCATCTGCAAAAAGCACCGGCTTTCCAACAAGGGGGAGACCAATCAGACAGCGACTGGGATGGGGAGGGGGGAAGGAGTCCCGTTTAGTCCCCTCTCACGCACCCCCCGCCATTCCCCCGGCCAAAACAGGGCATCCCCGGGTTTTCTGCTTTGCTCCTGCCCCTAACACATGGCTTCCCCGTTCCCCAGCGGAAGCGAGTGGCGAGGCACGCTCATTGCCCCCTGCTCACAGCTGGCCTGAACAGATACAATTACACACACGTGCAGACACACACTCACACGACACAATTACACACAGGCGCACACACACACTGACACACACTCAGACACAGACGCACACACACTGGCACACACTCACAGACAGACACTGACACACACAGACACAGACGCTCAGACACAGACGCACACACACAGAGAGAGAGAGAGAGAAGGCCTTTGCTCGATTGCGGGCCACACAAGCTGCACGAGCACCAACCTTATGGCGAAGTCGGGCTGTGTGTGGCCCTCATGCAGCTGGCACTACACTGAACCGTACAGTGTCATAAAAGAATTGGCTGCTTTGATTAATGATTAAAATGACGTACTAGTGTATTAACCGAAGCTTCATCACCTCGAGGTGCTGCAGTCTTTCATGTTTATGCTCATTGACCCAAAAATCCTGCCTGGAGTTGGTGATGTCAGTCTGACCCTCGCAAAACAATTCCCCCAGAAACTATTGACTTATTCCTCCCTCTGTAAATATCGACCGCCCCACAACTTCACAGTCGCATTTTAACATCATTACTCTTGTATTTTTTTGTGTCTAAACTACACATCACGAACGTAGATATCAAACAACACTTTTGATAGTGAATAAGCTTTAAAAAAATACAATGTGCATTTTTATTTTTAAAAGAAGGAGTGTGTCTCTTAATTCAATGTGTACAAGCTGGTAATTCTCTCTATCCTTTCTGTAGATTCATTTTGATTTAGTTGGCAGGGACTTTCACCCCTGACCTACAGTAAGACGTCAGGTTTGATATGACGCGAGGGGCAGGGAGGCGATATTGGTCGCCTTTCCCTATCTCCCTACCCACCCCCTCATACACCAGGCATTTGAAATTCATTCTTCCGTAACCGAGCAGGCGTCCCTCACTCCCTCCCCTCCCGAGCGGACGTCTCTCACTCCCTCCCCTCCCGAGCAGGCGTCCCTCACTCCCTCCCCTCCCGAGCGGACGTCTCTCACTCCCTCCCCTCCCGAGCGGGAGTCTCTCTCTCTCTCAAGCCTCCCTTAAAGCGGAAGAATGGTTTCAGGTGAGCATGTTGGGGAGCTGGAGGGAAGGGAGAGGGAGGTGTTGTCCAGCTTTTCCCCGCCATGCTGTTAACGGGTCGAGGACGAGAGGTTCCTGTCCATTCCTCTCCGATCCAGACCATTTGAGCTGTTGTGGAGCGAGATTAGACGTTCCATTTTTAGCAGTTTGCAGTTTTTTTTTAGAAGGAAAGAAAAAATATAAAAGATATGTATTTATATTATACCGTATATTCACATGTCCTGTGTTTTCTTAGGTGACGGTTCGAAAATTGTATTAGAAATTTTGATCTTGTACCGTGTGGAAAAATAAAACAAGTTAAAAAAATAAATAAATGTTTACAGTTTTCATTGAAATTTCCAGTCTTCATCCTTTTCTTATTCGTTAGGTGTGTTCAGCCGTGGCTCAGTGGGTAACACTCTCTCTCTCGCCTCGGTTGTGGGTTCAAGCCCCACTCCAGAGACTTCAGACTCCAGGCTGACTCTCCAGTGCAGTACTGAGAGAGTGCTGCACTGTCGGAGGGGCAGTACTGAGGGAGCGCTGCACTGTCGGAGGGGCAGTACTGAGGGAATTGCTGCACTGTCGGAGGGGCAGTACTGAGGGAGTGCTGCACTGTCGGAGGGGCAGTACTGAGGGAGCGCCGCACTGTCGGAGGGGCAGTACTGAGGGAGCGCTGCACTGTCGGAGGAGCAGTACTGAGGGAATTGCTGCACTGTCGGAGGGGCAGTACTGAGGGAATTGCTGCACTGTCAGAGGGGCAGTACTGAGGGAGTGCTGCACTGTCGGAGGGGCAGTACTGAGGGAGCACTGCACTGTCAGAGGGGCAGTACTGAGGGAGCACTGCACTGTCGGAGGGGCAGTACTGAGGGAGCACTACACTGTCGGAGGGGCAGTACTGAGGGAGCGCCGCACTGTCGGAGGGGCAGTACTGAGGGAGCGCCGCACTGTAGGAGGGGCAGTACTGAGGGAGCACTGCACTGTCGGAGGGGCAGTACTGAGGGAGCGCTGTACTGTCGGAGGGTCAGTACTGAGGGAATTGCTGCACTGTCGGAGCGGCAGTACTGAGGGAGCGCCGCACTGTCGGAGGGTCAGTACTGAGGGAGCACTGCACTGTCGGAGGGGCAGTACTGAGGGAATTGCTGCACTGTCGGAGCGGCAGTACTGAGGGAGCGCTGTATTGTCGGAGGGTCAGTACTGCGGGAGCACTGCACTGTCGGAGCGGCAGTACTGAGGGAGCGCTGTACTGTCGGAGGGGCAGTACTGAGGGAGCGCTCCACTGTGGGAGGGGCAGTACTGAGGGAGCGCTGCACTGTCGGAGGGGCAGTACTGAGGGAGCGCTGCACTGTGGGAGGGGCAGTACTGAGGGAGCGCTGCACTGTGGGAGGGGCAGTACTGAGGGAGCGCTGCACTGTCGGAGGGGCAGTACTGAGGGAGCGCTTCACTGTCGGAGCGGCAGTACTGAGGGAGCGCTGCACTGTCGGAGGGGCAGTACTGAGGGAGTGCCGCACTGTCGGAGGGGCAGTACTGAGGGAGCGCCGCACTGTCGGAGGGGCAGCACTGAGGGAGCGCTGCACTGTCGGAGGGGCAGCACTGAGGGAGCGCCGCACTGTTGGAGGTGCCGTCTTTCAGATGAGAGGTTAAACCAAGGCCACGTCTGCCCTCTCAGGTGAATACGGCAACACGGTGGCATAGTGGTTAGCACTGGTGCCTCACAGCGCCAGAGACCCGGGTTCGAATCTGACCTCGGGTGACTGTCTGTGTGGAGTTTGCACATTCTCCCCGTGTCTGCGTGGGTTTCCTCCGGGTGCTCCGGTTTCCTCCCACTGTCCAAAAAATGTGCGGGTTAGGTTGATTTGGCTATGATAAATTGACCCTTAGTGTTAGGGGGGGATTAAATATGTGGGGTTATGGGGATAGGATGGGATATGTTAGGGGGAATTAAATACGTGGGATTACGGGGGTCGGGTGGGATATGTGTACTGTGGGGATTAAAGCAGGGACAGGGTACTGGATTTGAATGATCAGCCATGATCGTATTGAATGGTGGTGCAGGCTCGACGGGCCGAATGGCCTACTCCTGCTCCTAGATTCTATGTTTCTATGTTTCTATCCCACAGCACTATTTCAAAGAAGAGCAGAGGAGTTATCCCTGGTGTCCTGGGGCCATTATTTATCCCTCAACCAAATCGCTAAAAAAACCAGATGATCTGGTCATTATCACATTGCCGTTCATAGGAGCTTGCTGTGCGCAAATTGGCTGCCGCGTCTCCTAAACTTCAAAAGTACTTCATTGGCTGAAAAGCGCTTTGGGACGTCCTGAGGTGGTGAAAGGCGCTACAGCAATGTTTCTTTTTGCTGAGGTTTGCAAAACTATACCTGAACTTACCACAAGTGCCTGGCATAATAATGTAAAATGTTATTCGGAAGCAAGGCTGTCCCAGCTCCCATACAGCGAGTGGAAGGGACCGTTAAACAATTTACACAGGATTACATAGGATATACGGCACAGAAACAGGCCATTCGGCCCAACCAGTCCATGCCGGCGTTTATGCTCCACTCGAGCCTCCTCCCGTCTTTCCTCATCTAACTCTATCAGCATAACCCTCTATTCCCTTCTCCCTCATATGCTTGTCTAGCCTCCCCTTAAATGCATCTATACTATTCGCTTCAACCACTCCCTGTGGTAGCGAGTTCCACATTCTCACCACTCTCTGGGTAAAGAAGTTTCTCCTGAATTCCCTATTTGATTTCTTGGTGACTATCTTATATTGATGGCCTCTAGTTTGCTCTTCCCCACAAGTAGAAACATTCTCTCTGTATCCACTCTATCAAAACCTTTCATAATTTTAAAAACCTCTATTAGGTCACCCCTCAGCCGTCTCTTTTCGAGACCCAGCCTGTTCATCCTTTCCTGAGAGGTATACCCTTGTGGCGGATCGCCACCTAAAACGGGCATAATCCACTCTTCCGTCTGTGGACAAATTTCCAGCACCTTCCCCTTTAAGGCACATTACCTTTAAGGCAGAAGGGGGCGGGGCCTCAGGTTTTACCCAGAGAATTCTGGGAGTTTTTCCAGAGAATTCTGGGAGCAGCTTTCTCAGCCATTTTGTGTGCCATGCAGTGAATAAAAGTTTCTTGTTTTCCACATATGGATTCAGCCTCCATTCGTGTTTCGCGGCAGCCTCAACATTGGTGACCCCGACGCTCAGAACGTATTCCGAGCACTGCAATGGCGGACACGAACGCAGTTTCCGTGAAACTGCCGGAGTTTTGGGAAAACCAGCCCGAAGCCTGGTTTCTCCAAGCTGGATCTCACTTCCGGCTGCGAAATATCACCACAGATGGGACGAAGTACGACTATCTCGTCACATCACTCAGTAGCGCCGCAGTTTCCAAGGTTTGGACAACGCTGCAGAACCCACCAGAGGAAGGCAAGTACGCACATCTCAGAACAGCGCTCCTTAAAAAATTTACGGCCTCGGCCTATCAGCGAAACTGCCACCTCCTCGACTTTCCAGGCCTCAGTGATGCCTCACCGTCAGACCTCCTCTCCCACATGCTCTCCCTCACCAACGAGAGCCCACCCGGATCCCTCTTCCGCACGCTGTTCATCCGCCAGCTCCCTCTCAGCATCCGCCCAGCGATCGTGGCATCCGGCCTCACGAACCTGGAAGCCCTGGCCGATGAGGCCGACAAGCTGCTGTCCGCTCACTCCAGCCACGACGTCACTCCGGACCTGGCAGCCAATGCCTGGGCGCGCCCCTCACCATCCAGCACACGGCCACAAGGGCCTGTCACCAGGCCCACGGGGCCTTCACGCCCCACTAACCCGGGCCACTGTTACTACCACGCACGGTTCGGCGCCAGGGCACAACGGTGCACACCTCCCTGCTCTTTCAAGTCCGCCCCCGTTCCAGCCCCCGCGATGGCCGTGGGCCACGCGGGCTCCCTGCTGTTCGTCACGGATGACAAAACCGGCCGCCGGTTCCTGTGCGACACTGGGGCTCAGCACAGCATCATCCCGGCCTCCTCCCTCGACATCCAAAAGGGCGAACGAGGACCGGCGCTGGCTGCTGCTAACGGCTCGGAAATCCGGACGTATAGCACCCGGACAGTCACCCTCGACCTCGCTGGTCGCCGCTACCGATGGGAGTTCATCACTGCCAAGGTGCTCTCCCCCATCATCGGCGCAGATTTCCTGTGTGCCCACGGCTTACTGGTAGACATCCCTCGTCACCGCCTCGTGGACATGAACACCATGTCCCCCATCCTGGGCGCCATGGCCCCCCGTCAACCCGCCGACAGGGCGTCACAGTGCCACGCCCGGGCCACGGATGACTACTCGGCACTCCTGGCCGAATTCCTGGCCCTTACCAATCCGACCTTCTCCACGGAGGCCGCCAAACACGGGGTGGAACACTTCATCCCCACCACAGGCCCCCCAGTGTACGCCCACGCCCGCAGGCTGGACCCAGCCAAACTGGAGATCGCGCGGACCGAGTTTGCCACCATGGAACAGCTCGGCATCATCCGCCGCTCCAACAGTCCCTGGGCCTCCCCACTCCACATCGCCCCCAAACCAGGCGGAGGTTGGCGCCCCTGCGGGGATTACCGCCGCCTCAATGACGCCACCACCCCTGATCGGAACCCCGTGCCACACATTCAGGACTTCTCGGCTAGACTGGCCGGCCGCTCAGTCTTTTCCAAGGTCGACCTGGTGCGCGGCTACCACCAAGTCCCTGTCCACCCCGCGGACGTCCCCAAGACGGCCGTAATCACCCCCTTCGGCCTGTTCGAGTTCCTGCAGATGCCCTTCGGCCTCAAAAACGCGGCCCAGGCATTCCAACGGCTCATGGACTCGGTCCTTCGGGACCTGAAGTTCCTGTTCGTCTACCTGGACGACATCCTGGTAGCTAGTTCCTCCAAGCAGGAACACCTTCGCATCCTGTTCGGGCGCCTCAGCGACCACGGGCTCATCCTCAGCCCAGCCAAATGCCAGTTCGGCCTGGACAAGATCGACTTCCTCGGCCACCACATCACCCATGCTGGGGCCATTCCCCTGCCCACCAAGGTGCAGGCCGTCCAACAATTTCCCCGCCCCACCACCATCAAAGGCCTCCAGGAGTTCCTCGGGATGGTGAATTTCTATAACCGCTTCATCCCCAAAGCGGCGTCCCTCATGAGGCCCCTGTATGAAGCCCTCCGGGGCAGGAGCGGCAAGATGGCGGTCGAATGGACGGCAGACGCGTCCGCCGCCTTCGATTCCACTAAGACCGCGCTCACCAACGCCACCCTGCTCGCGCACCCACGGCCCAATGCCAGGGTAGCGCTCACCACGGACGCCTCCGACCACGCGGTCGGTGCCGTGTATGAGCAGTGGGTCGACGGCGCCTGGCAACCACTTGCCTTCTTCAGCCGCCAACTACGCCCCCCGGAGGTCAAGTACAGCACCTTCGACCGCGAGCTCCTCACACTGTTCCTGGCGGTCCGCCATTTCCGGTTTTTGCTTGAGGGCCACCCCTTCACTGCGTTTGTCGACCACAAGCCCCTGACATTCGCTATGGCAAAGACAACCGACCCCTGGTCCGCCAGGCAGCAGCGTCAGCTCGCGGCAGTGTCCGAGTTCACCACGGACATCCAACACATCTCCAGCCAAGACAATGTGGTAGCCGACTGCCTCTCCCGCCCCGCCATCCACGCCGCACACCTAGCAGTCGACTACACTCAACTCGCAGCAGACCAGATCACCGACCCTGATCTGCTCTCCGCACCCACCAACCTACCAGGGCTACGCCTGGCCGACGTCGCCTGTGGCCCGACCGCAGTCACGGTCAAGTGCGACATATCCCTATGTCAACCTCGGCCCGTCGTCCCAGCGTCCTGGCGCCGCCGGGTATTCGACATTCTCCACAACCTCTCCCACCCCGGCGCCCGCGCATCCATCAAATTGGTAGCCAACCGCTTTGTCTGGCGCGGCCTTAGCAAGGTTGTGCATACTTGGGCCAACTCCTGCCTAGCCTGCCAACGGGCCAAGGTACAGCAACACACGAAAGCACCCCTCGAGGAGTTTACCGTCCCCTCGCGGAGATTCGACCACATCTACGTGAACATCGTCGGGCCCCTGCCGCCGTCGCAAGGCCACACGCACTTGCTGACGATCGTTGACCGCACCACACGCTGGCCTGAGGCAATTCTACTGACCTCTACCACCACCGTCGACATCGCCAGAGCCTTCGTCAGCACCTGGGTCACACGGTTCGGCGTCCCCTCCGACATGACGTCGGACAGAGGTCCGCAATTTACCTCTGAACTCTGGACCGCCGTCGCACGCAATCTCGGGGTGACCATTCACCGCACCACAGCGTACCACCCCCAAGCCAACGGACTGTGTGAGCGGTTCCACAGATCCTTGAAGGCATCTCTTCGAGCCAGCCTCCAGGACGGCGCCTGGACCGACCAACTTCCGTGGGTCCTCCTCGGCCTGTGCACCGTGGTTAAAGAAGACCTCCACGCATCGGCAGCAGAGCTCATGTACGGTCAGCCACTGCGCGTACCCAGCGAGTTCCTGCCCACCGCCACGACACCCTGGTCAGCCGACCAGCAACGCCACGACTTCGCCTCACCGGCGCTGCAGTTTGCCCCGGTGCCCATTGCCCGGCACGGCGAATCCACCTCACACGTCCCACTAAGCCTGCACCAGGCACGGTTTGTTTTCGTCCGGCATGACGCCCACCGCGGACCCCTTCAACCCCCGTACGACGGGCCCTACAAGGTGCTACAGGCTGGGGACAAATTTTTCACCCTGCAAGTGGGCGACAGAACCGAAAAAGTGTCGGTGGACTGACTCAAGCCAGCACACTTGGAGCCCGGGGAGCAGGTCCCTGTAGCTCGTCCACCTCCACGCGGCCGACCTGCCCTCAAGCCGGTTCACCCGGCTGCTCCACGTCCACCGGCGTCCTACAAGAGCCGCTCCGGCCGGCCCATCAGACCGCCGCACCGTCTCGTCCACACCTCCTAAGCGGATTCTGGGGGGAGCTGTGTGGCGGATCGCCACCTAAAACGGGCATAATCCACTCTTCCGTCTGTGGACAAATTTCCAGCACCTTCCCCTTTAAGGCACATTACCTTTAAGGCAGAAGGGGGCGGGGCCTCAGGTTTTACCCAGAGAATTCTGGGAGTTTTTCCAGAGAATTCTGGGAGCAGCTTTCTCAGCCATTTTGTGTGCCATGCAGTGAATAAAAGTTTCTTGTTTTCCACATATGGATTCAGCCTCCATTCGTGTTTCGCGGCAGCCTCAACACCCTCGCATTTCTGGTATCATCCTTGTAAATCTTCTCTGCACCCTCTCCAGTGCCTCTATATCCTTTTTATAATATGCTGACCAGAATTGTGTGCAGTACTCCAAGTGTGGTCTAACCAAGGTTCGATATAAGTTAAAAAAACGATTACATTTTTCTTCTCTCTCTTTCTCTCTGCAGGGAAGAGTGGGATGATTGAGGTTAGGCTGTGTGGGGGAATCAGAGAGACATTCTGCACCCATCACCACCACACGACAATGTAAACTCACTTCAGTAAACTGTTTTATTTAAACCTCCCCCATCTCTCTCTCTCCCATTCCGTCCAAACCACCACGGCAAATCTGCTGTGTCAGGGATTACAGACAATTTATTAAATCTCTTCACGGAGGTGTAAAGCCTCAGAACAGGCTCTTACGCAAGTAATCTGGTTTTAACTGCAGGATATCAGTCTGACCTAGCTACCTACATCATACCGCCCTGCCCGGGGACATTCCACTGGGCGGGTTACCATGGCGATCATTGTGCTGTGTGGGTTAGTTGCTCGCCTCAGTGACTGATCTCTGTCCAGGGCCCCTTGGATTCAAGGACCATTCTCAGGCTGCTGTGTACCTTGGAGTCATGGGAAGGAGTCTGTGCCTGCGAATCCCAGCCGTGGCCCAGTCAGTAGCATGTCTCTCTCTCGCCTCTGAGTCAGAAAGTCGTGGGTTCAGGTCCCAGTCCAGAGGCTCGAGCCCCATAATCCAGGCCGACACTCCCAATGCATTTTGCGTTCAAGTCTCTGAAGTGGGACTCAAACCCACGACCTTCTGACTCGGAGGTGAGAGAGGGAGAGTGCTACCCACTGAGCCCACGGTCAGCACCTACTAATTCTTTATGGGGTTTGGGTGGGCACTTGTTGAGTTAGGAGACCTTCCTTTGGTTCTGCTCCTAGTCTAGTGGCTCCTGCCTGTCTGAGGTGTGTCCCAGCACTATGGCTGCAAGCCTAATACTGCAGTGCCGTATACTGGTAGCACAGTGAGCGAGACGGCGCGGCCCAGTCCAGGGGCGTTGAGATACGCGCTTTTTCCAGCCACTCCCGAAGGGGTTGGGGGTGGAGGGGACAATTTCGACTTGCACCGAAAAGGGGAAAAAGGTGGGAAGTGGTGTTCCACGGGGATCGGTGCTGGGACCACTGCTGTTCACCATTTACACCAACGATTTGGACTCGGGAATCGGAAGTACAATTTGTAGATGACACCAAATTGGGGGATCTAGTTAATACAGAGGAGGACTGCGACAAAATACAGGAAGTCAATAATAAACTTGCAGAATGGCCGTGTAATTGGCAAATGAATTTCAATATAGATAAGTGTAAGGTGGTGCATTTTAGTAGGAAGAATAAGGAGGCCACACGCTCCTTGAATAATAAGTCTGAATGGGGCAGAGGAGCAGAGGGATCTGGGGGCACAGATACACAAATCACAGAGTGAGCTGGAAAACAGAGTGAGCTGGGAACAGAGTGAGCTGGGAAACAGAGTGAGCTGGGAATGGAGTGAGCTGGGAATGGAGTGAGCTGGGAATGGAGTGAGCTGGGAAACAGAGTGAGCTGGGAATGGAGTGAGCTGGGAAACAGAGTGAGCTGGGAAACAGAGTGAGCTGGGAACGGAGTGAGCTGGGAATGGATTGAGCTGGGAACGGAGTGAGCTGGGAATGGAGTGAGCTGGGAACGGAGTGAGCTGGGAACGGAGTGAGCTGGGAATGGAGTGAGCTGGGAACGGAGTGAGCTGGGAACGGAGTGAGCTGGGAATGGAGTGAGCTGGGAAACAGAGTGAGCTGGGAAACAGAGTGAGCTGGGAATGGAGTGAGCTGGGAAACAGAGTGAGCTGGGAACGGAGTGAGCTGGGAATGGATTGAGCTGGGAATGGAGTGAGCTGGGAACGGAGTGAGCTGGGAACGGATTGAGCTGGGAACGGATTGAGCTGGGAACGGAGTGAGCTGGGAACGGAGTGAGCTGGGAACGGAGTGAGCTGGGAACGGATTGAGCTGGGAATGGAGTGAGCTGGGAACGGATTGAGCTGGGAACGGAGTGAGCTGGGAACGGAGTGAGCTGGGAACGGAGTGAGCTGGGAACGGATTGAGCTGGGAATGGAGTGAGCTGGGAACGGAGTGAGCTGGGAACGGATTGAGCTGGGAACGGATTGAGCTGGGAACGGAGTGAGCTGGGAACGGAGTGAGCTGGGAACGGATTGAGCTGGGAACGGAGTGAGCTGGGAACGGATTGAGCTGGGAACGGATTGAGCTGGGAACGGAGTGAGCTGGGAACGGAGTGAGCTGGGAACGGATTGAGCTGGGAACGGAGTGAGCTGGGAACGGATTGAGCTGGGAACGGAGTGAGCTGGGAACGGATTGAGCTGGGAACGGAGTGAGCTGGGAACGGAGTGAGCTGGCAACGGAGTGAGCTGGCAACGGAGTGAGCTGGGAACGGAGTGAGCTGGGAATGGATTGAGGAGGGAACAGAGTGAGCTGGGAATGGATTGAGCTGGGAACGGAGTGAGCTGGGAATGGATTGAGGAGGGAACAGAGTGAGCTGGGAATGGATTGAGCTGGGAACGGAGTGAGCTGGGAATGGATTGAGGAGGGAACAGAGTGAGCTGGGAATGGATTGAGCTGGGAACGGAGTGAGCTGGGAATGGATTGAGGAGGGAACAGAGTGAAGATATTAAAACTGGGAATTTGGTGAGAGTGGGAATTAGAATATTAGAATCATGAAAGTTTTGTGTCTGTGCCGGCTGATAAAGAGCTCTCCAGCCTAATCTCACTTTCCAGCTCTTGGTCCATAGCCCTGTAGGTTATGGCGCTTCAAGTGTATATCCAAGTACTGTGATGAGTGTTTCTGCCTCAACTCCCCTCTAATCCTTCTACCAATTACTTTAAATCTGTGCCCCCTGGTTATTGACCAGGTTGGGTGCCAAGGGGGAAAGAGGAACTAAGAAAATGAACCGAGGACCAACATCTGAGTGTTTAATTATTACTCTTCCTTTAATTCTTAACTATATGGTCGATTAATCGGCTACTAAACTTTAAAAAAGAAAGATAACAGGTGAGGGCAGAAACCTAACACGCAGCATTAAGTCAGTAATAAAAATTAAATAATAACTGACATCAATAAGAGAAAGAAACAGGATAATTAAACTAAATTGAGCAATAAAACAAACTTAAATTAATTCCATCGAATGTACATTCGGCCCACATGGTCCGTGCCGGTGTTTCTGCTCCACACGAGCCTCCTCCCACCCCTCTTCATCTCATCCCATCAACATATGTTAGTAATGGTTCTGCTGTCGCCATTTACACCTCCTCTAGACCCATCTTTTGTTTCTTTATTTGTCCCATTACCATCTCCTTTTGCCTTTTAATCTCTCCTGCCCTCCACCCTATCACAGACGTTCCCTGTTGTTATTTCCTCCCCTCCCCCTTCCCCCGTCTCTGTACTTGTTTAAAACCTGTTATATCTCATTTTTCCCGTTCTAATGAAAGGTCTTCGACCTGAAGCGTTAACTCTGTTTCTCTCTCCACAGGTGCTGCCTGACCTGTTGAGTGTTTCCAGCATTTTCTGTTTTTATTATAACATATCCTTCTATTCCTTTCTCCCTCATGTGTTTATCCAGCTTCCCCTTAAATGCATCTATACTATTCGTCTCGACCACTCCCTGTGGTAGCGAGTTCCACATTCTCACCACTCTCTGGGTAAAGAAGTTTCTCCTGAATTCCCTATTGGATTTATCAGTGACTCTCTTATATTTATGGCCCCTAGTTCTGGTCTCCCCCACAAGTGGAAACATCTTCTCTACATCTACCCTATCGAACCCTTTCATAATCTTAAAGACCTCTATCAGGTCACCCCTCAGCCTTCTCTTTTCTGAAGAAAAGAGCCCCAGCCTGTTCAATCTTTCCTGATAGGTATAACCTCTCAGTTCTGGTATCATCCTTATAAATTTTTTTTGCACCTTCCCCAGTAGCTCGATACAGTCATACTAAATCCAGCTGATAATTAAAATTTAGGATTAAAGGTGAATCAGTTAGCTCTGGAAATGGGTAAATAACTGCGGCCCAATAAATTAAAAGAACAGGTAATGGCAGCACAGGTTTTGTGTCGGGACTGCAGAATGTGGGAATTGGTGGGCAGCGAGACTGTCCCGGATGACCACATCTGTGGGAAATGTCCCTGGCATGAGAGTCTTTGAGCTGGAGCGTGAGTTAGAGACACTCCGACACATAAGGGAGGGGTGAGGAATTTCTGAATAGTTTTACTCCAGAACACAGTCACAACAAGTAGAGAGATAGAGGTACAGGAAGGGGAGTGTGTGATTGACAGCAGCAGGGGCAGGGGGGAATCCTAGGGGAAGTAGAGAAGGAGGTCCCACAGATACTGGTCCTGTCCCAACAAGGTGGGGTGAGCGTGACTGCCCTTGATATCAAGGCAGCATTTGACTGAGTGTGGCATCAAGGAGCCCTAGTAAAACTGAAGTCAATGGGAATCAGGGGGGAAACCCTCCACTGGCCGGAGTCATACCTAGCACAAAGGAAGATGGTTGTGGTGGTTGGAGTTCAATCATCACAGCCCCAGGACATTGCTGCAGGAGTTCCTCAGGGCAGTGTCCTAGGCCCAACCATCTTCAGCTGCTTCATCAATGACCTTCCCCCCATCATAAGGTCAGAAGTGGGGATGTTCGCTGATGACTGCACAGTGTTCAGTGCCATTCGCAACTCCTCAGATAATGAAGCAGTCCATGCTCGCATGCAGCAAGACCTGAACGACATTCAGGTTTGGGCTGATAAGTGGCAGGTAACATTCGCGCCACAGAAGTGCCGGGCAATGACTATCTCCAAAAAAGCGAGCGTCTAACCATCGGCCCTTGACATTCAATGGCATTACCATCGCCGACTCCCCCACCATCAATATCCTGGGGGGGGTCACCATTGTCCAGAAACTTAACTGGACCAGCCACATAAATACTGTGGCAACAAGAGCAGGTCAGAGGCTGGGTATTCTGCAGCGAGTGTCTCACCCCTTGATTCCCCAAAGCCTTTCCACCATCTACAAGGCACAAGTCAGGAGTATGATGGAATACTCTCCACTTGCCTGGATGAGTGCAGCTCCAACAACACTCAAGAAGCTCGACACCATCCAAGACAAAGCAGCCCGCTTGATTGGCACCCCATCCACCATCTTAAACATTCACTCCCTCCACCACCGTGGCTGCAGTGTGTACCATCTACAAGATGCACTGCAGCAACTTGCCAAGGCTTCTTTGGCAGCACCTCCCAAACCCGCGACCTCTACCACCTAGAAGGACAAGGGCAGCAGGCGCATGGGAACACCATCACCTCCAAGTTCCCCGCTAAGTCACACACCATCCTGACTTGGAAATATATCGCCGTTCCTTCATCGTCGCTGGATCAATATCCTGGAACTCCCTCCCTAACAGCACTGTGGGAGCACCTTCACCACACGGACTGCAGCGGTTCAAGAAGGCGGCTCACCACCACCTTCTCAAGGGCAACTAGGGATGGGCAATAAATGCTGGTCTTGCCAGCGACGCCCACATCCCATGAACGAATAAAAAATAAAATGAACTCGCGACCTGTGGGGATAAGGAAGGAGTCTGCGGGGGTGGCCAGAATGCTAGCCATGGCACCGTGGAGCAGGAGGCAGTCATAGTCAGGAAGGAGCAGAATAGACAGGTTGTAGTTATAGGGGAATTGAAAATTAGGGGGTAGAAAGCAATGTTCCCTCTAAATTTTATTTTAGGTGCGCAATCCCATTAAATTAGCTGCACGACCGCACATGCTCGGTATCTTTTCCAGTGTTACAGCTGGTGAGCGGCCTGCACGGGCCTTCACAATCGCTGCGTGGCTGTGCTGCTTCGGGGGAACGTTGGCAGAGAATATGCTCCACAGTCACTATCCAGAGTCCAGGAAGGGTGTGTTGCCTGCACATTGTGCCAGGGTAAAGGATATCTCGAAATAACAACAGAAAACGCTGGAAAAACTCAGCAGGCCAGGCAGCATCCGTGGAGAGAGAAAGAGAGTTAACGTTTCAGGTCGATGACCTTTCATCAGAAGAAAGGTCATCGACCTGAAACGTTAACTCTCTTTCTCTCTCCATGGATGCTGCCTGGCCTGCTGAGTTTTTCCAGCGTTTTCTGTTGTTATTTCGGATTTCCAGCATCCGCAGTATTTTGCTAAAGGATATCTCGAAACGGCTGAAGAGGAACTTGGCAAGGGAGGTGGAAGATCCAGCTGTCGTGGTCTGTGTCGGAACCAAGGACATAGGAAAGAACAGGGAGGAGGTCCTGCTGAGGGAGTATCAGGAGCTAAATTAAAAAGCAGGACCTCAAAGGGTAATCTGAGCCATGCGCTAATTGGCTTAGGGACAATCAGATCAGGAAAGTAAGTGAATGCGTGGTTGAAAGACTGGCGTGGGAAGGAGGAGGTCATGGAACACTGGCACCAGTACTGGGACAGGAGGGAGCTGTCCCGTCGGGATGGACTGCAGCTGAACCGGAGTGGGACCAAGGTCCTAATGGAAAGGATAAATAAGGTTGCCGAGAGGACTTTAAATCGATAAAGTGAGGGGGAGGATCCTGATGGAAATAAAAATAAACTAAAGATAAGGAAGACAGAGGTCGGAGCAAAGATCAAAGTACATAAAGAGATAAAGGTAATATAAATATGCTGAGAACCGAGAAAGGTTTTAGCAAGTAATAATTAAACACATTATAAATAAAGCAGGAGTGCCTTGGAGGCGGTGCAATGAAAGTTCACTTGGCTGATTCCTGGGATGAGAGGGTTGTCCTATGAGGAGAGATTGAGTAGTTTGGGCCGATACTCTCTGGAGTTTAGAAGAATGAGAGGTGATCTCATTGAAACATATAAGATTCTGAGGGGGATTGACAGGGTAGATGCTGAGAGATTGTTCCCCCTGGCTGGAGTGTCTAGAACTAGGGGGCATAGTCTCAGGATAAGGGGTCGACCATTTAAGACCGAGATGAGGAGGAATTTCTTCACTCAGAGGGTGGTGAATTTTTGGAATTCTTTACCCCAGAGGGCTGTGGATGCTGAGTCTTTGAGTATATTCAAGACAGGGATCAATAGATTTTTGGACTCTAGGGGAATCGAGGGATATGGGGGTCGGGCGGGAAAGTGGAGTTGAGGTTGAAGATCAGCCATGATCTTATTGAATGGCGGAGCAGGCTCGAGGGGTTGTATGGCCGACTCCTGCTCCTATTTCTTATGTTCTTACATTAAAACAAACATACTAAGTTGCCAGTCTAACAATTTACCAAGAATCACCGACTAAAATTATGTCAGGTCGAAAAGCACAAGAAATACATAATCGGGGCAGATAGACAGGGTGGGGACAATCACCCAAATAAGAGTTCGGGACACAAATGCACTTAGCATAAGAAATAGAACAAATGCATTAGAAGCACAAATTCAGCTTAAAGGACTTGATGTAGGAGCCATTAGACAGACCTGGCTACAAGCTGAGCATGAATCGGAGCAAAATTCCAGGCTATAGGATTTTCAGAAAGGACAGGGAATTTGGAAAATTTGAGGAGTAGCAATATTGATAAATGACACAAGTAAAGAAAAACTTGCATTTCTATAGCGCCTTTCACGACCTCAAGATGTCCCACAGCACTTTACAGCCAATGAAGTACTTTTTGAAGTGTGGTCACTGTTGTAATGTAGGAAACTTGGCAGCCAATTTGCGCACAGCAAGCTCCCACAAACAGCAATGTGATAATGACCAGATAATCTGTTTTAGTGATGTTGATTGAGGGATAAATATTGGCCCCAGGACACCGGGGAGAACTCCCCTGCTCTTCTTTGAAAAAGTGGCCAGGGGATCTTTTACGTCCACCTGAGAGAGCAGACGGGGCCTCAGTTTAACGTCTCATCCGAAAGATGGCACCTCCGACAGTGCAGCACTCCCTCAGTACCGCACTGGGAGTGTCAGCCTGGATTTTGTGCTCAAGTCTCTGGAGTGGGACTGGAACCCACGACCTTCTGACTCAGAGGCGAGAGAGAGAGAGTGCTGCCCACTGAGCCACGGCTGACATAAAGCAAACAATCTCATCTGCTTTTTTAACAGCCTTCGCAACTTGTCCTGCCACCTTTGATTTGATAGAGGTGTTCAAAAATCACGAGGGGTCTAGACAGAATAGATAGAGGGCAACTGTTCCCATTGGTGGAAGGGTCGAGAACCAGAGGACACAGATTTAAGGTGATTGGCAGAAGAACCAAAGGCGACATGAGGAAAAACTTTTTTTACACAGCGAGTGGTTTGGATCTGGAATGCACTGTCTGAAAGGGTGGTGGAGGCAGATTCAATTGTGGCTTTCAGAAGGGGAATTGGATAAGTACCTGAAGGAAAAAATTTGCAGGACTACAGGGAAAGAGTGGGACTGGCTGAAGTGCTCTTGCAGAGAGCCGGCACGGGCTCGACGGGCCGAATGGCCCCCTCCTGTGCTTGTAAACATTCTATGATTCTTTGAAGAAAGCGTATGTGAACTGCCTTTAACATTGTACCATTTAGTTTATATTGCCTCTCCTCAATCTTCCTTCCTAAATTCACTTCACACTTTTCTGCATTAAATTTCAATTGCTACGTGTCTGCTCATTTCACCAGTCTGTCTGTGTCCTCCTGAAGTCAGTTACTATCCTCCTCACTGTTTGCTACATTTCCCAGTTTTGTGTCATCTGCAAACTTTGAAATGATGCCCTGTACAATCAAGACCAGGTCAGTAATACAAGAGATTATTCGCAAAAGTGAGAGTGCATGACACTGGAGGTAACCTTGTGACATGGGCCAGTCATTGTTTGGGAGGCAGGAGACAGAGAGTGGGGATAAAGGGAATGTCCTCTGATTGGTGGAATGTGACGAGTGGCGATCTGGTCTGGGGCCTCGGCTGTTCACCATCGTGCATAGGTGCAAAGAAAAAAAGGAATCAACAAAGCTGATGGAAAGTTAGCCTTTATCTCAAGGGGGCGTTGGAATACAAAGTGTCAGGAGATGATGCTTCAGCTGTACAGAGCCTTGAGATCATCTGGAGACACTGCGTTCAGTTCTGGGCACCGCACCTCAGGAAGGATATATTGGAGGGGGTGCAGCGCCGATTCACCAGAATGATACCGGGGCTAAAAGGGTTAAATTATGAGGACAGGTTGCACAGACTGGGCTTGTGTTCCCTCGAGTTTAGCAGGTTGAAAGGTTATCTAATTGAGGTGTTTAAAATGACAAAAGGATTTGATTGGGCAGATACAGAAACTATTTGGCAGAGTATTATTTAAATGGTGATAGATTGGGAAATGTTGATGTACAGAGGGGGACCTGGGTGTCCTTGTACACCAGTCACTGAAAGCAAACATGCAGGTGCAGCAAGCAGTTAGGAAGGCAAATGGTATGTTGGCCTTCATTGCAAGAGGATTTGAGTACAGGAGCAAGGATGTCTTGCTACAGTTATACAGGGCCTTGGTGAGACCACACCTGGAGTACTGTGTACAGTTTTGGTCTCCTTACCTAAGAAAGGATATACTTGCCATAGAGGGAGTGCAGCGAAGGTTCACCAGACTGATTCCTGGGATGGCAGGACTGTCGTATGAGGAGAGATTGGGTCGACTAGGCCTGTATTCACTAGAGTTTAGAAGAATGAGAGGGGATCTCATTGAAACGTATAAAATTCTGACAGGGCTAGACAGACTGGATGCAGGGAGGATGTTTCCCCTGGCTGGGGGGTCTAGAACGAGGGGTCACAGTCTCAGGATACGGGGTAGGACATTTAGGACTGAGATGAGGAGAAATTTCTTCACTCAGAGGGTGGTGAACCTGTGGAATTCTCTACCACAGAAGGCTGTGGAGGCCAAGTCACTGAATATATTTAAGAAGGAGATAGATAGATTTCTAGGCACAAAAGGCATCAAGGGGTATGGGGAGAGAGCGGGAATATGGTATTGAGATAGAGGATCAGCCATGATCATATTGAATGGCAGAGCAGGCTCGAAGGGCCGAATGGCCGACTCCTGCTCCTATTTTTCTATGTTTCTATTTCCTCTGGTGGGTGAGTCCAGAACAAGGGGGTACAATCTTAAAATTAGAGCCAGGCCGTTCAGGGGTGAATCATTGAATCATAGAATGGTTACAGCACAGAAGGAGGACATTCGGCCTGTCGAGCCTGTGCCGGCTCTCTGCAAGAGCACTTCAGCTAGTCCCACTCCCCCGCCCTTTCCCCGTAGCCTTGCAATTTTTTTTCCTTCAGGTACTTATCCAACTCCCTTTTGAAAGCCACGATTGAATCTGTCTCCACCACCCTTTCAGGCAGCGCATTCCAGATCCTAACCACTCGCTGCGTAAAAAAGATTTTCCTCATGGCGCCTTTGGATCTTCTGCCAATCACCTTAAATCTGTGTCCTCTGGTTCTCGACCCTTCAGGAAACCAGGAAGCACTTTTTCACACAAAGGGTGGTGGAAATCTGGAACTCTCCCCCACAAAAAGCTGTGGCTGCTGGGGATCAATTGGAGTTTTCAAGACTGAGATCGATGGATTTCTGATGAGTAAGGGTATCGAAGGATATGGAGCAAAGGCGGGTAAATGGGGTTGAGATTTTCATCAGCCATGATCTAACTGAATGGCGGAACAGGCTCGAGGGACCCAAAAGGTTACCTAAAATGCCGTGCGGTCTAATTTTTGATAATAATCTCTCGTGTGGAACCTTATCGAATGCCTTCTGGAAGTCCATATAGATAACATCCATCGACATTCCCTTATCCACCTTATTATCTGCTTCAGGCAGCTCGATCAGATGACCAGGGGGTAACTCAACTTTCTTTTCTGATGAACATGATTACCTTTACTGTTGGTATCTCTCCGACGGTGTCATCAAAAAGCCTCATTCTGATTAGAGGTATTGGCTCCAAGTCATATTACAGTAAATAATTTACCCTAATCTCATCAGTACACAATGACATGTCACAGACAATTATTTACTCTCCGAAGATCCCACCTAAAGTTCACAGACTTTCAGAAATGCTTTGAAGATATTCTGGGCCAAAGTGACTCACACTCACTGCCACCGTCAACCGATCGATGCGAAAGGAATTCGCATTGAGCTCTGCTGCACGAGGAACAGCCCGAGACCCTTCCAGAACTTTCTTCAGGAATGAACTCATTGTCCTGGATTGGCAGAAATGGAATCGTTTTGTTTATTATTATGTGGGCGTCACTGGCAAGGCCGCATTTATTGTCCATCCCTCGATGCCCCTTGAGGACATCGAGAATCAACCGTGTGGAAAAGAAAAAAGACTTGCATTTCTATAGCGCCTTTCACCACCTCAGGATGTCCCAAAGTGTTTTACAGCCATTGACGCCCTTTTTGAAGTGTAGTCACTGTTGTAATGTAGGAAATGTGTCAGCCAATTTGCGCACAGCAAGCTCCCACAAACAGCAATGTGATAATGACCAGATAATCTGTTTTAGTGATGTTGGTTGAGGGATAAATATTGGCCCCATGACACTGGGGAGAATTCCCCTGCTCTTCTTCAGAAGAGAGGACATGGGATCTTTTACGTCCACCTGAGAGAGCAGACGGGGTCTCGGTTTAACGTCTCCTCCGAAAGACGGCACCTCTGACAGTGCGGCACTCCCTCAGTACTGCACTGGGAGTGTTTGCCTGGATTATGGGCTCAAGTCTCTGGAGTGGGACTTGAACCCACGACCTTCTGACTCAGAAGCAGTCACATGTAGGCCAGATTGTGGAGGGATTTCTCTTTGCAGAACCCATGGGTTTATGAGTCAGAAGAGAGATTGCTGCCAAATAACCTGCACAGTCAAGACATTTAACCAACAGCAGGAAGCCTAGTTAAGAAGCTGCTTGTCATGGTCAACCCAGGCGGGGTGTATGATAGGCGGCCAATCGGCTACCACCTGTTTTGTACCCACTGGAGTTGAATTTCACTTCCTACCCCTCACCCCATGTTTCCTTAACACCAGTCGGTCTCGAGGATTCAATTAAGCAGCCAGTTGGAATTGGGGAAGTCAGCCCAAACATGGAGTTCCTTTCTTAGTTTATTGTCTCCCTCCCCCATGAGTTACTGAGGAGTGAGGAGAGTGAGAGGAGGGGAGTGAGAGGAGTGAGGAGGGGAGTCAGGGGAGGAGGGAGTGAGATGAGTGAAGAGGTAGTGAGGCGGAGTGAGGGAGGGAGGGGGAGGGAGTGAGGAGGGAGTGAGGGGAGTGAAGAGGGAGTGAGGGGAGGAGAGAGTGAGGGGAGTGAGGCGGAGTGAGGAAGTGAGGAGGACAATGAGGGCGCCAGTGAGGAGGGATTTGAACTCATGTTCTCTGGATTACTAGTCCAGTAACATAACCACTGCACTAGTACGTGAGACCAACATTCCCGCTAAGCTGCGTGGCCGCGCAGCGGTCTGGAGATTCCGCTTTTGAATGTAAATAACCGCGCATGCGCGAAAAATTGAACGGGCCACACAGCCAGTTAAAGGGCCCTAGCAACAACAAAAAAATGACGGGGAGCGTTGGTTGAGACTGGCTGGAAATCCTTCTGCTGGATTTCAAATCCCTCCATAAGTTAGCCCCACCCTCGCTGAGCTAAATCCTCCAATGGCACGCCCCAGAATATACCCACTCTTCCTCCAAAATGGGGTTAATTCCTTGACCTGTGCCTCACTCTACCATCAGGAGACCTCCCCGTTCAGTCTCCACGCTGCTGGTTCCCTGAGACCCTTTAAACCTCCCTCCCTGCTTTCAAAAGCCCCCTAAAAGCCTTTGATCATCCCTTCACCATCCGTACCCTCAACTTCACCCCTCCCCCGACCAGCATCTGTAAAGTGAGTTGAGATAGCTCTCAGTATGTGCAGAGCACTGCAGCAATACATACTGTGCAGGAATTGCCATATTCACTGGAATATCAAGAATGTTGCGCGAAACCTTTAAAATCACTGGTTAGGCCTCAGCTGGAGTATTGTGTGCAATTCTGGGCACCGCACTTTAGGAAGGATGTCAAGGCCTTGGAGAGGGTGCGGAGGAGATTTACTGGAATGGTCCCAGGGATGAGGGACTTCAGTGATGTGGAGAGAGTGGAGAAGCTGGGGTTGTTCTCCTTAGAGCAGAGAAGGTGAAGCTGAGATTTAAGAGGTGTTCAAAATCATGAGGTCTTTTGATACAGTAAATAGAATGATACAAAACAGAAGGATGTCATCGTGCCTGTGCCGGCTCTTTGAACGAGCTCTCCAATTAGTCCCACTCCCCCGCTCTTTCCCCAGAGTGCTGCAAATTTTTTTCCTTTTCAAGTATTTATCCAATTCCCTTTTGAAAGTTGCTGTTAAATCTGCTTCCACCGCCCTTTCAGGCAGCGCATTCCAGATCACAACAACTCGCTGCGTAAAAACAATTTCCTCATCTCCCCTCTGGTTCTTTTGCCAATTATCTTCAATCTGTGTCCTCTGGTTACCCACCCTCCTGCCACTGGAAACAGTTTCTCCTTATTTACTCCATCAAAACCCCTCATGATTTTGAACACCTCTATTAAATCTCCCCTTAACCATCTCTGCTCCAAGGAGAACAATCCCAGTTTCTCCAAACTCTCCACAATAATTGAAGACTATTATCTGATATTTTATGATACAGTTAAAACAACTAGAAGAATTGAGCAGATCTGATTAACAGACTGAAATAATTAATTGGACTCATTCTAATCTCAGGAAATTAACCTGCGGAACACCGGGGAGTCTTATAATTGCTGGAGCGGTGACAGTGAAATAGAAACATCAGCTTATATCTTCAGGGACTCGAAAGTTGTTACTGAGTTTGGTCTCAACTGTTCAATGCAATTAAACTAACCACAAATCAGACTTAGGAATCAACCTTCCGATAGCTATTTTTACAAACTTCTATTTAAGAGGGTGACCCTCACAGACATTATTGGAGCAATTGGTTCGGTTAAATTTGTGCGCATTAAAAGGAGGGATGGTGGTGCCAGGATTGGAATATTTTCCATTTCAGGCGCTCAGAATCAGCATCAAACAGTTCCGGGACAGGTACAGCACGGGTTAGATACAGAGTAATGCTCCCTCTACACTGCCCCGTCAAACACTCCCGGGGCAGGTACAGCACGGGTTAGATACAGAGTAAAGCTCCCTCTACACTGTCCCATCAAACACTCCCAGGGCAGGTACAGCACGGGTTAGATACAGAGTAAAGCTCCCTCTACACTGTCCCATCAAACACTCCCAGGGCAGGTACAGCACGGGTTAGATACAGAGTAAAGCTCCCTCTACACTGTCCCATCAAACACTCCCAGGGCAGGTACAGCAAGGGTTAGATACAGAGTAAAGCTCCCTCTACACTGTCCCATCAAACACTCCCAGGGCAGGTACAGCAAGGGGTTAGATACAGAGTAAAGCTCCCTCTACACTGTCCCATCAAACACTCCCAGGGCAGGTACAGCACGGGTTAGATACAGAGTAAAGCTCCCTCTACACTGTCCCATCAAACACTCCCAGGGCAGGTACAGCACGGGATTAGATAGAGAGTAAAGCTCCCTCTGCACTGTCCCATCAAACACTCCCAGGGCAGGTACAGCACGGGTTAGATACAGAGTAAAGCTCCCTCTACACTGTCCCATCAAACACTCCCAGGGCAGTTACAGCACAGGATTAGATACAGAGTAAAGCTCCCTCTACACTGCCCCGTCAAATACTCCAAGTGCAGGTACAGCACGGGTTAGATAGAGAGTAAAGCTCCCTCTACACTGTCCTATCAAACACTCCCAGGGCAGGTACAGCACGGGTTAGATACAGAGTAAAGCTCCCTCTACACTGTCCCATCAAACACACCCCGGGCAGGTACAGCACGGGTTAGATACAGAGTAAAGCTCCCTCTACACTGTCCTATCAAACACTCCCAGGGCAGGTACAGCACGGGTTAGATACAGAGTAAAGCTCCCTCTACACTGTCCCATCAAACACTCCCGGGGCAGGTACAACACGGGTTAGATACAGAGTAAAGCTCCCTCTACACTGTCCCATCAAACACTCCCAGGGCAGGACAGCACGGGTTAGATACAGAGTAAAGCTCCCTCTACACTGTCCCATCAAACACTCCCAGGGCAGGTACAGCACGGGTTAGATACAGAGTGTATGTGTGTTTCTGTGTATCTGGTCATTAACACAATTCTGTTCGTGGGACCTTGCTGTGAGTAAAATTGTCTGCCGTGTTTCCAACATTACAACAGGGGCTACACTTCAAAAAAGGTACTTTAAAAATGTTTTATTCCTTCTCGGGATATGTGCGTCGCTGGCAAGGCCGGCATTTATTGCCCATCCCTAATTGCCCTCGAGAAGGTGCTGGTGAGCCGCCTTCTTGAACAGCTGCAGTCTGTGTGGTGAAGGTGCTCCCACAGTGCTGTTAGGGAGGGAGTTCCAGGATTTTGACCCAGTGACGATGAAGGATCGGCGATATACTTCCAAGTCAGGATGGTGTGTGACTTGGAGGGGAACTTGGAGGTGGTGGTGTTCCCATGCGCCTGCTGCCCTTGTCCTTCTAGGTGGAAGAGGTCACGGGTTTGGGAGGTGCTGCTGAAGAAGCCTTGGCGAGTTGCTGCAGTGCATCTTGTAGATGGTACACACTGCAGCCACGGTACGCCGGTGGTGGAGGGAGTGAATGTTTAAAGTGGTTGATGGGGTGCCAATCAAACGGGCTGCTTTGTCCTGGATGGTGTCGAGCTTCTTGAGTGTTGTTGGAGCTGCACTCATCCAGGCAAGTGGAGAGTATTGCATCACACTCCTTACTTGTGCCTTGTAGATGGTGGAAAGGCTTTGGGGAGTCAGGAGGTGAGACACTCGCCACAGAATACCCAGCCTCTGACTTGCTCTTGTAGCCACAGTATTTATGTGGCTGGTCCAGTTAAGTTTCTGATCAATGGTGACCCCCAGGATGTTGATGGTTGGGGATTATCTGACTTTGCAGGGTCGACTGCGCTGGGTGCACGTTTGTCGTGTGCGGTGCCTAGGTCGATGCCGGGTGGTCCGTCCGGTTTTATTCTTAGTATACTTCTTTGTAGCGGTTTGGTACAACTGCGTGTCTTGCTCAGCCAGTTCAGAGGGCAGTTAAGAGTCAACCACATTGCTGTGGGTCTGGAGTCACATATAGACCAGACCGGGTAAGGACGGCAGATTTCCTTCCCGAAAGGACATTAGTGAACCAGATGGGGTTTTACTAAGCCGGTAGTTTCATGGTCACCATTACTGATACTAGCTTTTTATTCAGTTTATTTAATTAACTGAATTTAAATTCCCCAGCTGCCGTGGTGGGATTTGAACTCGTGTCTCCACGTCATTAGTCCAGGCCTCGGGATTACTGGCCCAGTAACCTAACCGCTATGATACTGTTTTTGCTGCTGCGTGGGTTTACGATTGTTGCCTGCTGATGTTTAATCAGCTCCAGGGCCACAAGAGACAGATCACAAGATCGGTTAAGATGAAAAAAAGAAAGGCCTTTTGATTACGTCCGTTTCACAATAAACAAGTCCGTCACCTTCCCATCAAATCACAAGGCAGCCCGAGAACTCCCCGGTGATATCAGCACGCACGCTATCTGGTTAGACAATAAAAATAAAAAACAGAGAAATTTTAAAAACCCCAGATGGAATGAAGCAAAAGGTTCTGGAGTTATTGGTGATTCTTGGGCTCCCCCTGGTGGCCCAGTTGCTGGATGACTCTCTTCTGTCGTAAAAAGAAAGAACTTGCATTTCTATAGCGCCTTTCACGACCTCAATGTCCCAAAGCGCTTTACAGCCAATGAAATACTTTTTTTGAAGTGTAGTCACTGTTGTAATGTGGGAAACGCGGCAGTCAATTTGCGCACAGCAAGCTCCCAAAACAGCAAAGTGATAAATGACCAGGTAATCTGTTTTAGTGATGTTGGCTGAGGGATAAATATTGACCCAGGACACCGGGGAGAACGCCCCAGCTCTTCTTCGAAATAGTACCGTGGGATCTTTTATGTTCACCTGTGAGGGCAGACGGGGCCTCGGTTTAACGACTCATCCGAAAGACGGCACCTCCGACAGTGCAGCGCTCCCTCAGTACTGCCCCTCCGACAGTGCAGCGCTCCCTCAGTACTGCCCCTCCGACAGTGCAGCACTCCCTCAGTACTGTCCCTCCGACAGTGCGGCGCTCCCTCAGTACTGCCCCTCCGACAGTGCGGCGCTCCCTCAGTACTGCCCCTCCGACAGTGCGGCGCTCCCTCAGTACTGCCCCTCCGACAGTGCGGCGCTCCCTCAGTACTGCCCCTCCGACAGTGCAGCGCTCCCTCAGTACTGCCCCTCCGACAGTGCGGCGCTCCCTCAGTACTGCCCCTCCGACAGTGCAGCGCTCCTTCAGTACTGACCCTCCGACAGTGCGGCGCTCCCTCAGTACTGCCCCTCCGACAGTGCGGCGCTCCCTCAGTACTGCCCCTCCGACAGTGCAGCGCTCCCTCAGTACTGCCCCTCCGACAGTGCGGCGCTCCCTCAGTACTGCCCCTCCGACAGTGCGGCAATCCCTCAGTACTGTCCCTCCGACAGTGCAGCTCTCCCTCGGTACTGCCCCTCCGACAGTGCAGCGCTCCCTCAGTACTGCCCCTCCGACAGTGCAGCGCTCCCTCAGTACTGCCCCTCCGACAGTGCAGCGCTCCCTCAGTACTGCCCCTCCGACAGTGCAGCGCTCCCTCAGTACTGCCCCTCCGACAGTGCAGAGCTCCCTCAGTACTGCCCCTCCGACAGTGCAGCGCTCCCTCAGTACTGCCCCTCCGACAGTGCAGCGCTCCCTCAGTACTGCCCCTCCGACAGTGCAGCGCTCCCTCAGTACTGCCCCTCCGACAGTGCAGCGCTCCCTCAGTACTGCCCCTCCGACAGTGCGGCGCTCCCTCAGTACTGCCCCTCCGACAGTGCTGCACTCCCTCAGTACTGCCCCTCTGACAGTGCGGCACTCCCTCAGTACTGCCCCTCCGACAGTGCGGCACTCCCTCAGTACTGCCCCTCCGACAGTGCGGCACTCCCTCAGTACTGCCCCTCCGACAGTGCAGCACTCCCTCAGTACTGCCCCTCCGACAGTGCAGCACTCCCTCAGCACTGCCCCTCCGACAGTGCAGCGCTCCCTCAGTACTGCCCCTTCGACAGTGCGGCGCTCCCTCAGTACTGCCCCTCCGACAGTGCAGCGCTCCCTCAGTACTGCCCCTCCGACAGTGCGGCACTCCCTCAGTACTGCCCCTCCGACAGTGCGGCGCTCCCTCAGTACTGCCCCTCCGACAGTGCAGCGCTCCCTCAGTACTGCACCTCCGACAGTGTAGCACTCCCTCAGTACTGCCCCTCCGCCAGTGCAGCGCTCCCTCAGTACTGCCCCTCCGCCAGTGCAGCACTCCCTCAGTACTGCACCTCCGACAGTGCAGCGCTCCCTCAGTACTGCCCCTCCGACAGTGCAGCGCTCCCTCAGTACTGCCCCTCCGACAGTGCAGCGCTCCCTCAGTACTGCCCCTTCGACAGTGCAGCACTCCCTCAGTACTGCCCCTCCGCCAGTGCAGCACTCCCTCAGTGACGTACACGCCAGGTCAAACGCTCCATGCAAGCTCTGCCTTAAATCAGCTAATCGCAGCCCCGCAACAGTCGGCGGGTGTCGTGGGATGCATACCCTTCACGCCTTTCTGCCTCCCCTCCTTTTGTTGTCACTTTAGGGTCTTTTGATTACCCTCCATAAACTTCAGCTCATCCAAAACTCTGCTGCCCCGTGTCCTAACTCGCACCAAGACCCGTTCACCCATCGCCCCCTGTGCTCGCTGACCTACACTGGTTCCCCGTTGAGCAGCGCCTCGATTTCAAAATTCTCATTCTTGTTTTCAAATCCCTACATGGTCCTCGCCCCTCCCGATCTCTGTAACCTCCTACAACCCTCCGAGATCTCTGCGCTCCTCCAATTCTGGCCTCTTGCGCATCCCTGATTTTAATCACTCCACCATTGGCGGCCGTGCCTTCAGCTGCCTAGATCTTAAGCTCTGGAATTCCCTCCCTAAACCTCTCCACCTCTCTTTCTCCTTTAAGTCGCTCATTAAAACCTACCTCTTTGACCAAGCTTTTGGTCATCTGCCCTAATTTATCCTTATGTGGCTCGGTGTCAAAGTTTGTTTTGATAATCGCTCCTGTGAAGCACCCTGGGACGTTTTATTACATTAAAGGCGCTGTATAAATACAAGTTGTTGTTGTGTAGCTGTCGCATGCATGAAATCCGAGTCAAGCAGAGAGGGCAACAGGTAGATCAATCTGAGGGCGCTAAGAATGGGGGGAGGGGGCAGAGTTCACTGTATGGGCACAGGAAGTGAAACCTTGAAGGAGATGTGCCGGTCGCGATGTGCCGGCAAGGCCAGTTGCCGTGGCGATGGCAGACAGGCGTGCAGGAAGATGGAGTCGTCAAGGTCAACTAGGACGAGGTGAATGGTTTGAGTTATGGAGGATGGAAGTATGTGAGCTCCTCGTGCCCGTGGTCAGAGGCGAGGAGCAGGAAGGAGGTCGGATGTCGGGAGTGGGGGGGGCGGAGAGAACCCAGCGCGGCTGTGACGCGAGTTGTTACTGCGGAGCCCGGAAGAGCTTCGGCCTGGACCACCGGCTGAAAGTGCGCGTAGCGTAAGTACCCAGCTGAGTCCCAAAATGACGATTGGGGTTCAATGCAAACATGAAAAGGGGCCTGGCACCTGACTCATGCGCGCGCTCCTTTAGCCCAGCGGTAAACTCTCGAGAGGATGGGGACAGCCACACTGTCGGCGGCAAGACGCACCCCACCATTCTCGGGGTGCTGCTGCCCAATTTCCACCCGGCCTGAATGTCTGAAAATTGGCCACCCCTGTACGATCGCAAGTCCTTCTTTAAGTTTCTTTTGCATCCATTTATTTTGCATTCTATAAATGAAAGACTTGCATTTCTATAGCGCCTTTCACAACCTCAGGATGTCCCAAAGCGCTTTACAGCCAATGAAGTGCTTTTGAAGTGTAGTCACTGTTGTAATGTGGAAACACGGCAGCAAAATTGCACACAGCAAGATCCCACAACCAGCAATGAGATAAGTGACCAGATCATCTGTTTTTAGTGATGTTGGTTGAGGGATAAACATTGGCCCCAGGACACCGGGGAGAACTCCCTTGCTCTTCTTCGAAATAGCGGCCGTGGGATCTTTTACCTCCACCTGAGAATTTTGCTGAATGTCAGTATTTTCACTTGGTCCCTCACATTGGGAACGCATTGAGACCGATTGGTCCGAAGCAATGTTTCCCACAGGAGGTCGGAGGTCGGAGTTAGGGACCTCAACGTTTTGTGACGTGCTCCGCCTCTCAGGAAAAATATGGAGGGGGTGCAGCACAGATTCACTAGAATGATACCGGGGTTAAATTGTTACATAGGATTACACAGGATATATGGCACAGAAACAGGCCATTCGGCCCAACCAGTCCAGGCCGGCGTTTATGCTCCACTCGAGTCTCCTCCCGTCTTTCCTCATCTAAATCTATCAGCATAACCCTCTATTCCCTTCTCCCTCATATGCTTGTCTAGCCTCCCCTTAAATACATCTATACTGTTCGCTTCAACCACTCCCTGTGGTAGCGAGTTCCACATTCTCACCACTCTCAGGGTAAAGAAGTTTCTTCTGAATTCCCTATTGGATTTCTTGGTGACTATCTTATATTGATGGCCTCTAGTTTTGTTCTTCCCCACAAGTGGAAACATTCTCTCTGTATCTACTCTATCAAAACCTTTCATAATTTTAAAGACCTCTATTAGGTCACCCCTCAGCCTTCTCTTTTCAAAAGAAAAGAGCCCCAGCCTGTTCATCCTTTCCTGATAGGTATAACCTCGCATTTCTGGTATCATCCTTGTAAATCTTCTCTGCACCCTCTCCAGTGCCTCTATATCCTTTTTATAATATGGCGACCAGAAATAAACCCTAGTGCTTGGTTTGTTATTTTATGGCCTTATTAACCTGCATCGTTACTTTTAATGATTTGTGTATTTGTACTCCCAGATCCCGTTGCTCCTCTACCTCATTTAGATTCTTATTTTCCAAGTAAAATGTGACCTCCCTATTTTTCTTACCAAAATGGAATACCTCACATTTATCTGTGTTGAAATTCATTTGCTAATTATAAATTCCGAGGACAGGTTGCATAGACCAGGCTTGTATTCCCTCGAGTGTAGAAGATTAAGGGATGATCTAATTGAGGTGTTTAAGATGATCAAAGGAGTTGATAGGTTAGATCGAGAGAAACTATTTCCTCTGGTGGGGGGAGTCCAGAACAAGGCATTAAATTGGACGACAACAACAACTTGCCTTTAAGCGCTTCACAGGAGCGATTATCAAACAAAATTCAACACCGAGCCACATAAGGAGATATTAGGGCAGATGGCCAAAAGCTTGGTCAAAGAGGTAGGTTTTAAGGAGCGTCTTAAAGAAGTAGAGACAGGTAGAGAGGCGGAGAGGTTTAGGGGGGGAATTCCAGAGCTTAAGGCCAATGGTGGAGCGATGGAAATCAGGGATCCTCAAGAGGCCAGAATTGGAGAGCGCAGAGATCTGGGAGGGTTGTAGGGCTGGAGGAGGATACAGAGAGAGGGAGGGGCAAGGTCATGGAGGGATTTGAAAACAAGGATGAGAATCTTAAAATCGAGGTGTTGCTTAATCGGAAGCCAATGAAGGTCAGCGAGCACAGGGGGGTGATGGGTGAACGGGACGGCTCTTCAAAGGAGCCACTCGGCCTCTGTCTGTGCTATAAGATTCTATGATTCTTTTCTATGATGGTGGCATAACCTTAAAATTAGAGCTAGGCCGTTCAGGGGTTACGAAACCAAGGTGGGTGGATGGAGTTAAGATATTGATCAACCATGATCTAATAGAATGGCAGAATATGCTCGAGGGGCTGAATGGCCTCCTTCTGCTCCTACATTGCTAACAGCAAGGAACGAACAGGCTGCAGCTGTTGGCCTGTGTCATGCGACCCAGGCTGTGCCTTGAGATGCCGTTCGACCCGGGGGGATGTTAGCAGTGTCCCATTTGGACCACACAAGACTATTAACAGCTGAGCAACTGTCCCATCTGTGGAAACATTCATGAAGATTTCGTGAGGTCGTGACATTGATTGCACCATTGCCTAACCCTGCAGTCCCTGGAGGAAATGAGGGACGCATAGCCGCAGCTGAAATACGGCATCAATACATTAATTAACGAGTTAGCTCTGTCTTTCCTTAAGGCCTTGTTTTCAAATCCCTCCATGGCCTCGCCCCTCCCTATCTCTGTAACCTCCTGCAGCCCTACAACCCTCATTGCCAGCTGTGGGATCTTGCTGTGCGCAAATTGGCTGCTGCGTTTCCCTAAATTACAACACTTCAAAAGTACTCTGTTGGCTGTAAAGCGCTTTGGGACGTCCTGAGGAAGTCAACAATGACATCTTGCATTTATTCAGCGCCTTTTAACACAGTAAAACATCCCAAGGCGCTTCACAGGAGCGTTAACAGACAGGAATTTGACACAAAGGGGCATCGCAGTGCAGCCCAAACCTGTTCCTATCTGATGTCCACACACGCACACACACATTTTCCAGTGGTGCTCGCTGGACAGCAATCGAGATTGGACGGGTTTTTCTGAGCTGCTACTGCCAATGTCACTAAACCAGCACAGTCAAGAGATCGAATCTTTACATGGCTCGGTGTCAATTTTCATCTGATTAGCACTCCTGTGAAGTGCCTTGAGACATTGTACTATGTTAAAGGCGTTATATAAATGCAAGTTGTTGTTTTATCAGAGAGCAGTTGTGAAACAGTCAGCAGCATCGGGAGAGACCGGGGAAAAAGCTACCAAACTAATCTGGACTAAATCTTGTGATCTCAGACTTAACATGACCTTCTTATTTTCAGCACAGCCCGATAACTGACTTGCGAGTGTCTACAATTCTAATATTTTACCCACTATGCCATGTTTGGATGGATAATTGCTGATGGCAGTTGTCGAGAGGTGGAAAGATAATTACTGGACTTTGAGACCAGCCTGATGGCCTTCCTGGAGGTGAAAGGTCAGTGTCTAACCCATGATACTACCTGACCCCTGAACCTGTACATAGGAACAGGCCATTCAGCCCATCAAGCCTGTTTCACCATTCTACTAGATCATGGCTGATCTGTATCTTAACTCCATTTAGTCACCTTTGCTCCATATCCCTTGATCCCCTAACCCAACAAAAATCTATCAATCTCAGTCTTGAAAGCTCCAATTGCCCCCCAGCCTCAACAGCTTTTTGGGGGAGAGAGTTCTAGATTTCCACCCCCCTTTGTGTGAAGAAGTGCTTCCTGACATCACCCCTGAACGGCCTGGCTCTAATTTTAAGGTTCTGCCCCCTTGTTCTGGACTCCCCCCCACCAGAGGAAATAGTTTCTCTCGATCTACCCGATCGAATCCCTTTAATCATCTTAAACACCTCGATTCGATCACCCCTCAGCCTTCTAAACTCGAGGCAATACAAGCCAATTTTATACAACCTGTCCTCATAATTTAACCCTATAAGCCCTGGTATCATTCGAGTGAATCTGCGCTGCCCCCCCTCCAAGGCCAATGTATCCTTCCTGAGGTGTGGGGCCCGGAACTGAACGCAATTTCTCCAGATCAATGTTTTGGGCTGCGCGGCCCATTCAAAAGTTCGCGCATGCGTGTTTTTTTCAATTTAAAAGCTGCTCACTTGCCGCGCGGAACCCCTGGAGCGCCGCGCGGAACCCCTGGAGCGCCGCGCGGAATCCCTGGAGCGCCGCGCGGAACCACTGGAGCGCCGCGCGGAACCCCTGGAGCGCCGCGCGGAATCCCTGGAGCGCCGCGCGGAACCACTGGAGCGCCGCGCGGAACCCCTGGAGCGCCGCGCGGAATCCCTGGAGCGCCGCGCGGAACCACTGGAGCGCCGCGCGGAACCACTGGAGCGCCGCGCGGAACCACTGGAGCGCCGCGCGGAACCACTGGAGCGCCGCGCGGAACCACTGGAGCGCCGCGCGGAACCACTGGAGCGCCGCGCGGAACCACTGGAGCGCCGCGCGGAACCACTGGAGCGCCGCGCGGAACCACTGGAGCGCCGCGCGGAACCACTGGAGCGCCGCGCGGAATCCCTGGAGCGCTGCGCAGCTTAGAGGAAGCGTTGTTCCAGCTGTGGTCTGACCAAGGCTCCGCACAACTAAAGCAGAACTCTTGTATTCCAGCCCCCTCGAGATAAAGGCCAACATTCCATTAAAACAGAACATGCTGGAAATACTCAGCAGGTACATAGGAACATAGGAACAGGAGGAGGCCATTGACCCCCTCGAGCCTGTGCCGCCATTCAATCAGATCATGACTGATCTGTGACCTAACTCCATCCACCCGCCTTTGCCCCATATCCCTTAATACCTTTGGTTAACAAAAATCTATCAATCTCCGATTTAAAATTAACAATTGACCCAGCATCAATTACCATTTGTGGAAGAGAGTTCCAAACTTCTACCACCCTTTGTGTGTAGAAGTGTTTCCTAATTTCACTCCTGAAAGGTCTGGCTCTAATTTTTAGACTCTGCCCCCTAGTCCCAGACTCCCCAACCAGCGGAAATAGTTTCTCTCTCTCTACCCTATCTGTTCCCCTTAATATCCTGAAAACTTCGATCAGATCACCCCTTAACCTTCTAAATTCCAGGGAATACAACCCCAGTTTGTGTAATCTCTCCTCATAACGTGACCCTTGGAGTCCGGGTATCATTCTGGTAAACCCACGCTGCACTCCCTCCAAGGCCAATATATCCTTCCTAAGGTGTGGTGCCCAGAACTGCTCCCAGTGCTCCAGGTGTGGTCTAACCAGGGCTTTGTACAGCTGCAGCATAACTTCCACCCCCTTGTATTCTAGTCCTCTAGATATAAAGACCAGCATCCCATTAGCCTATTTGATTATTTTCTGTACCTGTCCATGACATTTTAATGATCTATGTACCTGGACTCCCAAGTCTCTTTGGACCTCTACTGTTTTTAGCCTTTCACCATTTAGAAAGTACCCTGTTTTATCCTTTTTAGGTCTAACGTGGATGACCTCACATTTGCCTACATTGAAATCCATTTGCCACAGTTTTGCCCATTCACTTAATCTGTTGCTATCCCTTTGTAATTTTATACTTTCATCTACACTGCCTACAATGCTGCCTATCTTTGTGTCATCGGCAAATTTAGATGTATGACTTTCTATGCCATCATCTAAGTCGTTAATAAATACTGTGAATAGTTGAGGTCCCAACACAGATCCCTGCGGGACACCACTAGTCACATCCTGCCAATTTGAGTACCTGCCCATTATCCCTACTCTCTGTCTCCTGCCGCTCAGCCAATTTCCTAACCAGCTCAATAATTTGCCCTCAACTCCCTGGGCTTCTATCTTAGATAACAGTCTCTTATGTGGAACTTTATCAAATGCCTTCTGGAAGTCCATATAAATAGCATCCATAGACATTCCCCTGTCCACTACTTTAGTCACCTCGTCAAAAAATTCAACCAGGTTTGTCAGGCATGACCTACCTTTCACAAATCCATGCTGGCTCTCTGATCAACTGAAAATTATAGACGCTAGCAATTGCCCCACAACAGATGTTAGGCTAACTGGTCTATAATTCCTTGGTTTCCCTCTCTCGCCATTCTTAAAAAGCGGAGTGACATGTGCAATTTCCAATCTAAAATGATGTCAGGCAGCATCTGTGGAGAGAGAAACAGAGTTAACGTTTCAGGTCGATGACCTTTCATCAGAACTGGAAAAAGGTAAAGATGTAACAGATTTTTAAGCAAGTGCAGGGGCAGGGAAAGGGAGGAGGGGAGGAAAGAACAAAAGGGAAGGTCTGTGATAGGATGGAAGGCAGGAGAGATTAAAAGACAAAAGGGATGATGGAGCAAGACAAAAGGGGTTGGTAATGGGACAAGTTAAGAAACAAAGGATGGGTCTAGAGGAGGTGTAAATGGGAACGGCAGAATCATCAACAGCTGCCGTCCGTAAAAATAGGGGGCGAGGTTATGGTCTGAAATTGTTGAACTCAATGTTGAGTCCAGAAGGCTGTAAAGTGCCTAATCGAAAGATGAGGTGCTGTTCCTCGAGCTTACGTTGAGCTTCATTGGAGCAGCGTAGGAGGCCGAGGACAGTGAGGTCTGAGTGGGAGTGGAGCGGAAAATTAAAGTGACAGACGACCGGAAGCTCAGGGTCACGCTTGCGGACTGAACGGAGGTGTTCCGCAAAGCCGTCACCCAATCCGCGTTTGGTCTCCCAAATGTAGAGGAGACCGCATTGTGAGCAGCGAATACAGTATACTAAATTGCAAGAAGTACAAGTAAATCGCTGTTTCACCTGGAAGGAGTGTTTGGTGCCCGGGAAGGGAGGAGGTAAAAGGGCAGCAGATGTTGCATCTCCTGTATTTGCACAGAAAGGTGCCGTGAGAAGGGGAGGGGGTGTTAGGGGTGATTGAGGAGTGGACCAGGGTGTCACGGAGGGAACAGTCCCTTCAGAATGCTGAAAGGGGAGGGGAGGGACAGATGTGTTTGGTGGTGGGATCACGTTGGAGATGGCGGAGGATGATCCGTTGAATGTGGAGGCTGGTGGTGTGGAAGTTGAGGACAAGGGGATTCCTATTGTGGTTCTGGGAGGGAGGGGAAGGGGTGAGAGCAGAAGTGCGGGAAATGGAACGGACACGGTCGAGGGCCATGTCAACCACGGTAGAGGGGAATCCTCGTTTGAGGAAAAGGAAGACATATCGGAAGTACTGGTATGGAAGGCGGCATCGTCAGAGCAGATGCGGCGGAGACGGAGAAACTGGGAGAATGGAATAGAGTTCTTACAGGAAGCGGGGTGGGAGGAAGTGTAGTCCAGGTAGCTGTGGGAGTCATGGGCTTATAGTGGATGTTGGTCGAAAGCCTATCCCCAGAAATGGAGACAGAGAAGTTGGGGAAGGGAAGGAAAGAAAGAAAAACTTGCATTTATAGAGTCGGATATGGACCATGTGAAGGTGAGGGAAGGGTGGAAATTGGAAGCAAAGTTGATGAAATTTTCCAGTTCAGGGTGAGAGCAGGAAGCAGCACCGATACAGTCATCAATGTACCGGAAAAAGAGGTGAGGGAAGGGACCTGAGCAGGACTGGAACAAAGGATGTTCCACATATCCCACGGAAAGGCAGGCATAGCTCGGACTAATGTTCCCTTTAACTACGCGGCACTCCAGGGGTCCCGAACAGCCGGTGAGCCGGCTTTTAAATTTAAAAAACCACACAGGCGCAGAATTCTGAATGGGCCGCGCAGCCCAAACAAATTACAGGGAACATCGGCTAGGACCTACGTGGGTGCCCATAGCAACACCTTTAATTTGGAGGAAGTGACTGGAGTCAAAGGAGAAGTTGTTCAATGTGAGAACAAGTTCAGCCAGGCGGAGGAGGGTGGTGGTGGATGGGGACTGGTTGGGCCTCTGTTCAAGGAAGAAGCGGAGCGCCCTCAGGCCGTGCTGGTGGGGGATGGAGGTGTAGAGGGATTGGACGTCCATAGTGAAAAGGAGACGGTTAGGACCAGGAAACTGGAAACTGTGAAAGTGGAGGGCGTCGGAACAGTCACGGATGTAGGTGGGAAGAGACTTGACAGGGGGATAGAAAATAGAGTCGAGACAGGAAGAAATCAGTTTTGTGGGGCAAGAACAGGCTGAAACGATGGGTCTACCAGGGCAATCCTGTTTGTGGATCTTGGGAAGGTGGTAGAAGCGGGCAGTGTGGGGTTGGGGGTCTATGAGGTTGGAGGCCATGGAGGGAAGATCTCCAGAGATGAGGTCAGTGACAGTCTTGGAAACAATGGCTTGATGTTCGGTAGTGGGGTCACGGTCCAGAGGGAGGTAGGAGGCGGTGTCAGAGACCTGGCATTCAGCCTCCGTAAGGTAGAGGTCAAACAACAACAGCGCCACCCTTGTCGGCAGGTTTAATGACAAGGTTAGGGTTGGTTCTGAGAGAACGTGAGGGGAGCAGAGAAACGACCGATGTCACATCGGCAGTTAGCAATGAAAAGATCTAGAGAGGGGAAGAGGCCAGAGGGAGGGGTCCAAGTGGAATGAGAATTCTGAAGGCGGGAGGAAGGGTCCGCTGTGCAGGGGGAGGACTCCTGGCTAACATTCCATGAGCCTTTTTAATGACTTTTTGTACCTGTGCGCTAGCTTTTAGTGATGTGTGTACCTGGACACCCAAATCTCTCTGCTCCTCCACAGCTCCTAGTCACTCGCCATTAGGAAGATATTCCCATTGTCTTTCTCAGATCTCAGACCACCTCACACTTCCCCACATTGAACTCCATCTGCCACAGTTTTGTCCGCTCACTCAGTCTGTCTACGTCCCTCTGTAACTTCCTGCTCCCATCTACCCAATTACTGCGCCTCCTAACTCAGTGTCATCTGCAAACTTGGATATCCAGCTGTATGATTTATTCGGTTCTTATTTGTGTGTTTGAATGACAATTACACATTGAAGTGAACATAACCAGACAAGGAACTTACTCCAAGCTCCAGAATGGCCGAAGGGGAAGGAGCAAAAAGACCAACTGTTGAGTTCCTCAAATACTTATCACATGATCTTTCAATATTCAACAATGTGAGTACAACCACAAAGGAACCACTGAGCTAGTCCCTGAAATAGATACACTTAGTTTGAAAGGGCAGCTTTTAAAGGGACAAAGTCTTTCTAAAGTTAAAGGGAACACTATCACCTCCAAGTCACACACACAACCCCGACTTGGACATGTGTCAGCTGTTCCTCCTGGAATTCCCTACCTAAAGAAAGACTTGCATTTATAGAACTCCTTTCACGACCTCTGGACGTCCCAAGCGCCTTGCAGTCTGGTCAAGGATTGCAGCGCTTCAAGAGGGCGGCCCAGGATATTGACCCAGCGACGATGAAGGAATGGCGATATGTGTCCAAGTCGGGATGGTGCGTGACTAGGAGGGGATCTTGGGGATGGCAGCGTTTGCACAACATTGCTGTTCTTGTCCTTCTTGGCAGTGAAGGTCATGGGGGGTGCTGGAGGTGCTAACCGATATCAATGTGTTACAAGTCATGAATTTGACTGATGCTAGATCTTTATTACCTTTCAAACCCATTGCTTGCTTCTGGATGCCAAAGAAATCAAACCCAAACCCATTGTCCTGGGAGAGGACAGACCACTTTGTGCCAAACCAATCTCCTAAACGACCACAGAGATAATAAAAGGACGCGACTGCTGCCAACGAACAAAAATAGTAGTTGCGCCGGCGCAGTTCCACTGGTTTTTTGGTTGTTCTCACTGGACTTCCCACAAAAGAAGAAAGATGTAGACTGCAGGAAGATATCAATGGACTGGTCAGGTGGGCAGAACAGTGGCAAATGGAATTCAATCTGGAGAAGTGTGAGGTAATGTATTTTGGGAGGGCTAACAAGGCAAGGGAATACACAATAAATGGTAGGACACTGAGAGGTGCAGAAGATCAGAGGGACCTTGGAGTGCATGTCCACAGATCTCTGAAGGTAGCAGGACAGGTAGATAAGGTGGTTAAGAAGGCATACGGGATACTTGCCTTTATTAGCCGAGGCATAGAATATAAGAGCAGGGAGGTTATGCTTAAACTGTATAAAACACTAGCTAGGCCGCAGCTAGAATACTGCGTGCAGTTCTGGTCACCACATTACAGGAAAGATGTGATTGCACTAGAGGGGGTGCAGAGGAGATTTACGAGGATGTTGCCTGGGCTGGGGAATTTTAGCTGTGAGGAAAGATTGGAGAGGCTGGGGTTGTTTTCTTTGGAACAGAGGAGGCTGAGGGGAGACTTGATTGAAGTGTATAAAATTATGAGGGACCTGGATAGAGTGGATAGGAAGGACCTATTTCCCTTAGCAGAGAGGTCAATAACCAGGGGGCATAGATTTAAAGTAATTGGTCGGAGGTTTAGAGGGGAGTTGAGGAGAACTTTTTTCACCCAGAGGGTGGTGGGGGTCTGGAACTCACTGCCTGAAAGGGTGGTAGAGGCAGAAACCCTCATCACATTTAAAAAAGTACTTGGATATGTACTTGAAGTGCCGTAACCTACAGGGCTACGGACCAAGAGCTGGAAAGTGGGATTGGGCTGGAGAGCTCATTATCGGCCAGCACAGACACAATGGGCCGAATGGCCTCCTTCTGTGCTGTAAATTTCGATGATTCTAAGATTGGTGAGAGAGAAAGGAGAGGGGGGCTGGGAAAAAGAGATCGCTGCTGCCAAACTGAAGAAAATAAAAATGAGAAGTTGAATTGGTTAAGGTTAATATTTATGCGCAGAAGCTTCCGGCAGCTTCTGGTTCATTGGCAGCAGTCACTCTGATAAAAGAAAGAATTGCATTTCTATAGCGCCTTTCACAACCTCAGGACCTCCCAAAGCGCTTTAGTCAATGAAGTACCTCTGAAGTGTGGTCACTGTTGTAATGTTGGAAACACGGCAGCCAATTTGTGCACAGCAAGTTCCCACAAACAGCAATGTGATAATGACCAGATAATCCGTTTTAGTGATGTTGATTGATGGATAAATATTGGGCCCAGGACACCGGGGAGAACTCCCCTACTCTTCCTCGAAATAGTGCCGTGGGATCTTTCATGTCCACCTGAGAGAGCAGACGGGGCCTCAGTTTAACGTCTCATCCAAAAGACGGCACCTCCGACAGTGCAGCACTCCCTCAGTACTGACCCTCCGACAGTGCAGCGCTCCCTCAGTACTGACCCTCCGACAGTGCAGCGCTCCCTCAGTACTGACCCTCCGACAGTGCTGCGCTCCCTCAGTACTGACCCTCTGACAGTGCAGCACTCCCTCAGTACTGACCCTCCGACAGTGCAGCACTCCCTCAGTACTGCCCTTCCGACAGTGCGTCGCTCCCTCAGTACTGCCCCTCCGACAGTGCAGCGCTCCCTCAGTACTGACCCTCCGACAGTGCAGCGCTCCCTCAGTACTGACCCTCCGACAGTGCTGCGCTCCCTCAGTACTGCCCCTCCGACAGTGCAGCGCTCCCTCAGTACTGACCCTCCGACAGTGCAGCGCTCCCTCAGTACTGACCCTCCGACAGTGCAGCGCTCCCTCAGTACTGACCCTCCGACAGTGCTGCGCTCCCTCAGTACTGACCCTCTGACAGTGCAGCACTCCCTCAGTACAGCCCCTCCGACAGTGCTGCGCTCCCTCAGTACTGACCCTGACAGTGCAGCACTCCCTCAGTACTGACCCTCTGACAGTGCAGCACTCCCTCAGTACTGCCCCTCCGACAGTGCAGCGCTCCCTCAGTACTGTCCCTCCGACACTGCAGCGCTCCCTCAGTACTGACCCTCTGACAGTGCAGCGCTCCCTCAGTACTGACCCTCCGACAGTGCTGCGCTCCCTCAGTACTGCCCCTCCGACAGTGCAGCGCTCCCTCAGTACTGACCCTCCGACAGTGCAGCGCTCCCTCAGTACTGACCCTCCGACAGTGCAGCTCTCCCTCAGTACTGACCCTCCGACAGTGCTGCGCTCCCTCAGTACTGCCCCTCCGCCAGTGCAGCGCTGCCTCAGTACTGACCCTCCGACAGTGCAGCGCCCCCTCAGTACTGCCCCTCCGCCAGTGCAGCGCTGCCTCAATACTGTCCCTCCGACAGTGCGGCACTCCCTCAGTACTGTCCCTCCGACAGTGCAGCACTCCCTCAGCAATGCCCCTCCGACATTGCAGCGCTCCCTCAGTACTGACCCTCTGACAGTGCAGCACTCCCTCAGTACTGACCCTCCGACAGTGCAGCGCTCCCTCAGTACTGCCCCTCCGCCAGTGCAGCGCCCCCTCAGTACTGCCCCTCCGCCAGTGCAGCGCTGCCTCAATACTGTCCCTCCGACAGTGCGGCGCTCCCTCAGTACTGCCCCTCCGCCAGTGCAGCGCTGCCTCAGTACTGACCCTCCGACAGTGCAGCGCTCCCTCAGTACTGTCCCTCCGACAGTGCTGCGCTCCCTCAGTACTGCCCCTCCGACAATGCAGCGCTCCCTCAGCACTGCACTGGAGTATCAGCCTGGATTTTTGTGCTCAAGTCTCTGCAGCAGGAATTGAACCCACAACCTTCTGACTCAGAGGCTAGAGAGCGACCCACTGAGCCACGGCTGGCTCTCTACAAGATCGTGCTGGGAACAATATCAGAAGAGCCACTGATATTTTGACTGAACCTTCATGCTCATGGCAGGAATCCAGAAGCAGTTGCGGTTCAACATCCTGTATCAAACCAAAACGACAGGTGCAAAAGCAGCTGTGCGTTGGAACACACGATGGAAGTTCCTGCTCCTGATACGCTGGCCTCGAGGCTCAACCAAAGTTGGCCGTAACATACATCAGAGTGTGAAAGGCTGAGAGTTTGAACCACAACACTCCAACAGATATCTGGGCATGGTGCCTCAAACTGTATTGAGGTTTATGCCATGCAATGAAGGGTGTGATCTCCAGAGGCATTCCACTACTGTGGCATGAAGCCCTGGATTGTCCACCTGCTCCAACCTGATCTGACCATTGCATTTACACTGCTGCATGTTTACCGTGGCATTTTGTTTTGGACGAACTGTCTATTCTTGTTATTGATGTCCTGCCTTTGTGCTTTCCCCAGTCTCACTAATTACCAGCTCCCATTACCATCTCCTTTTGCCTCGCACCATCCTCCCTTTTGTCATTTAATCTCTCCTGCCTCCCATCCGATCACAAACCTTCCCTTTTGTTATTTCCACCCCTCCCTCCTTTCCCAGCCTCTGTACCTACTTAAAATCTGTTACATCTCCAACTTTTTCCAGTTCTGACGAAGGGTCACCGACCTCAAACGATAACTCTGTTTTTCTCTCCGCAGATGCTGCCTGACCTGCTGAGTGTGTCCAGCATTGTCTGTTTTTGTTTCACTAATTACCGTATCCGAACTCGCACCAAATCACTGTTAACCCCCGTGCTCGCTGACCTACATTGGCTCCCAGTCTGGCAACACCTCGATAAAATTCTCATCCTTGTTTTCAAATCCCTCCATGGCCTCACCCCCTCCCTATCTCTATAATCTCCTCCAGCCCCACAACCCCCCCGAGATCTCTGCGCTCCTCCAATTCTGGCCTCTTGAGCATCCGTGATACATAGAAACATAGAAAGATAGGAGCAGGAGTAGGCCATTCAGCCCCTCGAGCCTGCTCCGCCATTCAATGAGATCATGGCTGATCATCCAAACTCAGTACCCTGTACCTGCCTTCTCCCCATATCCCTTGATCCCTTTAGTTTTAAGAAATATATCTAACTCCTTCTTGAATATATTTAATGAATTGGCCTCTACTGCCTTCTGTGGTAGAGAATTCCACAGGTTCACCACTCTCTGGGTGAAGAAATTCCTCCTCATCTCAGTCCTAAATGGCTTACCCCTTATCCTTAGACTGTGACCCCTGGTTCTGGACTCCCCCGCCATCGGGAACATCCTTCCTGCATCTAGTCTGTCTAGTCCTGTTAGAATTTTATAAGTTTCAATGAGATCCCCTCTCATTCTTCTAAACTCCAGTGAGTATAAGCCCAATCGACCCAATCTCTCCTCATATGCCATTCCTGCCATCCCGGGTATCAGCCTGGTGAATCTTCGCTGCACTCCCTCCATGGCAAGAACATCCTTCCTCAGATAAGGCGACCAAAACTGCACACAATACTCAAGATGTGGTCTCACCAAGGCCGTGTACAACTGCAGCAAGACATCCTTGTTCCTGTACTCGAACCCTTTCGCTACGAAGGCCAACATACCATTTGCCTTCTTAACCGCCTGCTGCACCTGCATGCTTACCTTCAGCGATTGGTGCACAAGGACACCCAGGTCTCGTTGCACTTCCCCTTCTCCCAATCTATTGCCATTCAGATAATAATCTGCCTTCCTGTTTTTGACACCAAAGTGGATAACCTCGCATTTATCCACATTATATTGCATCTGCCATGCTTCTGCCCAATCACCCAACCTGTCCAAATCATACTGGAGTTTCTCGGTATCCTCCTCCCGGCACACACTCCCACCCAGCTTTGTGTCGTCTGCAAACTTGGAGATATTACATCCAATTCCATCGTCCAAATCATTAATATATATTGTGAATAGCTGGGGTCCTAGGACCGATCCCTGCGGTACCCCACTAGTCACCGCCTGCCACTCGGAAAAAGACCCATTTATTACAACTCTTTGCTTTCTGTCTGCCAACCAGTTCTCTATCCAAGTCAATACCTTGCCCCAATCTCATGTGCCTTAACTTTACACGCTAATCTCTTATGCGGGACCTTATCGAAAGCCTTCTGAAAGTCCAAATACACCACATCCACTGGTTCTCCCTTATCCATTTTACCAGTTACATCCTCCAAAAATTCCAGTAGATTAGTCAAGCATGATTTGCCTTTTGTAAATCCATGTTGACTTTGTCCGATCCTGTCACTGTTTTCCAAGTGCTCTGCTATTACATCTTTTATAATGGACTCTAGCATTTTCCCCACTACCGATGTCAGGCTTACTGGTCTATAATTCCCCGTTTTCTCTCTACCACCTTTTTGAATAGTGGGGTAACATTAGCTACCCTCCAATCCATGGGTACTGTTCCAGAGTCTATAGAAATTTGGAAGATGACCAGCAATGCATCTAATATTTCTAGGGCCACTTCTTTAAGTACCCTAGGATGTAGATTATCAGGCCCTGGGGATTTATCGGCCTTCAATCCCGTCAATTTCCCTAACACTATTTCCCTACAAATACTGATTTCTTTCAGTTCCTCCTTCTCATTAGACCCTATGTTCCCCGACATCTCTGGGAGGTTATTTGTGTCCTCCTTTGTGAAGACAGAACCAAAGTATGTATTTAATTGGTCTGCCATTTCTTTGTTCCCCATTATAAATTCCCCTGATTCTGACTGCAAGGGACCTACGCTTGACTTCACCAATCTTTTTCTCTTCACATATCTATAAAAGCTTTTACAGTCAGTTTTTATGTTCCTCGCAAGCTTACTCTCATACTCTATTTTCCCCCTCTTAATTAATCCCTTTGTCCTTCTTTGCTGAATCCTATACTGCTCCCAATCCTCAGGTTTTCTGCTTTTTCTGGCCAATTTATATGTCCTTTCCTTGGATCTTATGCTATCCCTAATTTCCTTTGTTAGCCACGGTTGAGTCACCTTTTTTGTTTTATTTTTATGCCATCGTAGTTTCCTTTATTTAAATTCAGGACCCTAGTCTCTGAGTCAACTACTTCACTCTCCATCTTAATGAAGAATTTGATCATGTTATGATCGCTCCGACCCAAGGGGCCTCGCACAAGATTGCTAATTAATCCTTTCTCATTACATAATACCCAGTCTAAGATGGCCTGATCTCTAGTTGGTTCCTCGACATATTGGTCCAGGAAACCATCCCGTATACACTCCACAGTATTGTTACTAATTTGGTTAGCCCAATCTATATGTAGATTAAAGTCGCCCATGATAACTGCTGTGCTCTTATTGCACGCTTCTCTAATTTCCCTTTTAATGCCATCCCCAACCTCCGTATTACTGTTTGGGGGTCTATACACCACTCCCACTAGCGTTTTCAGCCCCTTGGTATTTCTCAGTTCTACCCATACAGATTCCACATCATCAGAGCTAATATCCTTCCTTACAATTGTGTTAATCCCCTCTTTAACCAGCAATGCTACCCCACCTCCTTTTCCTTTTTGCCTATCTTTCCTGAATATTGAATACCCCTGTATGTTGAGTTCCCAGCATTGGTCACCCTGGAGCCATGTTTCCGTAATCCCAATCATATCATATTCGTTTACCTCTATTTGCGCAGCTAATTCATCCACCTTATTACGAATGCTCCTCGCATTAAGACACAAAGCCTTCAGGCTTGTTTTTTTAACGCTCTTAGACCTTTTAGAATTTTTTTTTACTGTGGCCACGTTTGATTTAAACCCTTGATTTCTCTGACACCTTTGTTTTTTTCCTTCCTGACTTTTGCATCTATTCTTGTTTCCCTTTCCTCTGTCTCCCTGCTCAGGTTCCCAACCCCCTGCCATTTTAGTTTAAACCCTCCCCCAGAGCACTCGCAAACACTCCCCCTAGGACATCAGTCCCGGTCCTGCCCAGGTGTAGACCGTCCGATTTGTACTGGTCCCACCTCCCCCAGAACCGGTTCCAATGTCCCAGGAATTTGAATCCCTCCCCCTTGCACCATTCCTCTAGCCACGTATTCACCTGAAATATCCTTCTATTTCTACTCTGACTAGCACGTCACCATTGGCGGCCTTGCCTTCAGCTGCCTGGGCCCTAAGCTCGGGAATTCCCTCCCTAAACCTCTCCGCCTCTCTCTCCTCCTTATAGATGCTCCTTATTTTGGACTCTAGGGGAATCGAGGGATATGGAGATCGGGCGGGAAAGTGGAGTTGAGGTCAAAGATCAGCCATGATCTTATTGAATGGCGGAGCAGGCTCGAGGGGCTGAATGGCCGACTCCAGCTCCTAATTCTTATGTTCTTTCTTATGTTAAAACCTACCTCTTTGACCAAGCTTTTGGTCACCTGTCCTAATATCTCCTAATGTGGCTCGGTGTCAAATTTTGTCTGATAGTCGCTCCTGTGAAGCGCCTGGGGACGTTAAAGGCGATATATAAATGCAAGTTGTTGTGGTAATAAATTTTAACACAATACACGCACTGACCTTAATTGGGAAATGAAGATCAGGGGAAAGGGTTTGAGTGTTTCAGGATCAGTGATGGATTGGGGCGGGGGGGGGGGATGTTCCTCTGACCTCCAGTGCTTGAACTCCACACGACCTCTTGCCTCAGGGGCTGGGGGTCGAGAGTGCGGCCCCCCCCAAAACACCCCAAAAAACCTGAGGGGACATGTTTTTGTTGGCAAGGCCCTGAGAGGAGGGCGGGGTCAGGGGGCACTGTGAGGAGGGCGGGGTCAGGGGGCACTGAGAGGAGGGCGGGGTCAGGAGGCACTGAGAGGAGGGCGGGGTCAGGAGGCCCTGAGAGGAGGGCGGGGTCAGGAGGCACTGAGAGGAGGGCGGGGTCAGGAGGCACTGAGAGGAGGGCGGGGTCAGGAGGCGGGGTCAGGGGGCCCTGAGAGGAGGGCGGGGTCAGGAGGCGGGGTCAGGGGGCCCGGTGACCCCCCGGTGACCCCAGGGGCGGCAGCTCCGCCGGCCGGAAGTGAGGTCACCGAGGGGGAGCGGGGCGGGGCCGGATCTGCAGGCCCGAAGCCTGGGGCTGGAGTTTGGAGTGGCGGCCGGCCGGCCGGGGCAGCGATGACGACGAAGGCGGCGGACTGAGTGACTGAGTGAGGAGGAGTGAGGGAGCGAGAGAGATGGCCGGGCCCCAGCCCCCGCCCCCGCCCGAGGGCCCGGCCGTGCAGCGCTGGTCGCGGCTGGGCCTGGTGGGGCCGCCGGCCCTGGAGGCGGCGCTGAGCGTCTTCAGCCCGCGGAGCGAGGACCCGGGCCAGTCGCGGCGGCAGCTGCTGAGCCTGGTGCAGGGCCTGCGGGACGAGGGCTGCCTGCCCACCGTGCTGCGGAGCCGCGATGTCTACGGCTACACCTCGTGTACCTGCCGGGTGCCGCCGGCCGCCAGCGCCGACCCCGGGGCCTCGGCCTCGGCCTCCAGCCCGGCCCGCAGCGGCCCCGGCCCCGAGCACCCGAAGCCGGCGCCCAAAGCCCGCGACTGGCTGCGGCCCCCGGCCCCGGGCGTCAGGCTGGGCCGGCGGGCGATGCGAGCGGCCCGGCCCCGGGGCCCACGCTACCCCGAGCGGAGCCGCCTGTGCCAGCGGGCCGAGAGCCAGGAGCCGGGCGGCGGCGGCGGCCGCAGGAGGAGGCGGAGGGAGGCGGGCGGCAGCAATGCCCGGCTGCAGCTGCTGCGGTCCAAAGTCATCAAAGTGGACGACTCGTCCTCGGAGGAGGAGGTGCGGCGCAAAGCCCAGCGCATCCTGCGCGTCAACCTGTCTCCCGTCATCAAAATCAGGCCCATCAGCCACCCCAGCTAGGCTCGGGCCCCGGGCCGGACACAAGCCTGGCCTGGCCACAGCCTCAACCATGGACAGAGCACCGGACACAAGCCTGGCCCGGCCACAGCCTCAACCATGGACAGAGCACCGGCCCGGACACCAGCCTGGCCACAACACTGGCCACCGCACTGGACACTGCCCGGCCCGGACACAGCCTCAACCATGGACAGAGCACTGGACACTGCCCGGCCCGGACACAAGCCTGGCCCAGCCACAGCCTCAACCATGGACAGAGCACTGGACACTGCCCGGCCCGGACACATCCCGGCCACAGCCTCAACCATGGACAGAGCACCGGACACTGCCTGGCCCGGACACAGCCTCAACCATGGACAGAGCACTGGACACTGCCCGGCCCGGACACAAGCCTGGCCCAGCCACAGCCTCAACCATGGACAGAGCACTGGACACTGCCCGGCCTGGACACATCCCGGCCACAGCCTCAACCATGGACAGAGCACCGGACACTGCCTGGCCCGGACACAGCCTCAACCATGGACAGAGCACTGGACACGGCCCGGCCCAGACACAAGCCTGGCCACAACACCGGACACTGCCTGGCCCGGCCACAGCACTGGACACATCCCAGCCACAGCCTCAACCATGGACAGAGCACTGGACACAAGCCTGGCCACAACTTCAACCACGGGCAAAGCACAGGACACGGCCCGGCCACAGCACCGGACAGGACCCGGCCACAGCACCGGCCACGGCCCGGCCATGCCACAGCACCAGCCCGGACACAGCCTCTCTGCACAATGGACATCGCCTTCAGACAGACTCTGTTTTTTATATGATGATGATGATGGACTTCTTACACAATCTGCCTGTTCTGGTTTACCCCCCCCCCCCCCCCCCCTATTCCTTGGTGCTTCAGGCGAGGATCTTTAATTTGTTATAACAACAGACAATGCTGGAAACCCTCACCCAGCAGCATCCGTGGAGAGAGAAACAGAGTCAACGTTTCGGGTCCAGGACCCTTCGTCAGAACTGGATTTGTTGATGGATCTGCAAAGACAAAACCTTTTTATTTGGAGCTGGGGTTGCTCCTCTGCAAACATTCCCCTCAGCTGCCCACGCCTGCTTCACCACCTTGTGCAATATAAGATGTGACTTAACTGCTGCCCAAAGGTCTGAGCCACCACTCAACCCGTTTCAGTCCTTTCTTTGTGATTTCCTTTAGTTTTAGTTCTTTTTTCCCCCCTCTCTCTGCTAACTTCAAAGTGCAGCTGCTGTAAGGATTTGGAACCAAGCTTCAGTTGATCAGTAACAAGAACAGGAAAAGTGCTGGAAGAACTCTCAGCAGGTCAGGCAGCACCTGTAGAGAGAGAAAGACAGAGAGTTAACGTTTCAGCTCGGTGACCCTTCGTCAGACCTGGAAAAAGTTGGAGCAGTATCAGAATTTTTAAGCAAGTCTTAAGAAAAAGTTTTTCCAACTTTTCTCAGTTCTGACGATCGAGTTTCTCTCTCCACGGATGCTGCCTGACCTGCTGAGTGTTTCCAGCATTTTGTGGTGTTGTTTCAGATTCCCAGCATCCGCAGTATGTTGCTATTGTTCAGTTGACCAGTGTTGGTCTTAAGATGCTGCCTGTGCTGCTTTAGACACGGTCCCTCCTTAAACCCACCCTCCCTAGACATTTTTACATTGGGGTTCCTCGCGGCTGGTCGTCTTGAGACATTTTGAAAAGGGAGCTGTGTTGTGGATGGGTGTGGCTGAGCTGGAAGGCTCGGGCTCGGGTCCGCTCACTGGTTTCCCTCTGGCTCAGGGGGGTGTTGGTTTTGCACTTGGATTCTGTGTCGGGGGCTGGCTCTGCTCCAGCGTATCTGCTCCTGATCGCTGTCGGGAGCACCTGCGTCTCTGTCCGTCCACTGAGGAAAGGACACAACCTGGTGAACATTTCCCCGTCCCCCTCCCCGTGGCTGAATAGCCCATCAGCACCACCTGGAGCCACTTCAGCGAGATAACAAGCAGGGTCCCCGGTGCCCACCAACTGCATCCCGGCGAAATAATTCATTTAAGGGAAAGAAGAGGAGGGAGGGGCGAGGGGAGACTGTGAATGTGTTACAGAGCCACTCGATTTCCAATTCCACAAGTATCCTACTTGTAGGAAGCTCTTGTAAATGGTGGCGGTGGGCTATGTATGTGCTGCTAGCGGCAGGGACCCAAGGCACTAATGACACAGCAGCGGAGGGCTGGTGTCGAGCAGAGAGACTACTGTAGACCGGGGGAGGGGGGGTGGGTGGGGAGTGCAGTCACTGTGTACTGTAGACCGGGGGAGGGGGGGAGGGCAGTCACTGTCTACTGTAGACCGGGGGAGGGGGGGGGGGGGAGTGCAGTCACTGTCTACTGTAGACCGGGGGAGGGGGGGGGGGGGAGCAGTCACTGTCT
>JASTWF010000164.1:412052-510415 GCA_030390025.1 Squalus acanthias | reverse complement strand
CCCCCCACATTGCCCCCTCCCCCCCACACACCCTCCTCCACATTCCCCCCTACCCCACCCCCCCCACACCACCTCCCAGCACCAAACTGCTCCAGCGAGCCCCCCCACTCCAAGGCCCAGTTGAGCACCGCAAAGGAACGGGTTTAGATGACAGTCAAGATTGGAATCCAAACCCAACTAGACCTGGCAGCAGTGTGAGATTCAACTACGCTCTAAGATTTTCCTTTCCAATGATAGTCAATCTCATCTTAGAGTCATAGAATGATACAGCACAGAGGGAGGCCATTCGGCCCATCGTGCCTGTGCCGGCTCTTTGGTCGAGCTCTCCAATTAGTCCCACTCCCCCTGCTCTTTCCCCAGAGCCCTGCAAATTTCTCCTTTTCAAGTATTTCTCCAATTCCCTTTTGAAAGTTACTATTGAACCTGCTTCCACCGCCCTTTCAGGCAGCGCATTCCAGATCACAACAACTCGCTGCGTAAAAACAATTCTCCTCATCTCCCCTCTGATTCTTTTGCCAATCACCTTCAATCTGTGTCCTCTGGTTACCGACCCTCCTGCCACTGGAAACAGTTTCTCCATATTTACTCTGTTAAAACCCCTCATGATTTTGAACACCTCGATTAAATCTCCCCTTAACCTTCTCTGCTCTCAGTAGAACGACCCCAGCAACTCCAGTCTCTCAAATGGTTCTGCTGTAGGCCTAATAATCAGGCCTTACAATGGTTTCTGGGCCAGGACATCAAAAGAAGCCGAGTTGCTTCGATAAAGGCACCTGTATCCCCTTCAGGGAATATTTGAAAGTCTTTGGGGGAAAAATTGGGTTGCTTTGCACCTCCCGTTAGCGCCCAGAGGGAAGCCCCTAGCGCCCGGGCGCGGCGCGGCTAACACCTCCCGTGAAATTCAGCGGGAGGTTAGCGGTCGCGGTCGCCGGTCGCGCTCGTGGTGCTGTGCCTCTGGTGATGACGTCATCGCCGAGCGCAGCGCCCCGCTCGCACCCCGGCCGCAAACTTGGCTCGCGCCCCCTGGCCTACCGCAGGACGTTATGTCTGACAGGGTCAGGGCGCCGTGTTTGCAGCCGCGGCGGCGCAAATTAAAGAGCATGTGCTGGGCCACCATTTTTTTTGGGCCGCCTGCCAGCACCTGCCCCCTCTGGCCTCCTCCTGCCGAGTGCCGGCCGCGATCGGTCAGCCCGGCGCTCCTCCTCAGTGCTGGGCTCTTTTCCCGGCACCCCACTCCCTGGAGGTCCAGCAGGGCCCCGGTGCGCTAGGCCCCTCCCCTTTAATCAAGGGGCGACCCGCGTGGTCCTGCTGCACATAGCACCGCGATATTCAATAGTAGCACCCCAAGAGGGAGGGGGAGTGCTTCCAGTAGCGCCCCATGGCGTGGGGGCGCTATCTTTTTCAGGACGCTAAAAGTAGCGTCCCAGCAAAGTTAGCGCTCCAAAGGGGCATGACCCAACTTTTCCCCCTTTATACTTTACCCCTGGGCCTAACAAGGCTTTTGACTCGCCCGATTCACTCAGTAGGGTGGTGCTCCCTTGGGCACTCAAGGTGAGAGCGTCTGCCACTTGGCTACAGGCACCAGCTACATGACCCGGCTATTTAGCTGACCCCACTCTCCGAGAATGTTCCCGATGGTCGGAGAGTCCAGAACCAGGGGTCATAATCTAAGGATAGGGGGTAAGCCATTTAGGACAGAAATGAGGAAGAATTTCTTCACCCAGAGAGTGGTGAACCTGTGGAATTCTCTACCACAGAAGGTAGTTGAGGCCAATTCATTAAAGATATTCAAGAAGGAGTTAGATATATTTCTTAAGTCTAAAGGTATCAAGGGATATGGGGAGAAGGCAGGTACAGGGTACTGAATTTGGATGATCAGCCATGATCTCATCGAATGGCGGAGCAGGCTCGAGGGGCTGAATGGCCTACTCCTGCTCCTATCTTCTATGTTTCTATGAGACCTGGGACGTCCTCTCCCAGGTGTCAGCTGTGGCTCAGTGGGTAGCACTCACTCTCTCTCTCTCTCTCGCCTCATAGTCAGAAGGTTGTGGGTTCGAGTCCCACTCCAGAGACCTGAGCACACAATCAGGCTGACACTCCAGTGCAGTACTGAGGGAATGCTGCACTGTCGGAGGGGCTGTACTGAGGGAGCGCTGCACTGTCGGAGGGGCAGTACTGAGGGAGCGCTGCACTGTCGGAGGGTCAGTACTGAGGGAATTGCTGCACTGTCGGAGGGGCAGTACTGAGGGAGTGCTGCACTGTCGGAGGGGCAGTACTGAGGGAGCGCCGCACTGTCAGAGGGGCAGTACTGAGGGAGCGCTGCACTGTCGGAGGGGCAGTACTGAGGGAGCGCTGCACTGTCAGAGGGGCAGTACTGAGGGAGCGCTGCACTGTCGGAGGGGCAGTACTGAGGGAGCGCTGCACTGTCGGAGGGGCAGTACTGAGGGAGCGCCGCACTGACAGAGGGGCAGTACTGAGGGAGCGCTGCACTGTCGGAGGGGCAGTACTGAGGGAGCGCAGCACTGTCGGAGGGGCAGTACTGAGGGAGCGCTGCACTGTCGGAGGGGCAGTACTGAGGGAGCGCTGCACTGTCGGAGGGGCAGTACTGAGGGAGCGCTGCACTGTCGGAGGTGCCGTCTTTCAGGTGAGACGTTAAACCGAGGCCCTGTCTGCCCTCTCAGGTAGATGTAAAAGATCCCACGGCCACTTTTCGAAGAAGAGCAGGGGAGTTCTCCCCGGTGTCCTGGACCAATATTTATCCCTCAACCAACATCACTAAAACAGATTATCTGGTCATTATCACATTGTTGTTTGTGGGATCTTGCTGTGCGCAAATTGGCTGCCGCGTTTGCCACATTACAACAGTGACTACACTCCATTGTTTGTGACGCGCTTTGGGACGTCCTGAGATCATGAAAGGTGCTACAGAAATGCCAGTTCTTTCTTTCTCCCGCAGTAGGGCCGGTCCCAGTGACGGGGGCAGCATTCCTGAGATCTTGGGGTCGTGTATTTAGCAAACTACAAGTGCAAATCGTCAGGTTTTCCTTCGAAACGGGTCTCGCTTTCCAAAACATGTGCACGCGTAGCTTGACACTAACGGCGGGGAGTGCAATTCATCAAAGGCGTCTTTGAGTTCGTCAGGCTGATGTTCACCCATTGCTGACGGGATGTGCGAGATGGCCATTAACTTTGTGATTGTCCCTTTGCAATGATTTCCTCTTTTCATTAAATCAGTTAACATCTATCAGTGGGGACAGGAGTTGTAATTATTGCACCGGGTCAGTAAGGAACTATACACATCAACAGTGAGTGCACATCAGATTAATGAGCTCTCTTTGATTGAGTTTAGGAGCTGCACCTTCCACAACCCAATCTTTCCATTAGAATGCCACAGCACAAGAGGAGGCCATTCCGTCCATCGTGCCTGTGCCGGCTCTTTGAAAGAGCTCTCCCATTAGTCCCACTCCCCTGTTCTTTCCCCAGAGCCCTGCAAATTTTTCCCCTTCAAGTATTTATTTAATTTCCTTTTGAAAGTTATTATTGAATCTGCTTCCACCGCCCTTTCAGGCAGCGCATTCCAGATCACAACAACTCGCTGCGTAAAAAATTTCTCCTCATCTCCCCTCTGGTTCTTTTGCCAATCACCTTAAATCTGGTTCCTCTGGTTACCGACCCTCCTGCCACTGGAAACAGTTTCTCCTTATTTACTCCATCAAAACCCTTCATGATTTTGAACACCTCTATTAAATCTCCCCTTAACCTTCTCTGCTCCAAGGAGAACAACCCCAGCTTCTCCAGTCTCTCCACATAACCCCTTCCCTCTCCGGAAGGTTCTGACCCTCACTGAGATCGGGGTCCGCAGTGGACGCTGTTTCTATGGTCAGTGCTTCTCTGCATTGAACCTCTGAACTACACATTCTTCCTCCTCGCTGTGTTCAAATTGAGACTCATCATGCCGGCTCCTACTAAGAACATAAGAATTAGGAGCAGGAGTAGGCCACACGGCCCCTCGAGCCTGCTCCGCCATTCAATAAGATCATGGCTGATCTTCGACCTCAACTCCACTTTCCCTCCCGATCCCCATATCCCTTGATTCCCCTAGAGTCCAAAAAATCTATCGATCTCAGCCTTAAATATACTCAAAGACTCAGCATCCACAGCCCATCTGGGGCAGAGAATTCCAAAGATTCACAACCCTCTGAGTGAAGAAATTTCTCCTCATCTCAGTCTTAAATGGCCGACCCCTTATCCTGAGACTATGCCCCCTAGTTCTAGACTCTCCAGCCAGGGGAAACAGCCTCTCAGCATCTACCCTGTCAATCCCTCTCAGAATCTTAGATGTTTCAACGAGATCACCTCTCATTCTACTAAACTCCAGAGAGTATAGGCCCAATCTACTCAATCTCTCCTAATAGGACAACCCAGGGATCAATCTAGTGAACCTTCATTGCACCGCCTCCAAGACAAGTATATCCTTCCTTAGATAAGGAAACCAAAGCTGTGCACAGTACTCCAGGTGTGGTCTCACCAAGGCCCTGTACAATTGTAGCAAGACTTCCTTACTCTTATACTCCAACCCCCTTGCAATAAAGGCTAACATGCCATTTGCCTTCCTTATTGCTTGCTGTACCTGCATGCTAGCTTTCTGTGTTTCTTGTACAAGGACACCCAAATCTCTCTGAACACCAACATTTAATAGTTTTTCACCATTTAAAAATGTTTCTGTTTTTCTATTCTTCCTACCAAAATGAATAACCTCACATTTCCCCACAATATATTCCATCTGGCACCTTATTGCCCACTCACTTAACCAGTCTATACTCTTTGCAGACTCTGTGTTCTCCTCACAGCTTACTGTCCCACCTAGCTTTGTATCATCAGCAAACTTGGATGCATTACACTCGGTCCCTCATTCTTTGGCAGGACCTCAAATCTGTGGAACTCCTCACCTCTCTCGGTCTCCGCTATCCTGTAATTGACAGCCTTGTAAACCCAATGACGTTCCATAACCTCAAATTGTTGAATTTCCTCACTTTCTCTCCTGTTCTTCCCAAACATGTGCTGTCCTGTGCCATGGGTGTTGGTCTCATCGAAATCTATATGTATAATTCCAGTAGATCCCTTGTATTGTGATTCATAGAATCATAGAATCACAGAAAGAGCTCTCCAATTAGTCCCACTCCCCCCCGCTCTTTCCCCATAGCTCTGTATCTTTTCCTTTTAAAGTATTTATCCAATTCCCTTTTGAAAGTCACTATTGAATCTGCTTCCACCGCCCTTTCAGGCAACGCGTTCCAGATCACAACTCGCTGTGTGAAAAAAAATGTCTCCTCATCTCCCCTCTGGTTCTTTTGCCAATTCTCTTCAATCTGTGTCCTCTGGTTACCGACCCTCCTGCCACTGGAAACAGTTTCTTCTTATTTACTCTATCAAAACCCCTCATAATTTTGAACACCTCTATTAAATCTACTTAATTGGAGGCAGGCCAGTTTCAGTGGGTTGAGAGCGGATCTGCCCCAGGAAATTGGAATCAAAGATTGGCAGACAAAACTGTAATGAACAATGGGCTGCCTTTAAAGAGGAGATGGTTCAGGTACAGTTGAGGCACATTCCCCTGAGGGGAAAAGGTAGGGCAACCAAAGTCAGACGAAAGAGATAGAGAGTAAGATGAAGCAGAAAAAGAGCCTGTATGACAGATGTCAGGTTGAGAAGACATGTGAGAATCAGGCTGAATATAGAAAGTTCAGAGGGGAAGTGAAAAAGATAATAAGAGGGGCAAAGAGAGAGCATGAGAATAGATTGGCAATTAACATAAAAGGGAATCCAAAAGTCTTCTATAGACATATAAATAGTAACGGGTAGGAAGAGGAGGGGTGGGGCTGATTAGGGACTAAAAAGGAGACCTACGCATGGAGGCAGAGGGCATGGCTGAGGTACTAAATGTGTACTTTGCATCTGTCTTCACCAAGGAAGAAGATGCTGCCAAAGTCATAGTGAAAGAGGAGGTAGTGGAGATACTGGATGGGATAAAAATTGATAAAGAGGAGGTACTAGAAAGGCTGGCTGTACTTAAAGTAGATAAATCCCCAGGAGCGGATGAGATGCATCCTAGGATGCGGAGGGAATTGAGGGCGGAAATCGCGGAGGTACTGGCCATAATATTCCAATCCTCCATAGATACAGGGGTGGTGCCAGAGGACTGGAGAATTGCAAATGTTACAACCTTGTTCAAAAAAGGGTGTAAGGATTAAACGCAGCAACTACAGGCCAGTCAGTTTAACCTCGGTAGTGGGGAAGCTTTTAGAAATGATAATCAGGGACAAAGTTAACAGTCACTTGGACAAGTGTAGATTAATTAAGGAAAGCCAGCATGAATTTGTTAAAGGCAAATCATCTTTAACCAACTTGATCGAGTTTTTTGATGAGGTAACAGAGGGTTGATGAGGGCAATGCGGTTGATGTGGTGTACATGGATTTCCAAAAGACTTTTGATAAAGTGCCACATAATAGGCTTGCCAGCAAAGTTGAAGCCCATGGAATAAAAGGGACAGTGGCAGCATGGATACAAAATTGGCTAATTGACAGAAAACAGAGAGTAGTGGTGAACGGTTGTTTTTCGGACTGGAGGAAGGTATACAGTGGTGTTCCCCAGGGGTCAGTACTAGGACCACTGCTTTTCTTGATATATATTAATGACTTGGACTTGGGTGTACAGGGCACAATTTCAAAATGTGCAGATGACACATAACTTGGAAGTATAATGAATAGTGAGGAGGACAGTGATAGACTTCAAGAAGACATAGACAGGCTGGTGGAATGGGCGGACATGTGGCAGATGAAATTTAACGCAGAAAAGTGCGAAGGAAGAACGAGGAGAGGCAATATAAACTAAAGGGTACAATTCTAAAGGGGGTGCATGAACAGGAGACCTGGGGCTATATGTGCACAAATCATTGAAGGTGGCAGGGCAGGTTGAGAAAGCGGTTAAAAAGCATACGGGATCCTGGGCTTCAGAACAACAACAACAACTTGTATTTATAGAGCGCCTTTAACATAGTAAAATGTCCCAAGGTGCTGCACAGGAGTATTTTAAGACAAAAAATTTGACACCGATCCACATAAGGATAAATTAGGGCAGGTGACCAAAAGCTTGGTCAAAGAGGTAGGTTTTAAGGAGCGTCTTAAAGGAGGAAAGAGAGGTAGTGAGGCGGAGAGGTTTAGGCAGGGAATTCCAGAGCTTAGGGCCTCGGCAACAGAAGGCACGGCCACCAAAGTTTGAGCGATTATAATCAGGGATCCTCAAGAGGGCAGAATTAGAGGCGCGCAGATATCTCGGAGGTTGTGGGGCTGAAGGAGATTACAGAGATAGGGAGGGGCGAGGCCTTGGAGGGATTTGAAAACAAGGATGAGAATTTTGAAATCGAGGCGCTGCTTAACCGGGAGCCAATGTAGGTCAGCGAGCACAGGGGTGATGGGCGAATGAGACTTGGTGCGAGTTAGGACACGGGCAGCTGAGCTTTGGATGACCTCAAGTTTACGTAGGGTGGAATGTGGGAGGCCGGCCAGGAGTGCGATGGAATAGTCAAGTATAGAGGTAACAAAGGCATGGATGAGGGTTTCAGCAACGGATGAGCTGAGGCAAGGGCGGAGTCGAGCGATAGAGGCATAGAGTACAAAAGCAAGGAAGTTATGATGAACCTTTAGAAAACACTGGTTCGGCCTCAACTGGAGTATTGTGTCCAATTCTGGGCACCTCACTTTAGGAAGGATGTGAAGGCCTTAGAGAGGGTGTAGAAAAGATTTACGAGAATGATTCCAGGGATGAGGGACTTCAGCTACATGGATAGACTGGAGAAGCTGGGGTTGTTCTCCTTGGAGCAGAGAAGTTTGAGAGGAGATTTGATAGAGATGTTCAAAATCATGATGGGTCTACAAAAGTGAGAAGTCGCACAACACCAGGTTATAGTCCAACAGCTTTATTTGAAATCACAAGCTTTCGGAGCGCTGCTCCTTCGTCAGCGCTCCGAAAGCTTGTGATTTCAAATAAAGCTGTTGGACTATAACCTGGTGTTGTGCGACTTCTCACTTTTGTCCACCCCAGTCCAACACCGGCATCTCCGCATCATGATGGGTCTAGACAGAGTAGATAGAGAGAAACTGTTCCCATTGGCGGAAGGGTTGAGAACCAGAGGACACAGATTTAAGGTGATTGGCAAAAGAACCAAAGGCGACATGAGGAAAAACATTTTTACGCAGCGAGTGGTTAGGATCTGGAATGCGCTGCCTGAAAGGGTGGTGGAGGCAGACTCAATCGTGGCTTTCAAAAGGGAGTTGGATAAGTACCTGAAAGAAAAAATTTGCAGGGCTACAGGGAAAGGGCAGGAGAGTGGGACTGGCTGAAGTGCTCTTGCAGAGAGCCGGCACGGGCTCGACGGGCCGAATGGCCTCATTCTGTGCTGTAACTATTCTATGATCTCCCCTCAACCTTCTCTGCTCCAAGGGGCACAACCCCAGCTTCTCTAGTCTCTCCACATAACTGAGTGCCTCATCCCTGAGGTTATGGCAAAAAATTAAGAAGGTCATTGGTTAAAATGACAGAAAATTTACATAATTACATACTTATGAAAAGTCAATGATAGTTTATATACATTGTGTTGTAATTTGGAGGATGCTTTTGGTGAGGAGGGGAGGATTACATGCTGCATGGAGAATACAAGAAACATTTTAAATGATAATGCATCTTTCATGACCTTGAAGTGTAGTCACTGTTGTAATGTAGGAAACGCGGCAGCCAATTTGTACACAGCCAGATCCCAACAGATAGCAATGTGATAATGTGCTTTTAGTGATGTTGGTTGAGGGATAAATGTTGACTGGGGAGAAATCCCTATCTCTTCTTCGAATAGTGTCCATGGGATCTTTTACGTCCACCTGAGAGGGCAGACGGGGAGTCGGTTTAACGTCTCATTCGAAAGACGGCACCTCCGACAGTGCAGAACTCCCTCAGTACTGCCCCTGACAGTGCAGCGCTCCCTCAGTACTGCCCCTCGACAGTGCAGCACTCCCTCAGTACTGCCCCTCGACAGTGCAGCGCTCCCTCAGTACTGCCCCTCTGACAGTGCAGCGCTCCCTCAGTACTGCCCCTCTGACAGTGCAGCGCTCCCTCAGTACTGCCCCTCCGACAGTGCAGCGCTCCCTCAGTACTGCCCCCCTGACAGTGCCGCGCTCCCTCAGTACTGACCCTCCGACAGTGCAGCACTCCCTCAGTACTGCCCCTCCGACAGTGCAGCGCTCCCTCAGTGCTGCCCCCCTGACAGTGCGGTGCTCCCTCAGTACTGCCCCTCCGACAGTGCCGCGCTCCCTCAGTACTGCCCCTCCGACAGTGCTCAGTACTGCCCCCCTGACAGTGCCGCGCTCCCTCAATACTGCCCCTCTGACAGTGCAGTGCTCCCTCAGTGCTGCCCCCCTGACAGTGCGGTGCTCCCTCAGTACTGCCCCTCCGACAGTGCAGCGCTCCCTCAGTACTGCCCCTCCGACAGTGCAGCGCTCCCTCAGCACTGCACCTGGAGTGTCAGCCTAGATTTTTGTGCTCAAGTCTCTGGAGTGGGACTTGAACCCACAACCAATGTTGCATCTATTTTTTTTTGTCCTGTGCGGGGCATTTAACTTTGCTGCCTGGCCACGCATGCGCCACATCTCTCCCAACAGCACTAGCTGGTGAGCGGCCTGCGCAGGACCTCGTCATCGGGGCATGGCCGCGCACCTGAGGGGAAGCATTGCCCACAATGAGAGAGCGCGACACTGAGCCACGGCTGACACCCCATCATCAGCGAGTGTGTGTATGTTCTATATGTCGACACAATCCGTGCAGTGTAAATATGGTCTATAACCTGGTCCCATTGTTTGGCGTGTTTTGTATACAGGTTTATAATAAATAAAAATGTCGAATGTTTTATACTTGTTGAGTGTCAGTTTCTGCGCTGGTTGAAATGTGAGTCTGAAGTTGGATCTGCTGGTGGGGTGGATGGGGAAGTTTGGGCTGATTGGTGGGAAGATGGAGGAATGGGGCAAAGAGCGTGGCTCTGGAGAGGTTGGTGCTGGTTAGTGAGAGAGAGGTTAGTGAGAGAGGTTGGTGCTGGTTAGTGAGAGAGGTTGGTGCTGGTTAGTGAGAGAGGTTGGTGCTGGTTAGTGAGAGAGGTTGGTGCTGGTTAGTGAGAGAGGTTGGTGCTGGTTAGTGAGAGAGGTTGGTGCTTGTTAGTGAGAGAGAGGTTAGTGCTGGTTAGTGAGAGAGGTGTGTGTAGCACCCCGCTTTCTCTGTGTGTTTAGCACCCTGCTCTGTGTGTGTGTGTGTAGCGCCCCGCTCTCTCCCTCTGTAGCGCCCCGCTCTCTCTGTGTGTAGCGCCCTGCTCGCTCTGTGTGTAGCGCCCCGCTCTCTCTCTCTCTCTGTAGCGCCCCACTCTCTCTCTCTGTAGCGCCCCACTCTCTCTCTCTGTAGCGCCCTACTCTCTCTGTGTGTAGCGCCCCGCTCTCTCTCTGTAGCGCCCTACTCTCTCTGTGTGTAGCGCCCCGCTCTCTCTCTCTGTAGCGCCCCGCTCTCTCTCTCTGTAGCGCCCCGCTCTCTCTGTCTGTGGCGCCCCGCTCTCTCTGTGTGTAGTGCCCCGCTCTCTCTCTGTGTGTAGCGCCCCGCTCTCTCTCTGTAGCGCCCTACTCTCTCTGTGTGTAGCGCCCCGCTCTCTCTCTGTGTGTGTAGCGCCCCGCTCTCTCTCTCTGTAGCGCCCCGCTCTCTCTCTCTGTAGCGCCCCGCTCTCTCTGTCTGTGGCGCCCCGCTCTCTCTGTGTGTGTAGTGCCCCGCTCTCTCTCTGTGTGTAGTGCCCCGCTCTCTCTCTGTGTGTAGCGCCCCGCTCTCTCTGTGTGTAGCGCCCCGCTCTCTCTGTGTGTAGCGTCCCGCTCTCTCTCTCTGTAGCGCCCCGCTCTCTCTCTCTGTGTGTAGCGCCCCGCTCTCTCTGTGTGTAGCGCCCCGCTCTCTCTGTGTGTAGCGTCCCGCTCTCTCTCTCTGTAGCGCCCCGCTCTCTCTCTCTGTGTGTAGCGCCCCGCTCTCACTCTGTGTGTAGCGCCCTGCTCGCTCTGTGTGTAGCGCCCCGCTCTCTCTCTCTCTGTGTAGCGCCCCGCTCTCTCTCTCTCTGTGTAGCGCCCCGCTCTCTCTCTCTGTGTGTGTAGCGCCCCGCTCTCTCTCTCTGTAGCGCCCCGCTCTCTCTCTCTGTAGCGCCCCGCTCTCTCTGTCTGTGGCGCCCCGCTCTCTCTGTGTGTGTAGTGCCCCGCTCTCTCTCTGTCTGTGGCGCCCCGCTCTCTCTGTGTGTGTAGCGCCCCGCTCTCTCTCTGTGTGTAGCGCCCCGCTCTCTCTCTGTGTGTGTAGCGCCCCGCTCTCTCTGTGTGTAGCGCCCCGCTCTCTCTGTGTGTAGCGCCCCGCTCTCTGTGTGTGTAGCGCCCCGCTCTCTCTGTGTGTAGCGCCCCGCTCTCTCTGTGTAGCGTCCCGCTCTCTCTCTCTGTAGCGCCCCGCTCTCTCTCTCTGTGTGTAGCGTCCCGCTCTCTCTCTCTGTGTGTAGCGCCCCGCTCTCTCTCTCTGTGTGTAGCGCCCCGCTCTCTCTCTGTAGCGCCCCGCTCTCTCTCTCTGTGTGTAGCGTCCCGCTCTCTCTCTGTGTGTAGCGCCCCGCTCTCTCTCTCTGTGTGTAGCGTCCCGCTCTCTCTCTCTCTGTGTAGCGCCCCGCTCTCTCTCTCTCTGTAGTGCCCCGCTCTCTCTCTCTGTGTGTAGCGCCCCGCTCTCTCTGTGTAGCGTCCCGCTCTCTCTCTCTGTAGCGCCCCGCTCTCTCTCTCTGTGTGTAGCGTCCCGCTCTCTCTCTCTGTAGCGCCCCGCTCTCTCTCTCTGTGTGTAGCGCCCCGCTCTCTCTCTCTGTGTGTAGCGTCCCGCTCTCTCTCTCTGTGTGTAGCGCCCCGCTCTCTCTCTGTGTGTAGCGCCCCGCTCTCTCTCTCTGTGTGTAGCGCCCCGCTCTCTCTCTCTGTGTGTAGCGCCCCGCTCTCTCTCTCTGTGTGTAGCGCCCCGCTCTCTCTGTGTAGCGTCCCGCTCTCTCTCTCTGTAGCACCCCGCTCTCTCTCTCTGTAGCGCCCCGCTCTCTCTCTCTGTGTGTAGCGCCCCGCTCTCTCTCTCTGTGTGTAGCGCCCCGCTCTCTCTCTCTGTGTGTAGCGCCCCGCTCTCACTCTGTGTGTAGCGCCCTGCTCGCTCTGTGTGTAGCGCCCCGCTCTCTCTCTCTCTGTGTAGCGCCCCGCTCTCTCTCTCTTTGTGTAGCGCCCCGCTCTCTCTCTGTGTAGCGCCCCGCTCTCTCTCTCTCTCTGTGTAGTTCCCCACTCTCTCTGTGTGTAGCGCCCCGCTCTCTCTGTGTGTAGCGCCCCGCTGTCTCTCTCTCTGTGTAGCGCCCCGCTCTCTCTGTGTGTAGCGCCCCGCTGTCTCTCTCTCTGTGTAGCGCCCCGCTCTCTCTGTGTGTGTAGCGCCCCACTCTCTCTCTCTGTGTAGTTCCCCACTCTCTCTGTGTGTAGCGCCCCGCTCTCTCTCTCTCTGTGTGTAGCGCCCCGCTCTCTCTCTCTCTGTGTGTAGCGCCCCGCTCTCTCTCTCTGTGTGTAGCGCCCCGCTGTCTCTCTCTCTGTGTGTAGCGCCCCGCTGTCTCTCTCTGTGTGTAGCGCCCCGCTCTCTCTCTCTCTGTGTGTAGCGCCCCGCTCTCTCTCTCTCTGTGTAGCGCCCCGCTCTCTCTCTCTCTCTGTGTAGCGCCCCGCTCTCTCTCTCTGTGTGTAGCGCCCCGCTCTCTCTCTCTGTGTGTAGCGCCCCGCTCTCTCTCTCTGTGTGTAGCGCCCCGCTCTCTCTCTCTCTCTCTGTGTAGCGTCCCGCTCTCTCTGTGTGTAGCGCCCCGCTCTCTCTCTCTCTGTGTAGCGCCCCGCTCTCTCTCTCTTTGTGTAGCACCCCGCTCTCTCTCTCTCTGTGTAGCGCCCCGCTCTCTCTCTCTGTGTGTAGCACCCCGCTCTCTCTCTCTCTGTGTAGCGCCCCGCTCTCTCTCTCTGTGTGTAGCGCCCCGCTCTCTCTGTGTGTAGCGCCCCGCTCTCTCTCTCTCTCTGTGTAGCGTCCCGCTCTCTCTGTGTGTAGCGCCCCGCTCTCTCTCTCTCTGTGTAGCGCCCCGCTCTCTCTCTCTGTGTGTGTGTAGCACCCCGCTCTCTCTCTCTCTGTGTAGCGCCCCGCTCTCTCTCTCTGTGTGTAGCGCCCCGCTCTCTCTCTCTCTGTGTAGCGTCCCGCTCTCTCTGTGTGTAGCGCCCCGCTCTCTCTCTCTGTGTGTGTAGCGCCCTGCTCTCTCTTTGTGTAGCGCCCCGCTCTCTCTCTCTCTGTGTGTAGCGCCCCGCTCTCTGTGTGTGTAGCGCCCCGCTCTCTCTGTGTGTAGCGCCCCGCTCTCTCCCTCTCTGTGTAGCGCCCCGCTCTCTCTGTGTGTTATGCCCTAAGTTAGGTGATTAGCGCTTGATTTAGCGCTCCAGTTCTTTCTTGGAGCGCTAACAATCAATTTAGCGGGAGGCCAGAAGGATTAGCGCCTGACGCTAATTCTCCAACTTTTTAAAATTTAATGCCCCAACCGGGACGATACCGAATTTCTAGCCCAATTAATGCTCCTTAAAAGCTGCCTCTTTGACCAAGCCTGGCCTGGTATCTCATTCTGTGGCTCGGAGTGAAATCCTGTCTGATAATCGCTGCTGTGAAGCACCTTGGGACGTTTCACCACGTTAAAGGCGCTCTATAAATACAAGTTGTTGGTGATTGTTGTTGTATCCGCTCACCCTTCCAGTTGAGCTGTTGGGGACTGTGCAGGTTCTGGATCATTCGATTTGCACGCTGATTTCTAAACTGTGTATTCATTTTTTGTCATGATTTGAGATGTAAGATCTGATTTCTAGTTATTTGCTGGTTGCTGCCTTTATCCTCACCTGAACACACAGACTCCTCAAAAAAATGAGGGAGAGAAAAAGCGCAGAGGGAGGCGTGACTGCCGCTGCACGAAGGTCAGACAACAGAACCTTCAGCAGCTCGATTCAGCCTCTCTCCCCCACACCGCCACACCCAAAAAAACATCCAGGGGAGACGGAGGAACTGAAGCTCTTCAACCCAACTCTCCTGGACAAGGTTCAAGAAATAAAACACTTCTCAGTTTTTTTTTAATTCGTTTATGGGATGTGGGCGTCGCTGGCAAGGCCGGCATTTATTGCCCATCCCTAATTGCCCTTGAGAAGGTGGTGGTGAGCCGCCTTCTTGAACCGCTGCAGTCCGTGTGGTGAAGGTGCTCCCACAGTGCTGTTAGGGAGGGAGTTCCAGGATTTTGACCCAGTGACGATGAAGGAACGGCCGATATACTTCCAAGTCAGGATGGTGTGTAACTTGGAGGGGAACTTGGAGGTGGTGGTGTTCCCATGCGCCTGCTGCCCTTGTCCTTCTAGGTGGTAGAGGTCGTGGGTTTGGGAGGTGCTGCCGAAGAAGCCTTGGCGAGTTGCTGCAGTGCATCTTGTAGATGGTACACACAACAGACACGGTGCGCCGGTGGTGGAGGGAGTGAATGTTTAAGCTGGTGGATGGGATGCCAATCAAGCGGGCTGCTTTGTCCTGGATGGTGTCGAGCTTCTTGAGTGTTGTTGGTGGAGAGTATTCTATCACACTCCTGACTTGTGCCTTGTAGATGGTGGAAAGGCTTTGGGGAGTCAGGAGGTGAGACACTTGCTGCAGAATACCCAGCCTCTGACCTGCTCTTGTTGTCACAGTATTTATGTGGCTGGTCCAGTTAAGTTTCTGGTCAATGGTGACCCCCCAGGATGTTGATGGTGGGAGATTCAGCGATGGTAATGCCATTGAATGTCAAGGGGCGGTGGTTAGACTCTCGCTTGTTGGAGATAGTCATTGCCTGGCACTTCTGTGGCGCGAATGTTACCTGCCACTTATCAGCCTAAGCCTGAATGTCGTCCAGGTCTTGTTGCATGCAGGCATGGACTGCTTCATTATCTGAGGAGTTGTGAATGGCACTGAACACTGTGCAGTCATCAGCGAACATCCCCATTTCTGACCTTATGATGGAGGGAAGGTAAACAAGTTGGTAAACAACAACAACAATTTGCATTTATATAGCGCCTTAAACGTAGTAAAATGTCCCAAGGTGCTTCACAGGAGGGTTATCAAACAAAATTTGACACCGAGTCACGTAAGTCGATATTAGAACATAAGATTTAGGAGCAGGAGTCGGCCATACGGCCCCTCGAGCCTGCTCCGCCATTCAATAAGATCATGGCTGATCATCGGCCTCAACTCCACTTTCCCGCCTGATCTCCATATCCCTCGATTCCCCTAGAGTCCAAAAATCTATCGATCTCAGCCTTGAATATACTCAACGACTCGGCATCCACAGCCCACTGGGGTAGAAAATCCCAAAGGTTCACAACCCTCTGAGTGAAGAAATTTCATCTCATCTTAGTCCTAAATGGCCGAACCCTTATCCTGAGACTGTGACCCCTAGTTCCAGACTCTCCAGCCAGGGGAAACAACCTCTCAGCATCTACCCTGTCAATCCCGTCTCCGGCATTCCTCGATCATCAAATAAAATTCGACAGGTGACCAAAAGTTTGGACAAAGAATTAGGTTTTAAGGAGGAGAGGCGGAGAGGTTTAGGGAGGGAATTCCAGAGCTCAGGGCCCAGGCAGCTGAAGACACGGCCACCGATGGTGGAGCGATGGAAATCAGGGATACGCAAGAGGCCAGAATTGGAGGAGCGCAGAGAACTCGGAGGGTTGTAGGGGCTGGAGGAGGTTACAGAGATAGGAAGGGGCGAGGGCCATGGAGGGATTTGAAAACAAGGATGAGAATTTTAAAATCGAGGAATTATCAGGGCCTGGACTAGTTTCAATCGCCTAGCTGGGTCGGAGAGGAATCTCCCAGATTGCCCCCCAATTGGCCTGGGTTTTTATCTGTTTTTTCGCCTCTCCCAGGAGATCACATGGTTTGGGGTGGGGTGGAGAGTGTAGATATTGAGACACACAATGTATCGCAGTTGTGTTGGACAAGCTGGATGGACCAGAGGGTCATTTCCTGTCTGTCACTGGCAGTATGTTCGTCAGTTGAAAGGGGTCACATTGTCGCAGGGAGAGGACACTACGGTGCTGCTTGGAATCTCACAAACAGCACGGTACGTGTATTATGTAACAGGTACATTCCCGCTGGTGTAGACGGTGCCTCACAAACCTCTGGCCTTGAGCTGCCAACCCCGGCTTTAAAAAACTTCCCACCATGCTGGGTGTGTGAGGGGGGAGGGGCGGGGGGAAACAGGACATCTTTCCGTTGCTGAACTTCCTGCAGCAAGCGTTTGATCGCCTCATGGTCAAAGTGTAGTGCCCTGATTCAACCGGCCCTCTGTACTGACGTGCTGTGCGATTGCAGAGACTCTGTGGGGTCATTCTAATGCTACGTGCCCGCCCTGAAGCCACCGGGAATGGTCAGCACCGTGTTCTAACCCGCTCTGCCGATCAGCCGGTATGGACGTCCGCCCAAGGCCGGAGGGGACTATTTTAAACCTATGCACGCCGCGCCCTGATCATATCATCGGGGCCTGGCTGCCATTTTAACCAGGAGACCCCGAGCGGGAATCGACGGTTTGACGTATTCCTGGCGGTTTCACCACATGACCTCTCGCCGCCCCATCCCCCCAAACTCCCACCATTGGCTACCCGACCACCCATCCCCGCGGGGCCCCGCCCCCCCACACTCCCGCCATTGGCTACCCGACCGCCATCCTCACGGGGCCCCGCCCCCCCACACTCCCACCATTGGCCACCCGACCGTCCATCCTCACGGGGCCCCGCCCCCACACTCCCACCATTGGCCACCCGACCGTCCATCCTCACGGGGCCCCGCCCCCACACTCCCGCCATTGGCCACCCGACCGCCCATCCCCGCGGGGCCCCGCCCCCCCACACTCCCGCCATTGGCTACCCGACCGCCCATCCTCACGGGGCCCCGCCCCCACACTCCAGCCATTGGCCACCCAATACGGCCATCCTCGCGGGGCCCCGCCCCCACACGCCCACCATTGGCCACCCGACCGCCCATCCTCACGGGGCCCCGCCCCCACACTCCAGCCATTGGCCACCCAATACGGCCATCCTCGCGGGGCCCCGCCCCCACACGCCCACCATTGGCCACCCGACCGTCCATCCTCACGGGGCCTCGCCCCCCACTCTCCCACCATTGGCTGCCCGACACGGCCATCCTCGCGGGGCCCTGCCTTTCCACGGCCAATCGGAAAGCGGACAGACTCTCTGCTACCCTGATTGGATGATTCTTCACTTTCAGTCAAACAGCAAATTCCCCTCCCCCCCACCACATCTCCAACATCTTTAGAACTAATAACCAGAATGGTTCAAAGATCATTTTAAAAAGACACAATTTAACGCCCCTATGATTTCCCTCCCGTGTGTTGCTGGCTGTAGTGTCCTGGAGACTCTTGGAGGGTTGGTAAGCTTAGAACGAGCAGGCCCCACCTAGAGCAGAACTGCTGCGAAACAGTGATCGTAAAATCTCTCCGCCAGAATTCTTGGGCCCCCCCCCCGCCACCATCGTGACCCTCTGTCCCCCAACACCCACCCGCCCCGACCCGATCTTGGACACTCCCACAGTGCAGTCCAGGCTTCTTGTTTAGTTCAGCGACACCTTGCCTGGATCAGTGCAGCTCCAACAACACTCGAAGCTCGACACAATCCAAGACCAAGCAGCCCGCTTGATTGGCACCCCATCCACCACCTTAAACATTCACTCCCTCCACCACCGGCGTACCGTGGCTGCAGTGTGTACCATCTACAAGATGCACTGCAGCAACTCGCCAAGGCTTCTTCGGCAGCACCTCCCAAACCCGCGACCTCTTCCACCTAGAAGGACAAGGGCAGCAGGCGCATCGGAACACCACCACCTCCAAGTTCCCCTCCAAGTCACACACACCATCCTGACTTGGAAATATATCACCGATTCTTCATCATCGTTGGGTCAAAACCCTGGAACTCCCTCCCTAACAGCACTGTGGGAGTTCCTTCACCACACGGACTGCAGCGGTTCAAGAAGGTGGCTCACCACCACCTTCTCGAGGGCAATTAGGGATGGGCAATAAATGCCGGCTTGCCAGCGACGCTCACATCCCGATAAAAACAAATCAAATTTTTTGTTTTAAATGCGGTCCAGGCCTCTTGTTTAGTTCAGTGATAATTTCTTTCTCCTCAGCATTCCCATTCTCAGAAAAAAACAAAACCACCCTGACTTCTGCTGGCGGTTCCAAACTTGGCACAGACGCCGCAGGCTGTTTCACAACAAGTTCCAGGCTTTTGACTGTTGCCTCAGTCAACAGTATTTCAGCCGCAAGCTCGGCTCACTGAGATGCCTTCAAACCGTGCTGGGAACCTCGTCACCCAGCTCAGTGGGAGCCCTGCTGGGATCGGACAGCCACCACCCGAGGTTGGCGTGCTGTCCCGTGACTTTACTCTGCGCTCCCCGGTGTGGACTTCAGGGACGTTAACCCTGTAACTCCTTCAGCCCTCCCTCCCTCCCTTTCTCCCAGAGTCGTTGGTGTCAGCAGACCAAGACAGAAAGACCGTCATTTCAACAGCGTCTTTCACCACCTCAGGATGCCCCAAGGAGCTTCACAGCCAATGACGTACATTTTGAAGTGTAGTCACTGTTGTAATGTGGGAAACGCGGCAGCCAAATTGCGCAAAGCAAGATCCCACAAACAGCAATGTGATAATGACCAGATAATCTGTTTCTGATGTTGGTTGAAGGATAAATATTGTCCCAAGACACCGGTGAGAACTCCCCTGTAAGTCCACCTGAGAGACCAGACGGGACCTTGGTTTAACGTCTCATCTGAAAGACGGCACCGCCGACAGTGCAGCACTCCCTCAGTACTGCCCGTCCCACAGTGCAGCGCTCCCTCAGTACTGCCCCTCCGACAGTGCGGCGCTCCCTCAGTACTGCCCGTCCGACAGTGCGGCGCTCCCTCAGTACTGACCCTCCAACAGTGCAGCACTCCCTCAGTACTGCCCCTCCGACAGTGCAGCGCTCCCTCAGTACTGCCCCCTCCGACAGTGCAGCGCTCCCTCAGTACCGCCCCTCCGACAGTGCGGCACTCCCTCAGTACTGCCCCTCCGACAGTGCGGCACTCCCTCAGTACTGCCCCTCCGACAGTGCGGCACTCCCTCAGTACTGCCCCTCCGACAGTGCGGCGCTCCCTCAGTACTGCCCCTCCGACAGTGCGGCGCTCCCTCAGTACTGACCCTCCGACAGTGCGGCGCTCCCTCAGTACTGCCCGTCCGACAGTGCAGCACTCCCTCAGTACTGCCCCTCCGACAGTGCGGCGCTCCCTCAGTACTGCCCCTCCGACAGTGCGGCGCTCCCTCAGTACTGCCCCTCCGACAGTGCGGCGCTCCCTCAGTACTGCCCCTCCGACAGTGCGGCGCTCCCTCAGTACTGACCCTCCGACAGTGCGGCGCTCCCTCAGTACTGCCCCTCCGACAGTGCAGCGCTCCCTCAGTACTGCCCCTCCGACAGTGCGGCGCTCCCTCAGTACTGCCCCTCCGACAGTGCAGCGCTCACTCAGTAATGCCCCTCCGACAGTGCAGCGCTCCCTCAGTACTGCCCCTCCAACAGTGCAGCGCTCCCTCAGTACTGCCCCTCCGACAGTGCAGCGCTCACTCAGTAATGCCCCTCCGACAGTGCAGTGCTCCCTCAGTAATGCCCCTCCGACAGTGCAGTGCTCCCTCAGTACTGCCCCTCCAACAGTGCAGCGCTCCCTCAGTACTGCCCCTCCGACAGTGCAGCACTCCCTCAGTACTGCCCATAAGACAGTGCGGCGTTCCCTCAGTACTGCCCCTCCGACAGTGCGGCGCTCCCTCAGTACTGCCCCTCTGACAGTGCGGCGCTCCCTCAGTACTGCCCCTCTGACAGTGCGGCGCTCCCTCAGTACTGCCCCTCCGACAGTGCAGTGCTCCCTCAGTACTGCCCCTCCGACAGTGCAGCACTCCCTCAGTACTGCCCCTCTGACAGTGCGGCGCTCCCTCAGTACTGCCCCTCCGACAGTGCAGCTCTCCCTCAGTACTGCCCCTCCGACAGTGCAGCTCTCCCTCAGTACTGCCCCTCCGACAGTGCAGCACTCCCTCAGTACTGCCCCTCCGACAGTGCAGCTCTCCCTCAGTACTGCCCCTCCGACAGTGCAGCACTCCCTCAGTACTGCCCCTCCGACAGTGCAGCGCTCCCTCAGTACTGCCCCTCCGACAGTGCAGCACTCCCTCAGTACTGCCCCTCTGACAGTGCGGCGCTCCCTCAGTACTGCCCCTCCGACAGTGCAGCGCTCCCTCAGTACTGCCCCTCCGACAGTGCAGCACTCCCTCAGTACTGCCCCTCCGACAGTGCGGCGCTCCCTCAGTACTGCCCCTCCGACAGTGCAGCACTCCCTCAGTACTGCCCCTCCGACAGTGCGGCGTTCCCTCAGTACTGCCCCTGACAGTGCGGCGCTCCCTCAGTACTGCCCCTGACAGTGCAGCACTCCCTCAGTACTGCCCCTGACAGTGCGGTGCTCCCTCAGTACTGCCCCTGACAGTGCGGTGCTCCCTCAGTACTGCCCCTGACAGTGCGGTGCTCCCTCAGTACTGCCCCTCCGACAGTGCAGCGCTCCCTCAGTACTGCCCTCCGACAGTGCAGCATTCCCTCAGTACTGCCCCTCCGACAGTGCGGCACTCCCTCAGTACTGCCTCTCCGACAGTGCAGCGCTCCCTCAGTACTGCCCCTCCGACAGTGCGGCACTCCCTCAGTACTGACCCTCTGACAGTGCAGCGCTCCCTCAGTACTGCCCCTCCGACAGTGCGGCACTCCCTCAGTACTGCCTCTCCGACAGTGCAGCACTCCCTCAGTACTGCCCCTCCGACAGTGCGGCACTCCCTCAGTACTGCCTCTCCGACAGTGCAGCACTCCCTCAGTACTGCCCCTCCGACAGTGCGGCGCTCCCTCAGTACTGCCTCTCCGACAGTGCAGCACTCCCTCAGTACTGCCTCTCCGACAGTGCAGCACTCCCTCAGTACTGTCCCTCCGACAGTGCAGCACTCCCTCAGTACTGTCCCTCCGACAGTGCGGCGCTCCCTCAGTACTGCCTCTCCGACAGTGCAGCACTCCCTCAGTACTGCCTCTCCGACAGTGCAGCACTCCCTCAGTACTGTCCCTCCGACAGTGCAGCACTCCCTCAGTACTGTCCCTCCGACAGTGCGGCGCTCCCTCAGTACTGCCTCTCCGACAGTGCAGCGCTCCCTCAGTACTGTCCCTCCGACAGTGCGGCGCTCCCTCAGTACTGCCCCTCCAACAGTGCAGTGCTCCCTCAGTACTGCCCCTCCGACAGTGCAGTGCTCCCTCAGTACTGCCCCTCCGACAGTGCGGCGCTCCCTCAGTACTGCCCCTCCGACAGTGCAGCGCTCACTCAGTAATGCCCCTCCGACAGTGCAGTGCTCCCTCAGTACTGCCCCTCCAACAGTGCAGCGCTCCCTCAGTACTGCCCCTCCGACAGTGCAGTGCTCCCTCAGTACTGCCCCTCCGACAGTGCAGCGCTCCCTCAGTACTGCCCCTCCGACAGTGCGGCGCTCCCTCAGTACTGCCCCTCCAACAGTGCAGCGCTCCCTCAGTACTGCCCCTCCGACAGTGCAGCACTCCCTCAGTACTGCCCCTCCGACAGTGCAGCACTCCCTCAGTACTGCCCCTCCGACAGTGCAGTGCTCCCTCAGTACTGCCCCTCCGACAGTGCAGTGCTCCCTCAGTACTGCCCCTCCGACAGTGCGGCGCTCCCTCAGTACTGCCCCTCCGACAGTGCAGCGCTCACTCAGTAATGCCCCTCCGACAGTGCAGTGCTCCCTCAGTACTGCCCCTCCAACAGTGCAGCGCTCCCTCAGTACTGCCCCTCCGTCAGTGCAGCGCTCACTCAGTAATGCCCCTCCGACAGTGCAGTGCTCCCTCAGTAATGCCCCTCCGACAGTGCAGTGCTCCCTCAGTACTGCCCCTCCAACAGTGCAGCGCTCCCTCAGTACTGCCCCTCCGACAGTGCAGCACTCCCTCAGTACTGCCCCTCCGACAGTGCAGCGTTCCCTCAGTACTGCCCCTCCGACAGTGCGGCGCTCCCTCAGTACTGCCCCTCTGACAGTGCGGCGCTCCCTCAGTACTGCCCCTCCGACAGTGCAGTGCTCCCTCAGTACTGCCCCTCCGACAGTGCAGCACTCCCTCAGTACTGCCCCTCTGACAGTGCGGCGCTCCCTCAGTACTGCCCCTCCGACAGTGCAGCTCTCCCTCAGTACTGCCCCTCCGACAGTGCAGCTCTCCCTCAGTACTGCCCCTCCGACAGTGCAGCACTCCCTCAGTACTGCCCCTCCGACAGTGCAGCTCTCCCTCAGTACTGCCCCTCCGACAGTGCAGCGCTCCCTCAGTACTGCCCCTCCGACAGTGCAGCGCTCCCTCAGTACTGCCCCTCCGACAGTGCAGCTCTCCCTCAGTACTGCCCCTCCGACAGTGCAGCGCTCCCTCAGTACTGCCCCTCCGACAGTGCAGCTCTCCCTCAGTACTGACCCTCCGACAGTGCAGCGCTCCCTCAGTACTGCACTGGGGAGTGTCGGCCTAGATTATATTCTCAAGTCTCTGGAGTGGAGCCTTGAACTCACGACCTTCTGACTCAGAGGCAAAAGTTCTATCCACTGAGCCATGGCTGATGGGTTAAAGGAGGCTGGAATGGTCTGTTACTTATCTCACTTATAGTACGGGTTCATAATTGTATTGCAAGATATCCAAAGTTGGTCAATTGCCAATTGGAGCTCACGGGATTCGAACAAGGATGCTTCAATTCTGCTTATTCAATAATACTGACTCACAGACTAATCATTTCCCCTTAAAAGTGCTGTGAGTTTATCTTTCTAATCTTTAATCTAATAAAGTTTCAGCCGTGGCTCAGAGGGTAGCACTGAGTCAAAAGCTCGTGGGTTCAAGTCCAGAGACTTTAGCACAGAATCCAGGCTGACACTTCCAGTGCAGTACTGAGGGAGCGCTGCACTGTCGGAGGGGCAGTACTGAGGGAGCGCTGCACTGTCGGAGGGGCAGTACTGAGGGAGCGCTGCACTGTAGGAGGGGCAGTACTGAGGGAGCACCGCACTGTCGGAGGGGCAGTACTGAGGGAGAGCCCCACTGTCGGAGGGGCAGTACTGAGGGAGCGCCGCACTGTCGGAGGGGCAGTACTGAGGGAGCGCCGCACTGTCGGAGGGGCAGTACTGAGGGAGCGCAGCACTGTCGGAGGGGCAGTACTGAGGGAGTGCTGCACTGTCGGAGGGGCAGCACTGAGGGAGCGCTGCACTGTCGGAGGGGCAGTACTGAGGGAGTGCTGCACTGTCGGAGGGGCAATACTGAGGGAGGGCTGCACTGTCGGAGGGGCAGTACTGAGGGAGCGCCGCACTGTCGGAACTGCCGTCTTTTTGGTGAAACGTTAAACTGAGGCCCCATCTGCTTTCTCGGGTGGATATAAAAGATCCCACGGCCACTATTGGACGAAGAGCAGGGGAGTTCTCTCCCAGTGTCTGGGCCAATATTTATCCCTCAACCAACATCGCTGAAAAACAGACCGGGCCAGGATTTACTGTACCCAGTGAATGAATGGCGTCTGCTGTTTGTTCGGCTTGCCTTTGCCTGTTTAATTTCCGTGAGCTTTGTCACAGGAAATTGCTGCAAGTGGGAGCTGCAAACAGCAGGGCGCCCTCTACAGGGCAGCTGTGTGAACAGAGCAAGCAACTGTGTATCTCATTAACCAATCAGATTGAAGAATGGTTAATGAGCAGCACAGAGTCTGAACCAGGAAGTGCAAGTTCGAATAGTGAATTCAGCGTCTAATCAGATACAGAAAGTGAAATAAAGAGAGGGAAAGAAAGATTGGATTAAGAGAGAGAATTTTTTTAATTCTCCAACAACAATTAAAAGCTGAAGGAACATAATAGGAGCAGGAGTCGGCCATTCGGCCCCTCGAGCCTGCTCCGCCATTCAATGGCTGATCTTCGACCTCAACTCCACTTTCCCGTCCGATCCCCATATCCCTTGATTCCCTTAATATCCAAAAATCTATCTATCTCAGATTATAATATACTCCACGACTCAGCATCCACAGCCCTCTCGGGCAGAGAATTCCAAAGATTCACAACCCTCTGAGTGAAGAAATTTCTCCTCATCTCAGTCTTAAATGGCCGACCCCTTATCCTGAGACTGTGACCCCTGGTTCTAGACTCTCCAGCCAGGAGAAACATCCTCTCAGCATCTACCCTGTCAATCCCCCTCAGAATCTGAGATGTTTCAATGAGATCACCTCTCATTCTACTAAACTCCAGAGAGAATGAGACTCCACACTTGTGAAAGTTAATTTTCAGTGCCAGACAGGTTGTTTGGCAGTAATTAATCCTTATCACATCATTAATAAAGGGCACTTAGACTGGAATGGACAAGCCATAACTTTCTGTGGCGAGTTTAGTGTGTATCTACCTCGCGAGGACAGCAACTTCACACCGTTCAACGCCTGGCAATGACGAGGCAGGCAGCGAGATGCAGCTTTCACAAAGCTAATGGCGGAGCCGCGCATCTTCCGGATCTTCGCGTTTAACTCCGCATCTGCCCCTCGCCTGAAGTTGCGGTGCGATTTGCGCATAATTAATGGCGGCTGCCATTAGCCTCACCGTTAGTTTAACAGTAAATTCTGACCCATTTTCTGGTCATTATCACCTTGCTGTTTGTGGGATCTTGCTGTGCGCACACTGTCAGCCGCCTTTCCCCACATTACAATAGAGTCATAGAGTTATACAGCACAGAATGAGGTCCATCGTGTCCGCGCCGGCCATCAAGCCCTGTCTATTCTAATCCCATTTTCCAGCACTTGGTCCGTAGCCTTGTATGCTATGGCGTTTCAAGTGCTCATCTAAATGCTTCTTGAATGCTGTGAGGGTTCCTGCCTCTACCACCCTTTCAGGTAGTGAGTTCCAGATTCCAACCACCCTCTGGGTGAAAAAGTTTTTCCTCTAAACCTCCTGCCCCTTACCTTGAAACTATGCCCCCTGGTTATTGACCCCTCTACTAAGGGGAAAAGTTTCTTTCTATCTACCCTATCTATGCCCCTCATAATTTTGTACATCTCAATCAGGTCCCCCCTCAGCCTTCTCTGCTCTAAGGAAAACAACCCCAGCCTGTCCAGTCTCTCTTCATAGCTGAAGCGCTGCAGCCCAGCAGTGAATACGATTCAGAAAAAGTCCTTAATTGGCTGTGGAGCGCTTTACGACGTTCTGAGGTGGTGAAAGGCGCTGGAGAAATGCAAGGCTGTCTTCCTTTCTTTTCTTTCATCAGTCTTCTGCCTTTCCTCTCTGAAACCGCTCCCCCCCATCACAAAATCCTCCTTCCTGGACTCCTGCCAATCCTCGGTGCTCCCTCCACATTAATGTCCTGCGTTGGGAGAAGCTGCCCACGTCGGGCCTGCTCCTGGAATAAATGAAACCTTTCCCGGGTTGGAGCTGGTTGGGATTAATTTTCACACCGCGCCCCCATCCAATCTGCTTCTTCATTGAAGTCAAGACCAATTTCAACAAGGTGAATCCCAGGGTGGGAAGCTGGGATTTCACGGATCAGCTTCGAGGACTGAGAGAATTTGCGGCACATGTTAATGCATCTTCAGATTTCATAGCAACTTGTACACAAGCTTGGGTTGTTTTTTTTGACCTTATTATGTGAGCTTGAACAAGTATTAAATGTTGCAGTGATGCAGTCATAAAAAGCTAAACTGGCAGATGAACAAGGGAATGATTTCTCCTCTTATGGTTAATGTAATCCACTGGGATTTCATTTAGACTAGCGTTAAGCTATGATGAATTTTAAGCTTTATAACGTACAATTATTGGGGGGCTGGGGGGTGAAATACCTGCTTCACTCAGTGGGTGGCACTCCCTTTCTCACCTGAGTCAGAAGGTTGTGGGTTCACAGACTTGAACACATAATCCAGGCTGACACTCCCAGTGCAGTACTGCGGGAGCGCCGCACTGTCGGAGGGGCAGTACTGAGGGAGAGCTGCACTGTCGGAGGGTCAGTACTGAGGGAGCGCCGCACTGTCGGGGGGGCAGTACTGAGGGAGCGCCGCACTGTCAGAGGGGCAGTACTGAGGGAGCGCCGCACTGTCGGAGGGGCAGTACTGAGGGAGCGCCGCACTGTCGGAGGGGCAGTACTGAGGGAGCGCCGCACTGTCGTAGGGGCAGTACTGAGGGAGCGCCGCACTGTCGGAGGGGCAGTACTGAGGGAGCGCCGCACTGTCGGAGGGGCAGTACTGAGGGAGCGCTGCACTGTGGGAGGGGCAGTACTGAGGGAGCGCTGCACTGTCGGAGGGGCAGTACTGAGGGAGCGCCGCACTGTCAGAGGGGCAGTACTGAGGGAGCGCCGCACTGTCGGAGGGGCAGTACTGAGGGAGCGCCGCACTGTCGGAGGGGCAGTACTGAGGGAGCGCCGCACTGTCGGAGGGGTAGTACTGAGGGAGCGCTGCACTGTCGGAGGGGCAGTACTGAGGGAGAGCTGCACTGTCGGAGGGTCAGTACTGAGGGAGCGCTGCACTGTCGGAGGGGCAGTACTGAGGGAGCGCTGCACTGTCGGAGGGGCAGTACTGAGGAAGTGCTGCACTGTCGGGGGGGCAGTACTGAGGAAGTGCTGCACTGTCGGGGGGGCAGTACTGAGGGAGCGCTGCACTGTCGGCGGGACAGTACTGAGGGAGCGCTGCACTGTTGGAGGGGCAGTACTGAGGGAGAGCTGCACTGTCGGAGGGTCAGTACTGAGGGAGCGCCGCACTGTCGGGGGGGCAGTACTGAGGGAGCGCCGCACTGTCAGAGGGGCAGTACTGAGGGAGCGCCGCACTGTCGGAGGGGCAGTACTGAGGGAGCGCCGCACTGTCGGAGGGGCAGTACTGAGGGAGCGCCGCACTGTCGGAGGGGCAGTACTGAGGGAGCGCCGCACTGTCGGAGGGGCAGTACTGAGGGAGCGGAGGGCAGTACTGAGGGAGCGCTGCACTGTGGGAGGGGCAGTACTGAGGGAGCGCTGCACTGTCGGAGGGGCAGTACTGAGGGAGCGCCGCACTGTCAGAGGGGCAGTACTGAGGGAGCGCCGCACTGTCGGAGGGGCAGTACTGAGGGAGCGCCGCACTGTCGGAGGGGCAGTACTGAGGGAGCGCCGCACTGTCGGAGGGGTAGTACTGAGGGAGCGCTGCACTGTCGGAGGGGCAGTACTGAGGGAGAGCTGCACTGTCGGAGGGTCAGTACTGAGGGAGCGCTGCACTGTCGGAGGGGCAGTACTGAGGGAGCGCTGCACTGTCGGAGGGGCAGTACTGAGGAAGTGCTGCACTGTCGGAGGGGCAGTACTGAGGAAGCGCTGCACTGTCGGAGGGGCAGTACTGAGGGAGCGCTGTACTGTCGGGGGGGCAGTACTGAGGGAGCGCTGCACTGTTGGAGGGGGCAGTACTGAGGGAGCGCTGCACTGTTGGAGGGGGCAGTACTGAGGGAGCGCCGCACTGTCGGAGGTGCCGTCTTTCGGATGAGACATTAAACTGAGGCCCCGTCTGCTCTCTCAGGTGGACGTAAAGGATCCCACGGCCATTATTTCGAAGAAGAGTAGGGGAGTTCTCCCCGGTGTCCTGGCCAATATTTATCTCTCAACCAACATCACTAAAACAGAGTACAAAATACTGCGGATGCTGGAAATCTGAAATAAAAACAGAAAATGCTGAAAATACTCAGCAAGTCAGGCAGCATCTGTGGAGAGAGAAACAGAGTTAACGTTTCAGGTCGATGACCCTTCGTCAGAACTGGAAAAAGTTAGAGATGTAACAGGTTTTAAGCATCGACCTGAAACGTTAACTCTGTTTCTCTCTCCACAGATGCTGCCTGACCTGCTGAGTATTTCCAGCATTGACAGTTATTATTACCTAAAACAGATGATCCAGTCATTATCACATTGTGGTTTGTGGGAGCTTGCTGTGCGCAAATTGGCTGCCGCGTTTCCCACATTACAACAGTGACTACACTTCAAAAGTACTTCATTGGCTGTAAAGCGCTTTAGAACGTCCTGAGGTGGTGAAAGGCGCTGGAGAAATGGTAATCCATTCTTTCTTGTGAGATGTTAACTGATGCTAGCCTATTTAGATGGTTGTTAAAGATCCCGGGGCACTATTGAACGATCTCCCTGGAGTCCTGGCTCAACATTTATCCCTCAACCAACATCATTAAGGAAACAGATTACCTGGTCACATATCTCATTGCTGTTTGTGGGAACTTGCTGTGTGCAAAGTGACTGCTGCATATTCCTACATTACAACAGTGACCACATTTTGAAAGTAATTTGTTGTCTATGAAGTCCTGAGGTTGTGAAAGGTGCTTTAGAAATGGGAGTTCTTTACTAATGAGGCCTTGTTTCCCCTGGCTAAGTGATGGGTGAGATGGAATGATTCATTTACTTAGAAATTCTGACACCATGACTCCGCAGGAAAAGGCCCATTCAGCCCCTCGAGCCTGTTACACAGGAACAGGAGGAGGCCATTCAGCCCCTCGAGCCTGTTACACGGGAACAGGAGGAAGCCATTCAGCCCCTCGAGCCTGTTACACGGGAACAGGAGGAGGCCGTTCAGCCCCTCGAGCCTGTTACATGGGAACAGGAGGAGGCCGTTCAGCCCCTCGAGCCTGTTCTGCCATTCAACTGGATCCTGACTGATCTGTATCTTAACTCCATTTACCCGCCTTGGTTCCGTGACCCTTAATACTCTTACCCAGCAAAAATCTATCAAGCTCAGTTATAACATTTTCAATTGACCCCCAGCCTCAACAGATTTAGGAGAAGAGAGTTCCAGATATCCACCACCCTTTGTGTGAAGAAGTGCTTCCTGACATCACCCCTGAATGGCCTGGCTCTAATTTTAAGGTTCTGCCCCCTTGTTCTGGACACGCCCACCAGAGGAAATAGTTTCTCTCTATCGACCCTATCGAATCCCTTTAAATGCCTCGATTAGATCACCCCACAATCTTCTAAACTCAAGCGAATACAAGCCCAGTCTGTGCAACCTGTCCTCATAATTTAACCCTTTTTAGCCCCGGTATCATTCTGGTGAATCTGCGCTGCTCCCCCTCCAAAGCCAATATATCCTTCCCGATGTAACGAGTGGGATACCACAAGGATCATTATTGGGGCCTCAGCTATTTACAATCTATATTAATGATTTGGATGACGGGACCAAGTGCAATTTATCCAACTTTGCTGACGATACAAAGCTAGGTGGGACAGTAAGCTGTGAGCAGGACACAAAGAGCCTGCAAAGAGACACATTAATTGAGTGGGTAAGATGGAATATAATGTGTAGAAATGTGAAGTTATCCACTTTGGTAGGAAAAATAGAAAAACAGAGTATTTTTTAAATGGCGAGAGATTAGGAAATGTTGGTGTTCAGAGGGACCTGGGTGTCCTTGTACACGAATCACTGAAAGTTAACATGCAGATACAGCAAGCAATTAGGAAAGCAAATAGTATGTTGGCCTTTATTACAAGAGGATTTAAGTATAAGAAGTAAAGATGTCTTACTGCAATTATATAGGGCCTTGGTGAGACCACACCTGGAGTATTGTGTACAGTTTTGGTCTCCTTACCTAAGGAAGGATATACCTGCCATAGAGCGAGTGCAACGAAGGTTCACGAGATTGATTCCTGGGATGGGGGGATTGTCCTATGAGGAGAGATTGAGTAGACTAGGCCTATATTCTCTGGAGTTTAGAAGAATGAGAGGTGATCTCATTGAAACATAAAATTCTTAAGGGGATTGACAGGGTAGATGCTGAGAGATTGTTTCCCCAGTTGGGGAGTCTAGAACTAGGGGGCATAGTCTCAGGATAAGGGGTCGGCCATTTAAGACTGAGATGAGGAGGAATTTCTTCACTCAGAGGGTTGTGAATCTTTGGAATTCTCTACCCCAGAGGGCTGTGGATGCTGAGTCTTTGAGTATATTCAAGGCTGAGATCGATAGATTTTGGGCTCTAAGTGAATCAAGGGATATGGAGATCGGGCGGGAAAGTGGAGTTGAGGTCGATGATCAGCCATGATCTTATTAAATGGCGGAGCAGGCTCGAGGGGCCGAATGGCCGACTCCTGCTCTTATTTCTTATGTTCTTATGAGGTGCGGTGCACAGAACTGAACGCAGTGACTCCAGGGGGGTCTCACCAGAGCTCTGTAAAGTTGTAACATAACTTCCACCCTCTGTATTCCAGCCCCCGTGAGATAAAGCCCAACATTCCATGAGCCTTTTTAATTATTTTTTGTACCTGTCCACCAGCTTTTAGTGATTTCTGTACTCGGACCCCTAAATCTCTCAGCTCCTCCTCTGTTCCCAGCTTCTCACCATTTAGAAAATACTCTGATCGATCTTTCTTGTGTCCAAAATGGGTGACCTCACACTTGTCCACATTGAACTCCATCTGCCACAGTTTTGCCCACTCACTGAATCCATCAATGTCCCTGTGCAACTTTCTGTTCCCAGCTACACTATTTACAGTACCGCCCAACTTAGTGTCGTCAGCAAACCTACAGCGGTCACTTCCCAATAAAATCACCTGAAACTTTTATTTCTATTTGTTTAGTCATGATATAGAAGATGGTCTGTGACTCAATGGGTAACACTCTCACCTCTGAGTCAGAAGGTTGTGGGTTCAACTCCCACTCCCTCAACCAACATCACTAAAACAGATTATCTGGTCATTATCACATTGCTGTTTGTGGGAGCTTGCTGTGCGCAAATTGGCTGCTGCGTTTCCCACATTACAACAGTGACTACACTTCAAAAAGTACTTCATTGGCTGTAAAGCGCTTTGAGACGTCCGGTGGTCGTGAAAGTTGCTATAGAAATGCAAGTATTTCTTTCTTTCTATCTACTCTATCAAAACCCTCCATAACTTTGAATACCTCTATTAAATCTCCCCTTAACCTTCTCTGCTCTTAGGAGAACAATCCCAGCTTCTCCAGTCTCTCCACTTAGCTGAAGTCCGTCATCCCTGGTACCATTCTCGTAAAATCTAATCTTCAGTGTCTCCGAGGGCTGGGCATCCTTCCGAAAGTGTGGTGCCCAGAATTGGACACAAAGGGCTGGATTTTGCCAATGGGGAGCTTTTGGAGGCGGGACTCCCACTTGTCGGGTTTCAGTCCCGCCTCCATCAACTTCTGGCCAACCCACGCTATTTTCCCTTGATTGACCTTGTTAAGCCCGCCCAGCGGGCATAGCAGGCCAATTAAGGGGAAGCCGGTTACAGAGAATGTCAGCGTATCACGTTTCATCTGTCAAAAATTTTTGACAGATGAATTATCATCATTTGACAGCTCTGTGGAGCTGTCAAACACTGACATTCTCTGTAGTTTGATGAGTTCTTGAATTCAAGACCTCATCAAACCTCTTTCTTTTGTAGAAATTAGATGGTTGTTGCATTGGAGAATGCAACAGCCATCTGTCATCTCTACCGCGGAGGTGCGAGACTCTCCACACACCCACCGATTGAAGCCTGCAAGAAGAAACAAAGGTAAGTACACTTTTTTTAACACTTTACACTTACCTCAGATACTCACCTTTCCACACTTGCACCCATCACTCATCTCCACAGCACACTTTTGTTAACAGGCAGTTAAGTGGCTGTAATCCCTTCCCGCCTCCAAGGAGACGGGACCCGGCGTGGGATGGCTACCCACCTCCTGGCAAGATGGCATGGAGGCGGGTTGGGGGCGGGTTGGGCACCCGCCCCCAAATTCTGCCATTTTCCCGGAAGTCCCGCCTCCAAACCCACCTCCCCAGGGCTGGCAAAATCCAGCCCATGGTGCCAGCTGAGGCCTAGCCAGTGAATTATAAAGGTTTGGCACAACTTCCTTCCTTTTGCCCTCTAGGTTCAAGATACCAAAATCATGCCAGGATCCAATTAATGGAGCTGATTTACCTTTGCAAGGCGTGAGGTGCCCAGTGATGCTACTTCTTGAGTAAGAGCTTCCTCAATTCCAGTGTCGCTTTCCCAACCTCTCTGAGGTAAAGAGAATTATATCTGTACATAAGGTAGTCGATGTACATGACTTTCTGAGAACGTCAGACAAGTGAGAGAAGCCGGACAGGCAGTGTAGTTAATGTTGGCTGTGACTCAGTTTGGCTGTACTGGGTTGTTTGTCAAGGAGGAAGAATATTATTGTAAAGACTGTCAGCCCTGGCTCAGTGGGTTGGACTCCCGGCCTCTGAGTCAGAAGGTTGTGGGTTCAAGTCCCACTCCAGAGACTTGAGAACAAAAATCTCGGCTGACTCTCCTAGTGTGGGGCTGAGGGAGTGCTGCACTGTCGGAGGTGCCGTCTTTCGGATGCAACGTTAAACCAAGGCCCCGTCTGCCCCCTCAGGTGGCCGTAAAAGATCAAATGGCGTTATTTCGAAGAAGAGCAGGGGAGTTCTCCCCGGTGTCCTGGGGCCAATATTTATCCCTTAACCAACCAAAAATCAGATGATCTGGTCATTATCACATTGCTGTTTGTGGGAGCTTGCTGTGCGCAAATTGGCTGTCGCGTTTCCTACATTACAACAGTGACTACACTTCAAAAGTACTTCATTGGCTGTAAAGCGCTTTGGGACGTCCTGAGATTGTAAAAGGCGCTGGAGAAACGCAACTCTTTCTGTCTGGCGAGCCCTTTATTGACGTTTTCCTCCGATTTAGTGTTTGTGTAGCTGCCTGAAGTTGGCAATAGCCCAGGGACAGACACCACACCTTGTGCAATATTCATCGCTTGAGTCTAAGTGAGATCACCTATATGTGTTGCAAGCCACATGGGTTAGTGGGGGAGGGGCGGAGCGAGATGTCAATCTGCGATCGCAGTCAGTACAAAAACAGGCCTGACACCTCAGCACTCCCCACACCCTTTAATATCCCAGCCAGTCTAATCCCACTCTCCCCTCACTCCCCACACCCTTTAATATCCCAGCCAGTCTAATCCCACTCTCCCCCTCACTCCCCACACCCTTTAATATCCCACCCAGTCTAATCCCACTCTCCCCTCACTCTCCATACCCTTTAATATCCCACCCAGTCTAATCCCACTCTCCCCTCACTCCCCACACCCTTTAATATCCCACCCAGTCTAATCCCACTCTCCCCTCACTCCCCACACCCTTTAATATCCCACCCAGTCTAATCCCACTCTCCCCCTCACTCCCCGTACCCTTTAATATCCCACCCAGTCTAATCCCACTCTCCCCCTCACTCCCCACACCCTTTAATATCCCACCCAGTCTAATCCCACTCTCCCCTCACTCCCGTACCCTTTAATATCCCACCCAGTCTAATCGCACTCTCCCCCTCACTCCCCATACCCTTTAATATCCCACCCAGTCTAATCCCACTCTCCCCCTCACTCCCAATACCATTTAAAAGCATAGAGGTAGCTTTACTCTGTATCTAACCCGTGCTGTACCTGCCCTGGGAGTGTTTGATGGGACAGTGTAGAGGGAGCTTTACTCTGTATCTAACCCGTGCTGTACCTGCCCTGGGAGTGTTTGATGGGACAGTGTAGAGGGAGCTTTACTCTGTATCTAACCCGTGCTGTACCTGCCCTGGGAGTGTTTGATGGGGACAGTGTAGAGGGAGCTTTACTCTGTATCTGACCCGTGCTGTACCTGCCCTGGGAGTGTTTGATGGGACAGTGTAGAGGGAGTTTTACTCTGTATCTAACCCGTGCTGTACCTGCCCTGGGAGTGTTTGATGGGACAGTGTAGAGGGAGTTTTACTCTGTATCTAACCCGTGCTGTACCTGCCCTGGGAGTGTTTGATGGGACAGTGTAGAGGGAGCTTTACTCTGTATCTAACCCGTGCTGTACCTGCCCTGGGAGTGTTTAACAGGACAGTGTAGATATGGGAGAAGGGAGTCTGGAGATTTATTTGTTCCTGGGATGTGGGCGTCACTGGCAAGGCCAGCATTTATTGCCCATCCCTAGTTACCCTTGAGAAGTTGGTGGTGAGCTGCCTTGTTGAACTGCTGCAGTGTCTGTGGTGGATATACTCCTACAGAGAGTGTGGATACTGGAGCAATAACTTTATGCTAATCTGGGTATGAGTCAATCATGAAACCTAACATTATGTTGTGTTCAGATTAGTTCAGTTAGTAACAGGGCTAGCTGTGAACTGGTGTCAGTTGTGGCTCAGAGGAAGGCTGTGCAGAGTGGCGGAATGGATTTGTAAGATACAGTGGAATGGTCACGCTGTTCTAAATGTTTTTAATGTCCAATAAAAAACTTTTAAAAAGTTGGTAGCACTCTCTCTCTCTCTCGCCTCTGAGTCAGGAGGTTGTGGGTTCAAGTCCCACTCCAGAGACTTGAGCACAAAAATCCAGGCTGACACTCCCAGTGCAGTGCTGAGCGACTGCTGCACTGTCGGAGGTGCCGTCTTTTGGATGAGACATTAAATCGAGGCCCCGTCTGCTCTCTCAGGTGGACGTAACAGATCCCCCGGCACTATTTCGAAGAAGAGCAGGGGAGTTATCCCTGGTGTCCTGCCCAATATTTATCCGTCAATCGACATCACTAAAAAGATGACCTGGTCATTATCACAATGCTGTTTGTGGGAGCTTGCTGTGCACAAATTGGCTGCCGCATTTCCTACTTTACAATAGAGACTACACTTCAAAAAAGTACTTCATTGGCTGTAAAGCGCTTTGGGGCCCCCAGCGGTTGTGAAAAGCGCTGTAGAAATGCAAGTCTTTTTTTTTTCTGGCAGGCTGTGGGTTCCAGTGAACCTACAGGATATAAGCATCAATCTAGGCTGACACTCAGTACAGCACTGAGGAGAGGGGGTGGGTTGAGGTACGTGTTGAATGCTGTGCGACACTAGTTGAAGCGAAGTTAGGAAGTTTTGGAAGTGATAAGTTGCTCGGTAAATGCAAATCTTTCATCAAGCTCAGTGACTCACCCACCTACAATTTTGCAATTATTGAAATTGAAGCGGTGGACAAATTAATCCGTCGAATAAAGGGCCATTGTGAAGTTGAAGCCTGCTGTCTCACAGAGACCCTGGCATTTGTTGGGTGGGGTGAGAAACTTCTCCAAAGTTGGCACCGACTCTCTGAGTCACCTTGCACTCCGAACTGGATCCAGCTCCTGAATCTTTCGCACCCGGTACAGGGCCTGTGAGCGTGAGGTACATGCAGAGTTCATTCAAAGCACTGCGTAGAATGGAGAAGTACTAAAGGGAGGTGGAACTGGGTACAGTGCAAAGCCAGTACCATACCAGAGCCCTGAAAATTTATGTTTTGCTGGTATTTTGTACCTAATAATGTGCTTTCTGTTACATTATTTAGCTGAAAAGTACAGTTCTCAGCTTCATGCAGTTGTACCTCTACCCCACTGATCCATCACAAGCAGCTAATTAATTAAATTACAAGTTGCATGACATGGCTAGGGTGGGATCTGTGCATGTGGATGTCAGGGTGTGTGCTGTCTCCAGTCCTAAAGGGGGCACTGTGTGTGGATGTCAGGGTGTGTGCCGTCTCCAGACCTACAGGGGGCACTGTGTGTGGATGTCAGGGTGTGTGCTGCCACCAGTCCTACAGGAGGCGCTGCGTGTGGATGTCAGGGTGTGTGCTGCCTCCAGTCCTACAGGGGGTGCAGTGTGTATATGTCTGGGTGTGTGCTGCCTCCAGTCCTACAGGGGGCACTGTGTGTGGATGTCATGGGGTGCTGCCTCCAGTCCTACAGGGGGCACTGTGTGCGGATGTCAGGGTGTGTGCTGCCTCCAGTCCTAAAGGGGGCGCAGTGTGTATATGTCTGGGTGTGTGCTGCCTCCAGTCCTACAGGGGGCGCAGTGTCTATATGACAGGGTGTGTGCTGCCTCCAGTCCTACAGGAGGCGTTGTGTGAGGATGTCAGAGTGTGTGCTGCCTCTAGTCCTACAGGGGGCGCTGTGTGTGGATATCAGGGTGTGCGCTGCCTCCAGTCCTACAGGGGGCGCAGTGTGTAGATGTCAGGGTGTGTGCTGCCTCTAGTCCTACAGGGGGCGTTTTGTGAGGATGTCAGAGTGTGTGCTGCCTCTAGTCCTACAGGGGGCGTTGTGTGAGGTGTCAGGGTGTGTGTTGCCTCCAGTCCTACAGGGGATGTTGTGTGTGGATGTCAGAGTGTGTGCTGCCGCCAATCCTAAAGGGGGCGCTGTGTGTGTGGATGTCAGGGTGTGTGCTGCCCCCAATCATATAGGGGGCGCTGCGTGCAGATATCAGGGTGTGCTGCCTCCAGTCCTACAGGGAGCGCTGTGTGTGGATATCAGGGTGTGTGCTGCCGCCAGTCCTACAGGGGGCGCTGTGCTTGTGGATGTCAGGGTGTGTGCTGCCTCCAATCATACAGGGGGCGCTGTGTGCAGATCTTAGGGTGTGTGCTGCTTCCAGTCCTAAAGGGAGCGCTGTGTGTGGATATCAAAGTGTGTGCTGCCTCCAGTCCTACAGGGGGCGCTGGCTGTAGATGTTAGGGTGTGTGCTGCCTCCAGTCCTACAGGGGGCGCTGTCTGTAGCTGTCAGGGTGTGTGCTGCCTCTAGTCCTACAGGGGGCGCTGTGTGTGGATGCCAGGGTGTGTGCTGCCACCAGTCCTACAGGAGGCGCTGTGTGTGGATGTCAGGGTGTATGCTGCCTCCAGTCCTACAGGGGGCGCTGGGTGTAGATGTCAAGGTGCGTGCTGCCTCCAGTCCTACAGGAGGCGCTGTGTGTGGATGTCAGGGTGTGTGCTGCCTCCAGTCCTCAGGGGGCGCTGGGTGTAGATGTCAGGGTGTGTGCTGCCTCCAGTCCTACAGGGGGCGCTCTGTGTGGAGGTCAGTGTGTGTGCTGCCTCTAGTCCTACAGGGGGCGTTGTGTGAGGATGTCAGGGTGTGTGCTGCCTCTAGTCCTACAGGGGGCGCTGGGTGTGGATGTCAGGGTGTGTGCTGCCTCCAGTCCTACAAGGGGCGCTGTGTGTGGATGTCAGGGTGTGTGCTGTCTCCAGTCCTACAGGGGGCGCTGTGTTTGGCTGTTAAGGTGAGTGCTGCCTTCAGTCCTACAGAGGGCACTGTGTGTCGCTGTCAGGGTGTGTGCTGCCACCAGTCCGACAGGGGGCGCTATGTGTAGATGTCAGGGTGTGAGCAGCCTCCAGTCCTACAGGGGGCACTGGGTGTAGATGTCAGGGTGTGTGCTGACACAAGTCCTACAGGAGGCGCAGTGTGTATGTCAGGGTGTGGCTGCCTCCAGTCCTACATGGGGCGCTGTGGGTGGATGTCAGGGTGTGTGCTGCCTCAAGGAGGCGCTGTGTGTGTATGTCAGGGTGTGTGCTGCCTCCAATCCTACAGAGGGCGCTGTGTGTGGATGTCAGGGTGTGTGCTGCCTCCAGTCCTACAGGGGGCGCTGTGTGTGGATGTCAGGATGTGTGCTGCCTCCAGTCCTACAGGGGGCGGTGTGATTGAATTTCAGGTTGTGTAATGCCTCCAGTTATACAGGGGGCACTGTGTGTGGATGTCAGGTTGTGTGCTGCCTCCAGTCCTACAGGGGGGGCTGTGTGTGGATGTAAGGTTGTGTGCTGCCTCCAGTCCTACAGGGGGGGCTGTGTGTGGATGTAAGGGTGTGTGCTGCCTCCAGTCCTACAGGAGGCGCTGTGTGTGGATGTAAGGGTGTGTGCTGCCTCCAGTCCTACAGGAGGCGCTGTGTGTGGATGTAAGGGTGTGTGCTGCCTCCAGTCCTACGGGAGGGGCGATGTGTGCATGTCAGGGTGTGTGCTGCCTCCAATCGTATGGGACGGGCTGTGTGTGGATGTTAGGGTGTGTGCTGTCTCCCGTCCTACAGGAGGCGCTGTGTGTAAATGTCAGGGTGTGTGCTGCCTTCAGTCCTACAGGAAGTGGTGTGTGTGGATGTCAGCGTGGGTGCTGCCTCCAGTCATACAGGGGGCGCTGTGTGTGGATGTAAGGGTGTGTGCTGCCTCCAGTCCTACAGGAGGCGCTGTGTGTAGATATCAGCGCGTGTGCTGTCTTCAGTCCTACAGGGAGCGCTGGGTGTGGATGTCAGGTGTGTGCTGCCTCCAGTCCTGCAGGGGTGGCTGTGTGTTGATGTAAGGTTGTGTGCTGCCTCCAGTCCTATAGGGGGCGCTGTATATGGATGTCAGGGTGTGTGCTGCCGCCAGTCCTACAGGGGGGGCTGTGTATGGATGTAAGGTTGTGTGCTGTCTTCAGTCCTACAGGGGGCGCTGTGTGTGTATGTCAGGGTGTGCTGTCTCCAGTCCTACAGGGGGGGCTGTCTGTGGATGTCAGGGTGTGTGACGACTGCAGTCCTACAGGGGGCGCTGTGTGTGGCTATCAGGTTGTGTGCTGTATCCAGCCCTACAGGGGGCGCTGTGTGTATTTGTCAGGGTTTGTGCTGCCTCCAATCCTACAGAGGGCACTGTGTGTGGGTGTCAGTGAGTAATGCCTCCAGTCCTACATGGGGCGCTGTGTGTGGATGTCAGGTTGTGTGCTGTCTCCAGTCCGACAGGGAGCGCTGGGTGTGCATGTCAGGGTGTGTGCTGCCTCCAGTCCTCTAGGGGGCGCTGTATGTGGATGTCAGGGTGTGTGCTGCCTCCAGTCCTACAGGAAGTGGTGTGTGTGGATGTCAGGGTGTGTGCTGCCTCCAGTCCTACAGAGGCCGCTGTGTGTGGATATCAGGCTATGTGCTGCCTCCAGTCCTACAGGGAGCGCTGGGTGTGGATGTCAGGGTGTGTGCTGCCTCCAGGCCTAAATGGGGCGCTGTATGTGGATGTCAGGGTGTGTGCTGCCTCCAGTCCTACAGGAGGTGCTGTGTGTGCATGTAAGGGTGTGTGCTGCCTCCAGTCCTACAGTGGGGGCTGTGTGTGGATGTCAGGTTGTGTGCTGCCTCCAGTCCTACAGGAGGTGCTGTGTGTGCATGTAAGGGTGTGTGCTGTCTCCAGTCTCACAGCGGGCGGTGTGTTTGGATGTAAGGTTGCGTGCTGCCTCCAGTCCTCTAGGGGGCGCTGTACGTGGATGTCAGGGTGTGTGCTGCCTCCAGTCCTATAGGGGGCGGTGCGTTTGGATAGCAGGGTGTATGCTGCCTCCAGTCCTACAGGGGGGCTGTGTGTGGATGTCAGGGTGTAAGCTGCCTCCAGTCCTACAGGGGGGCTGTGTGTAGATATCAGGGTGTGTGCTGCCTCCAGTCCTATAGTGGGCGCTGTGTGTGCATGTCAGGGTGTGTGCTGTCTCCAGTCCCACAGGGGTGGCTGTGTGTGGATGTAAGGGTGTGTGCTGCCTCAAGTCCTACGGGAGGGGCCGTGTGTAGATATCAGGGTGTGTGCTGTCTCCAGTCCTACAGGAGGCGCTGTGTGTGGATGTAAGGGTGTGTGCTGTCTCCAGTCCTACAGGAGGCGCTGTGTGTGGATGTAAGGGTGTGTGCTGCCTCAAGTCCTACGGGAGGGGCCGTGTGTAGATATCAGGGTGTGTGCTGTCTCCAGTCCGACAGCGAGCGCTGGGTGTGGATGTCAGGGTGACTGCTGCATCCAGTCCTAAATGGGGCGCTGTATGTGGATGTCAGGTTGTGTGCTGTCTCCAGTTCTGCAGGAGGTGCTTTGTGTGTATGTAAAGGTGTGTGCTGCCTCCAGTCCTATAGGGGGCGGTGTGTTTGAATAGCAGCGTGTGTGCTGCCTCCAGTCCTACAGGGGGGGCTGTGCATGGATGTCAGGGTGACTGCTGGTCCAGTCCTACAGGAGGCGCTGGGTGTGGATGTCATGGTGTGTGCTGCCTCCAGTCCTACAGGGGGCGGTGTGTTTGGATAGCAGGGTGTGTGCTGTCTCCAGTCCTACAGGAGGCGCTGTGTGTAGATATCAGCGCGTGTGCTGCCTCCAGTCCTATAGGGGTGGCTGTGTGTGGATGTCAGGGTGTGTGCTGTCTCCAGTCCTACAGGGGTGGCTGTGTGTGGATGTCAGGGCGTGTGCTGTCTCCAGTCCTACAGGGGTGGCTGTGTGTGGATGTCAGGGTGTGTGCTGTCTCCAGTCCTACAGGAGGTGCTGTGTGTGCATGTAAGGGTGTGTGCTGCGTCCAGTCCTACAGGGGTGGCTGTGTGTGGATGTAAGGGTGTGTGCTGCCTCCAGTCCGACAGGGGTGGCTGTGTGTGGATGTAAGGGTGTGTGCTGCCTCCAGTCCTATAGGGGGCGCTGTATGTGGATGTCAGGGTGTGTGCTGCCTCCAGTCCTACAGGGGGGGCTGTGTGTGGATGTCAGGTTGTGTGCTGCCTCCAGTCCTACAGGGGACGCTGTGTGTGGATGTCAGGGTGTGTGCTGCCTCCAGTCTTATAGGGGCGGTGTGTTTGGATAGCAGGGTGTGTGCTGCCTCCAGTCCTACAGGAGGTGCTGTGTGTGCATGTAAGGGTGTGTGCTGCCTCCAGTCCTACAAGGGTGGCTGTGTGTGCATGTAAGGGTGTGTGCTGCCTCCAGTCCTGCAGCGGGCGGTGTGTTTGGATGTAAGGTTGTGTGCTGCCTCCAGTCCTACAGGGGGGGCTGTGTGTGGATGTCAGAGTCTGTGCTGTCTTCAGTCCTACAGGGGGCGCTGTGTGTGTATGTCTGGGTGTGCTGCCTCCAGTCCTACAGAAGGCACTGTGTGTGGATGTCAGTGTGAGTAATGCCTCCAGTCCTACATGGGGCGCTGTGTGTGGATGTCAGGGTGTGTGCTGTCTCCAATTCTACAGGTGGCGCTGTGTGTGGATGTCAGCGTGTGTGCTGCTTCCAGTCCTACAGGGGCCGCTGTGTTTGGATATCAGGCTATGTGCTGCCTCCAGTCCTTTCGGGGAGGATGTATGTGGATGTAAGGTTGTGTGCTGTCTCCAGTCCTACAGGGGTGGCTGTGTGTGGATGTAAGGTTGTGTGCTGTCTCCAGTCCTACAGGAGGCGCTGTGTGTGGCTATCAGGTTGTGTGCTGTATCCAGCCCTACAGGGGGCGCTGTGTGTATTTGTCAGGGTTTGTGCTGCCTCCAATCCTACAGAGGGCACTGTGTGTGGGTGTCAGTGAGTAATGCCTCCAGTCCTACATGGGGCGCTGTGTGTGGATGTCAGGCTATGTGCTGCCTCCAGTCCTACAGCGGGCACTGTGTGCAGATATCAGGGTGTGTGCTGTCTCCAGTCCGACAGGGAGCGCTGGGTGTGCATGTCAGGGTGTGTGCTGCCTCCAGTCCTCTAGGGGGCGCTGTATGTGGATGTCAGGGTGTGTGCTGCCTCCAGTCCTACAGGAAGTGGTGTGTGTGGATGTCAGGGTGTGTGCTGCCTCCAGTCCTACAGAGGCCGCTGTGTGTGGATATCAGGCTATGTGCTGCCTCCAGTCCTACAGGGAGCGCTGGGTGTGGATGTCAGGGTGTGTGCTGCCTCCAGGCCTAAATGGGGCGCTGTATGTGGATGTCAGGGTGTGTGCTGCCTCCAGTCCTACAGGAGGTGCTGTGTGTGCATGTAAGGGTGTGTGCTGTCTCCAGTCTCACAGCGGGCGGTGTGTTTGGATGTAAGGTTGCGTGCTGCCTCCAGTCCTCTAGGGGGCGCTGTACGTGGATGTCAGGGTGTGTGCTGCCTCCAGTCCTATAGGGGGCGGTGCGTTTGGATAGCAGGGTGTATGCTGCCTCCAGTCCTACAGGGGGGCTGTGTGTGGATGTCAGGGTGTGTGCTGCCTCCAGTCCTATAGTGGGCGCTGTGTGTGCATGTCAGGGTGTGTGCTGTCTCCAGTCCCACAGGGGTGGCTGTGTGTGGATGTAAGGGTGTGTGCTGCCTCAAGTCCTACGGGAGGGGCCGTGTGTAGATATCAGGGTGTGTGCTGTCTCCAGTCCTACAGGAGGCGCTGTGTGTGGATGTAAGGGTGTGTGCTGCCTCAAGTCCTACGGGAGGGGCCGTGTGTAGATATCAGGGTGTGTGCTGTCTCCAGTCCGACAGCGAGCGCTGGGTGTGGATGTCAGGGTGACTGCTGCATCCAGTCCTAAATGGGGCGCTGTATGTGGATGTCAGGTTGTGTGCTGTCTCCAGTTCTGCAGGAGGTGCTTTGTGTGTATGTAAAGGTGTGTGCTGCCTCCAGTCCTATAGGGGGCGGTGTGTTTGAATAGCAGCGTGTGTGCTGCCTCCAGTCCTACAGGGGGGGCTGTGCATGGATGTCAGGGTGACTGCTGGTCCAGTCCTACAGGAGGCGCTGGGTGTGGATGTCATGGTGTGTGCTGCCTCCAGTCCTACAGGGGGCGGTGTGTTTGGATAGCAGGGTGTGTGCTGTCTCCAGTCCTACAGGAGGCGCTGTGTGTAGATATCAGCGCGTGTGCTGCCTCCAGTCCTATAGGGGTGGCTGTGTGTGGATGTCAGGGTGTGTGCTGTCTCCAGTCCTACAGGGGTGGCTGTGTGTGGATGTCAGGGCGTGTGCTGTCTCCAGTCCTACAGGGGTGGCTGTGTGTGGATGTCAGGGTGTGTGCTGTCTCCAGTCCTACAGGAGGTGCTGTGTGTGCATGTAAGGGTGTGTGCTGCGTCCAGTCCTACAGGGGTGGCTGTGTGTGGATGTAAGGGTGTGTGCTGCCTCCAGTCCGACAGGGGTGGCTGTGTGTGGATGTAAGGGTGTGTGCTGCCTCCAGTCCTATAGGGGGCGCTGTATGTGGATGTCAGGGTGTGTGCTGCCTCCAGTCCTACAGGGGGCGGTGTGTTTGGATGTAAGGGTGTGTGCTGCCGCCAGTCCTACAGGGGGGGCTGTGTGTGGATGTCAGGTTGTGTGCTGCCTCCAGTCCTACAGGGGGTGCTGTGTGTGGATGTCAGAGTCTGTGCTGTCTTCAGTCCTACAGGGGGCGCTGTCTCCAGTCCTACAGGGGACGCTGTGTGTGGATGTCAGGGTGTGTGCTGCCTCCAGTCCTATAGGAGGTGCTGTGTGTGCATGTAAGGGTGTGTGCTGCCTCCAGTCCTACAAGGGTGGCTGTGTGTGCATGTAAGGGTGTGTGCTGCCTCCAGTCCTGCAGCGGGCGGTGTGTTTGGATGTAAGGTTGTGTGCTGCCTCCAGTCCTACAGGGGGGGCTGTGTGTGGATGTCAGAGTCTGTGCTGTCTTCAGTCCTACAGGGGGCGCTGTGTGTGTATGTCTGGGTGTGCTGCCTCCAGTCCTACAGAAGGCACTGTGTGTGGATGTCAGTGTGAGTAATGCCTCCAGTCCTACATGGGGCGCTGTGTGTGGATGTCAGGGTGTGTGCTGTCTCCAATTCTACAGGTGGCGCTGTGTGTGGATGTCAGCGTGTGTGCTGCTTCCAGTCCTACAGGGGCCGCTGTGTTTGGATATCAGGCTATGTGCTGCCTCCAGTCCTTTCGGGGAGGATGTATGTGGATGTCAGGGTGTGTGCTGTCTCCAGTCCTACAGGGGTGGCTGTGTGTGGATGTAAGGTTGTGTGCTGTCTCCAGTCCTACAGGAGGTGCTGTGTGTGCATGTAAGGGTGTGTGCTGCCTCCAGTCCTGCAGGGGTGGTTGTATGTGGATGTCAGGGTGTGTGCTGCCTCTAGTCCTACAGGGGGCGGTGTGTTTGGATGTAAGGGTGTGTGCTGCCGCCAGTCCTACAGGGGTGGCTGTATGTGGATGTCAGGGTGTGTGCTGCCTCTAGTCCTACAGGGGGCGGTGTGTTTGGATGTAAGGGTGTGTGCTGCCGCCAGTCCTACAGGAGGTGCTGTGTGTGCATGTAAGGGTGTGTGCTGCCTCCAGTCCTACAGGGGTGGCTGTGTGTGGATGTAAGGTTGTGTGCTGCCTCCAGTCCTATAGGGGGCGCTGTATGTGGATGTAAGGGTGTGTGCTGTCTCCAGTCCTACAGGGGGTGCTGTGTGTGGATGTAAGGGTGTGTGCTGTCTCCAGTCCTACAGGAGGCGCTGTGTGTGGATGTAAGGTTGTGTGCTGCCTCCAGTCCTACAGGGGGGGCTGTGTTTGGATGTAAGGGTGTGTGCTGCCTCAAGTCCTACAGGAGGGGCTGTGTGTAGATATCAGGGTGTGTGCTGTCTCCAGTCCGACAGGGAGCGCTGGGTGTGGATGTCAGGGTGTGTGCTGCCTCCAGTCCTAAATGGGGCGCTGTGTGTGGATGTAAGGTTGTGTGCTGCCTCCAGTCCTATAGGGGGCGATGTATGTGGATGTCAGGTTGTGTGCTGTTTCCAGTCCTGCAGGAGGTGCTTTGTGTGTATGTAAAGGTGTGTGCTGCCTCCAGTCCTAAACGGGGTGCTGTGTGTGGATGTCAGGTTGTGTGCTGCCTCCAGTCCTCTAGGGGGCGCTGTATGTTGATGTCAGGGTGTGTGCTGCCTCCAGTCCTATAGGGGGCGGTGTGTTTGGATAGCAGGGTGTGTGCTGCCTCCAGTCCTACAGGAGGTGCTGTGTGTGCATGTAAGGTTGTGTGCTGCCTCCAGTCCTACAGGGGGGGCTGTATGTGGATGTCAGGGTGTGTGCTGCCTCCAGTCCTATAGGGGGCGGTGTGTTTGGATAGCAGGGTGTGTGCTGCCTCCAGTCCTACAGGGGGGGCTGTGTGTGGATGTAAGGGTGTGTGCGGCCTCAAGTCCTACGGGAGGGGCTGTGTGTGGATGTCAGGGTGACTGCTGTCTCCAGTCCTACAGGGGGCGGTGTGTGTGGATGTCAGGTTGTGTGCTGTCTCCAGTCCTACAGGAGGTGCTGTGTGTGCATATCAGGGTGTGTGCTGCCTCCAGTCCTATAGGGGCCGCTGTGTTTGGATAGCAGGGTGTAAGCGGCTCCAGTCCTACACGGGGCGCTGTGTGTGGATGTCAGGTTGTGTGCTGTCTCCAGTCCTACAGGGGGTGCTGTGTGTGGATGTAAGGTTGTGTGCTGCCTCCAGTCCTACAGGGGGGGCTGTGTTTGGATGTAAGGGTGTGTGCTGCCTCAAGTCCTACGGGAGGGGCTGTGTGTAGATATCAGGGTGTGTGCTGTCTCCAGTCCGACAGGGAGCGCTGGGTGTGGATGTCAGGGTGTGTGCTACCTCCAGTCCTATAGGGGCGGTGTGTGTGGATGTCAGGTCGTGTGCTGCCTCCAGTCCTCTAGGGGGCGCTGTATGTGGATGTCAGGGTGTGTGCTGCCTCCAGTCCTCTAGGGGGCGCTGTATGTGGATGTCAGGGTGTGTGCTGCCTCCAGTCCTATCGCGGGCAGTGTGTTTGGATAACAGGGTGGGTGCTGCCTCAAGTCCTACGGGAGGGGCTGTGTGTGGATGTCAGGGTGACTGTTGTCTCCAGTCCTACAGGGGGCACTGTGTTTTGATGTCAGGTTGTGTGCTGCCTCCAGTCCTACAGGGAGCGCTGGGTGTGGATGTCAGGGTGTGTGCTGCCTCCAGTCCTACAGGAGGTGCTGTGTGTGCATATCAGGGTGTGTGCTGCCTCCAGTCCTATAGGGGCCGCTGTGTTTGGATAGCAGGGTGTAAGCGGCTCCAGTCCTACAGCGGGCATTGTGTGTAGATATCAGGGTGTGTGCTGTCTCCAGTCCTACAGGGAGCGCTGGGTGTGGATGTCAGGTTGTGTGCTGCCTCCAGTCCTATAGGGGGCGGTGTGTTTGGATAGCAGGGTGTGTGCTGCTTCCAGTCCTATAGGGGGTGGTTTGTTTGGATGTAAGGGTGTGTGCTGTCTCCAGTCCCACAGGGGTGGCTGTGTGTGCATGTCAGGGTGTGTGCTGCCTCCAGTCCTACACGGGGTGCTGTGTGTGGATGTCAGGTTGTGTGCTGCCTCCAGTCCTATAGGGGGCGCTGTATGTGGATGTCAGGTTGTGTGCTGTCTCCAGTCCTACAGGAGGCGCTGTGTGTGGATGTAAGGGTGTGTGCTGTCTCCAGTCCTAAACAGGGCGCTGTGTGTGGATGTCAGGGTGTGTGCTGCCTCCAGTCCTACAGGGTGCGCTGTGTGTGCATGTAAGGGTGTGTGCTGTCTTCAGTCCTACAGGGGCCACTGTGTTTGGGTATCAGGCTATGTGCTGCCTCCAGTCTTCCAGCGGGCACTGTGTGTCGATAGCAGGGTGCATGCTGCCTCCAGTCCTACAGGGGCGAGGCTGTGTGTGGATGTAAGGTTGTGTGCTGCCTCCAGTCCTATAGGGGTGGCTGTGTGTGGATGTAAGGGTGTGTGCTGCCTCCAGTCCTATAGGGGGCGGTGTGTTTGGATAGCAGCGTGTATGCTGCCTCCAGTCCTACAGTGGGGGCTGTGTGTGGATGTCAGGCTATGTGCTGCCTCCAGTCCTACAGGGAGCGCTGGGTGTGGATGTCAGGGTGTGTGCTGCCTCCAATCCTACAGAAGGCACTGTGTGTGGATGTCAGTGTGAGTAATGCCTCCAGTCCTACATGGGGCGCTGTGTGTGGATGTCAGGGTGTGTGCTGTCTCCAATTCTACAGGTGGCGCTGTGTTTGGATAGCAGGGTGTGTGCTGCCTCCAGTCCTACAGGAGGTGCTGTGTGTGCATGTAAGGGTGTGTGCTGCCTCCAGTCCTACAAGGGTGGCTGTGTGTGCATGTAAGGGTGTGTGCTGCCTCCAGTCCTGCAGCGGGCGGTGTGTTTGGATGTAAGGTTGTGTGCTGCCTCCAGTCCTACAGGGGGGGCTGTGTGTGGATGTCAGAGTCTGTGCTGTCTTCAGTCCTACACGGGGCACTGTGTGTGGATGTCAGTGTGAGTAATGCCTCCAGTCCTACATGGGGCGCTGTGTGTGGATGTCAGGGTGTGTGCTGTCTCCAATTCTACAGGTGGCGCTGTGTGTGGATGTCAGCGTGTGTGCTGCTTCCAGTCCTACAGGGGCCGCTGTGTTTGGATATCAGGCTATGTGCTGCCTCCAGTCCTTTCGGGGAGGATGTATGTGGATGTCAGGGTGTGTGCTGTCTCCAGTCCTACAGGGGTGGCTGTGTGTGGATGTAAGGTTGTGTGCTGTCTCCAGTCCTACAGGAGGTGCTGTGTGTGCATGTAAGGGTGTGTGCTGCCTCCAGTCCTGCAGGGGTGGTTGTGTGTGGATGTAAGGTTGTGTGCTGCCTCTAGTCCTACAGGGGGCGGTGTGTTTGGATGTAAGGGTGTGTGCTGCCGCCAGTCCTACAGGAGGTGCTGTGTGTGCATGTAAGGGTGTGTGCTGCCTCCAGTCCTACAGGGGTGGCTGTGTGTGGATGTAAGGTTGTGTGCTGCCTCCAGTCCTATAGGGGGCGCTGTATGTGGATGTAAGGGTGTGTGCTGTCTCCAGTCCTACAGGGGGTGCTGTGTGTGGATGTAAGGGTGTGTGCTGTCTCCAGTCCTACAGGAGGCGCTGTGTGTGGATGTAAGGTTGTGTGCTGCCTCCAGTCCTACAGGGGGGGCTGTGTTTGGATGTAAGGGTGTGTGCTGCCTCAAGTCCTACAGGAGGGGCTGTGTGTAGATATCAGGGTGTGTGCTGTCTCCAGTCCGACAGGGAGCGCTGGGTGTGGATGTCAGGGTGTGTGCTGCCTCCAGTCCTAAATGGGGCGCTGTGTGTGGATGTAAGGTTGTGTGCTGCCTCCAGTCCTATAGGGGGCGATGTATGTGGATGTCAGGTTGTGTGCTGTTTCCAGTCCTGCAGGAGGTGCTTTGTGTGTATGTAAAGGTGTGTGCTGCCTCCAGTCCTAAACGGGGTGCTGTGTGTGGATGTCAGGTTGTGTGCTGCCTCCAGTCCTCTAGGGGGCGCTGTATGTGGATGTCAGGGTGTGTGCTGCCTCCAGTCCTATAGGGGGCGGTGTGTTTGGATAGCAGGGTGTGTGCTGCCTCCAGTCCTACAGGAGGTGCTGTGTGTGCATGTAAGGTTGTGTGCTGCCTCCAGTCCTACAGGGGGGGCTGTATGTGGATGTCAGGGTGTGTGCTGCCTCCAGTCCTATAGGGGGCGGTGTGTTTGGATAGCAGGGTGTGTGCTGCCTCCAGTCCTACAGGAGGTGCTGTGTGTGCATATCAGGGTGTGTGCTGCCTCCAGTCCTATAGGGGCCGCTGTGTTTGGATAGCAGGGTGTAAGCGGCTCCAGTCCTACACGGGGCGCTGTGTGTGGATGTCAGGTTGTGTGCTGTCTCCAGTCCTACAGGGGGTGCTGTGTGTGGATGTAAGGTTGTGTGCTGCCTCCAGTCCTACAGGGGGGGCTGTGTTTGGATGTAAGGGTGTGTGCTGCCTCAAGTCCTACGGGAGGGGCTGTGTGTAGATATCAGGGTGTGTGCTGTCTCCAGTCCGACAGGGAGCGCTGGGTGTGGATGTCAGGGTGTGTGCTACCTCCAGTCCTATAGGGGCGGTGTGTGTGGATGTCAGGTCGTGTGCTGCCTCCAGTCCTCTAGGGGGCGCTGTATGTGGATGTCAGGGTGTGTGCTGCCTCCAGTCCTCTAGGGGGCGCTGTATGTGGATGTCAGGGTGTGTGCTGCCTCCAGTCCTATCGCGGGCAGTGTGTTTGGATAACAGGGTGGGTGCTGCCTCAAGTCCTACGGGAGGGGCTGTGTGTGGATGTCAGGGTGACTGTTGTCTCCAGTCCTACAGGGGGCACTGTGTTTTGATGTCAGGTTGTGTGCTGCCTCCAGTCCTACAGGGAGCGCTGGGTGTGGATGTCAGGGTGTGTGCTGCCTCCAGGCCTACAGGGAGCGCTGGGTGTGGATGTCAGGGTGTGTGCTGCCTCCAGTCCTACAGGGAGCGCTGGGTGTGGATGTCAGGGTGTGTGCTGCCTCCAGTCCTACAGGAGGTGCTGTGTGTGCATATCAGGGTGTGTGCTGCCTCCAGTCCTATAGGGGCCGCTGTGTTTGGATAGCAGGGTGTAAGCGGCTCCAGTCCTACAGCGGGCATTGTGTGTAGATATCAGGGTGTGTGCTGTCTCCAGTCCTCCAGGGAGCGCTGGGTGTGGATGTCAGGTTGTGTGCTGCCTCCAGTCCTATAGGGGGCGGTGTGTTTGGATAGCAGGGTGTGTGCTGCTTCCAGTCCTATAGGGGGTGGTTTGTTTGGATGTAAGGGTGTGTGCTGTCTCCAGTCCCACAGGGGTGGCTGTGTGTGCATGTCAGGGTGTGTGCTGCCTCCAGTCCTACACGGGGTGCTGTGTGTGGATGTCAGGTTGTGTGCTGCCTCCAGTCCTATAGGGGGCGCTGTATGTGGATGTCAGGTTGTGTGCTGTCTCCAGTCCTACAGGAGGCGCTGTGTGTGGATGTAAGGGTGTGTGCTGTCTCCAGTCCTAAACAGGGCGCTGTGTGTGGATGTCAGGGTGTGTGCTGCCTCCAGTCCTACAGGGTGCGCTGTGTGTGCATGTAAGGGTGTGTGCTGCCTCCAGTCCTATAGGGGGCGGTGTGTTTGGATAGCAGCGTGTATGCTGCCTCCAGTCCTACAGTGGGGGCTGTGTGTGGATGTCAGGCTATGTGCTGCCTCCAGTCCTACAGGGAGCGCTGGGTGTGGATGTCAGGGTGTGTGCTGCCTCCAATCCTACAGAAGGCACTGTGTGTGGATGTCAGTGTGAGTAATGCCTCCAGTCCTACATGGGGCGCTGTGTGTGGATGTCAGGGTGTGTGCTGTCTCCAATTCTACAGGTGGCGCTGTGTGTGGATGTCAGCGTGTGTGCTGCCTCCAGTCCTACAGGGGCCGCTGTGTTTGGATATCAGGCTATGTGCTGCCTCCAGTCCTTTCGGGGAGGATGTATGTGGATGTCAGGGTGTGTGCTGTCTCCAGTCCTACAGGGGTGGCTGTGTGTGGATGTAAGGTTGTGTGCTGTCTCCAGTCCTACAGGAGGTGCTGTGTGTGCATGTAAGGGTGTGTGCTGCCTCCAGTCCTGCAGGGGTGGTTGTGTGTGGATGTAAGGTTGTGTGCTGCCTCCAGTCCTACAGGGGTGGCTGTATGTGGATGTCAGGGTGTGTGCTGCCTCCAGTCCTACAGGGGGCGGTGTGTTTGGATGTCAGGGTGTGTGCTGCCTCCAGTCCTACAGGGGTGGCTGTGTGTGGATGTAAGGTTGTGTGCTGTCTCCAGTCGTACAGGAGGCGCTGTGTGTGGATGTAAGGGTGTGTGCTGTCTCCAGTCCTAAACAGGGCGCTGTGTGTGGATGTCAGGGTGTGTGCTGCCTCCAGTCCTACAGGGTGCGCTGTGTGTGCATGTAAGGGTGTGTGCTGTCTTCAGTCCTACAGGGGCCACTGTGTTTGGGTATCAGGCTATGTGCTGCCTCCAGTCTTCCAGCAGGCACTGTGTGTCGATAGCAGGGTGCATGCTGCCTCCAGTCCTACAGGGGCGGGGCTGTGTGTGGATGTAAGGTTGTGTGCTGCCTCCAGTCCTATAGGGGTGGCTGTGTGTGGATGTAAGGGTGTGTGCTGCCTCCAGTCCTATAGGGGGCGGTGTGTTTGGATAGCAGCATGTATGCTGCCTCCAGTCCTACAGTGGGGGCTGTGTGTGGATGTCAGATTGTGTGCTGTCTCCAGTCCTACAGGGGGTGCTATGCGTGGATGTAAGGGTGTGTGCTGCCGCAAGTCCTACAGGGGGAGCTGTGTGTGGATGTCAGAGTCTGTGCTGTCTTCAGTCCTACAGGGGGTGCTGTGTGTATTTGTCAGGGTGTGTGCTGCCTCCAATCCTACAGAGGGCACTGTGTGTGGATGTCAGGGTGAGTAATGCCTCCAGTCCTACATGGGGCGCTGTGTGTGGATGTCAGGGTGTGTGCTGTCTCCAGTCCTACAGGAGGTGGTGTGTTTGGATATCAGGGTGTGTGCTGCCTCCAGTCCTACAGGGGGCGCTGTGTGTGGATGTCAGGGTGTCTGCTGCCTCCAGTCCTACAGGAAGCGGTGTGTGTGGATGTCAGCCTGTGTGCTTCCTCCAGTCCTACAGGGGGCGCTGTGTGTGGATGTCAGGTTGTGTGCTGTCTCCAGTCCTACAGGGGGCGCTGTGTGTGGATGTCAGTGTGCCGTCGCCAGACCTACAGGGGGCGCTGTGTTTGGATATCAGGCTATGTGCAGCCTCCAGTCCGACAGGGAGCGCTGTGTGTGGATGTCAGGTTGTGTGCTGCCTCCAGTCCTATAGGGGCGGTGTGTTTGGATGTCAGGTTGTGTGCTGCCTCCAGTCCAAAACGGGGCGCTGTGTGTGGATGTAAGGGTGTGTTATGTCTCCAGTCCTACAGGGGGCGCTGTGTGTGGATGTAAGGTGTGTGCTGCCTCCAGTCCTATAGCGGGCGGTGTGTTTGGATAGCAGGTTGTGTGCTGCCTCCAGTCCTATAGGGGGTGGTGTGTTTGATGTAAGGGTGTGTGCTGTCCTCCAGTCCTGCAGGGGTGGCTGTGTGTGGCATGTAGAGTGTGTGCTGCCTCCAGTCCTAAACGGGGTGCGGTGTGTGGATGTCAGGGTGTGTGCTGCCTCCAGTCCTATAGGGGGCGCTGTGTTTGATGTAAGGTTGTGTGCTGTCTCCAGTCCTGCAGGGTCGCTGTGTGTGATGTAAGGGTGTGTGCTGCCTCCAGTCCTACAGGGGGGCTGTGTGTGGATGTCAGGTGTGTGCTGCCTCCAGTCCTATAGGGAGGCGCTGTATGTGGATGTCAGTTGTGACTGCTGTCTCCAGTCCTACAGGAGGCGCTGTGTGTGGATGTCAGGGTGTGTGCTGTCTCCAGTCCAACAGGAGTCCTCCTGGGTGTTGATGTAAGGGTGTGTGCTGCCTCCAGTCCTACAGGGGGCGCTGTGTGTGGATGTCAGGGTGTCTGCTGCTCCAGTCCTTCAGGAAGCGGTGTGTGTGGATGTCAGCCTGTGTGCTTCCTCCAGTCCTACAGGGGGCGCTGTGTGTGTATGTCAGGTTGTGTGCTGTCTCCAGTCCTACAGGGGGCGCTGTGTGTGGATGTCAGTGTGCCGTCGACAGACCTACAGGGGGCGCTGTGTTTGGATATCAGGCTATGTGCAGCCTCCAGTCCGACAGGGAGCGCTGTGTGTGGATGTCAGGTTGTGTGCTGCCTCCAGTCCTATAGGGGCGGTGTGTTTGGATGTCAGGTTGTGTGCTGCCTCCAGTCCTATAGGGGCGGTGTGTTTGGATGTAAGGTTGTATGCTGCCTCCAGTCCTACAGGGGGGGCTGTGTGTGGATGTAAGGGTGTGTGCTGCCTCCAGTCCTATAGGGGGCGGTGTGTTTGGATAGCAGGGTGTGTGCTGCCTCCAGTCCTATAGGGGGTGGTGTGTTTGAATGTAAGGGTGTGTGCTGTCTCCAGTCCTGCAGGGGTGGCTGTGTGTGCATGTTAGAGTGTGTGCTGCCTCCAGTCCTAAACGGGGTGCTGTGTGTGGATGTCAGGTTGTGTGCTGCCTCCAGTCCTATAGGGGGCGCTGTATGTGGATGTCAGGTTGTGTGCTGTCTCCAGTCCTACAGGAGGTGCTGTGTGTGGATGTCAGGGTGTCTGCTGTCTCCAGTCCAACAGGAGTCCTCCTGGGTGTTGATGTAAGGGTGTGTGCTGCCTCCAGTCCTACAGGGGGGCTGTGTGTGGAGGTAAGGGTGTGTACTGCCTCCAGTCCTACGGGAGGCGCTGTGTGTGGATGTCAGTGTGACTGCTGCCTCCAGTCCTACAGGAGGCGCTGTGTGTGGAGGTAAGGGTGTGTGCTGTCTCCAGTCCTACAGGGTGCACTGTGTGTGGATGTAAGGGTGTGTGCTTTCTTCAGTCCTACAGGGGCCACTGTGTTTGGATATCAGGCTATGTGCTGCCTCCAGTCTTCCAGCAGGCACTGTGTGTCGATAGCAGGGTGCATGCTGCCTCCAGTCCTACAGGGGCGGGGCTGTGTGTGGATGTAAGGTTGTGTGCTGCCTCCAGTCCTATAGGGGTGGCTGTGTGTGGATGTAAGGGTGTGTGCTGCCTCCAGTCCTATAGGGGGCGGTGTGTTTGGATAGCAGCATGTATGCTGCCTCCAGTCCTACAGTGGGGGCTGTGTGTGGATGTCAGATTGTGTGCTGTCTCCAGTCTTACAGGGGGTGCTATGCGTGGATGTAAGGGTGTGTGCTGCCGCAAGTCCTACAGGGGGAGCTGTGTGTGGATGTCAGAGTTTGTGCTGTCTTCAGTCCTACAGGGGGTGCTGTGTGTATTTGTCAGGGTGTGTGCTGCCTCCAATCCTACAGAGGGCACTGTGTGTGGATGTCAGGGTGAGTAATGCCTCCAGTCCTACATGGGGCGCTGTGTGTGGATGTCAGGGTGTGTGCTGTCTCCAGTCCTACAGGAGGTGGTGTGTTTGGATATCAGGGTGTGTGCTGCCTCCAGTCCTACAGGGGGCGCTGTGTGTGGATGTCAGGGTGTCTGCTGCCTCCAGTCCTTCAGGAAGCGGTGTGTGTGGATGTCAGCCTGTGTGCTTCCTCCAGTCCTACAGGGGGCGCTGTGTGTGGATGTCAGGTTGTGTGCTGTCTCCAGTCCTACAGGGGGCGCTGTGTGTGGATGTCAGTGTGCCGTCGCCAGACCTACAGGGGGCGCTGTGTTTGGATATCAGGCTATGTGCAGCCTCCAGTCCGACAGGGAGCGCTGTGTGTGGATGTCAGGTTGTGTGCTGCCTCCAGTCCTATAGGGGCGGTGTGTTTGGATGTCAGGTTGTGTGCTGCCTCCAGTCCTAAACGGGGCGCTGTGTGTGGATGTAAGGGTGTGTGCTGCCTCCAGTCCTAAACGGGGCGCTGTGTGTGGATGTCAGGTTGTGTGCTGCCTCCAGTCCTATAGCGGCGGTGTGTTTGGATGTCAGGTTGTGTGCTGCCTCCAGTCCTATAGGGGCGGTGTGTTTGGATGTAAGGTTGTATGCTGCCTCCAGTCCTACAGGGGGGGCTGTGTGTGGATGTAAGGGTGTGTGCTGCCTCCAGTCCTATAGGGGGCGGTGTGTTTGGATAGCAGGGTGTGTGCTGCCTCCAGTCCTATAGGGGGTGGTGTGTTTGAATGTAAGGGTGTGTGCTGTCTCCAGTCCTGCAGGGGTGGCTGTGTGTGCATGTCAGGGTGTGTGCTGCCTCCAGTCCTAAACGGGGTGCTGTGTGTGGATGTCAGGTTGTGTGCTGCCTCCAGTCCTATAGGGGGCGCTGTATGTGGATGTCAGGTTGTGTGCTGTCTCCAGTCCTACAGGAGGTGCTGTGTGTGGATGTCAGGGTGTCTGCTGTCTCCAGTCCAACAGGAGTCCTCCTGGGTGTTGATGTAAGGGTGTGTGCTGCCTCCAGTCCTACAGGGGGCGCTGTGTGTGGATGTCAGGGTGTCTGCTGCTCCAGTCCTTCAGGAAGCGGTGTGTGTGGATGTCAGCCTGTGTGCTTCCTCCAGTCCTACAGGGGGCGCTGTGTGTGGATGTCAGGTTGTGTGCTGTCTCCAGTCCTACAGGGGGCGCTGTGTGTGGATGTCAGTGTGCCGTCGACAGACCTACAGGGGGCGCTGTGTTTGGATATCAGGCTATGTGCAGCCTCCAGTCCGACAGGGAGCGCTGTGTGTGGATGTCAGGTTGTGTGCTGCCTCCAGTCCTATAGGGGCGGTGTGTTTGGATGTCAGGTTGTGTGCTGCCTCCAGTCCTATAGGGGCGGTGTGTTTGGATGTAAGGTTGTATGCTGCCTCCAGTCCTACAGGGGGGGCTGTGTGTGGATGTAAGGGTGTGTGCTGCCTCCAGTCCTATAGGGGGCGGTGTGTTTGGATAGCAGGGTGTGTGCTGCCTCCAGTCCTATAGGGGGTGGTGTGTTTGAATGTAAGGGTGTGTGCTGTCTCCAGTCCTGCAGGGGTGGCTGTGTGTGCATGTTAGAGTGTGTGCTGCCTCCAGTCCTAAACGGGGTGCTGTGTGTGGATGTCAGGTTGTGTGCTGCCTCCAGTCCTATAGGGGGCGCTGTATGTGGATGTCAGGTTGTGTGCTGTCTCCAGTCCTACAGGAGGTGCTGTGTGTGGATGTCAGGGTGTCTGCTGTCTCCAGTCCAACAGGAGTCCTCCTGGGTGTTGATGTAAGGGTGTGTGCTGCCTCCAGTCCTACAGGGGGGCTGTGTGTGGAGGTAAGGGTGTGTACTGCCTCCAGTCCTACGGGAGGCGCTGTGTGTGGATGTCAGTGTGACTGCTGCCTCCAGTCCTACAGGAGGCGCTGTGTGTGGAGGTAAGGGTGTGTGCTGTCTCCAGTCCTACAGGGTGCACTGTGTGTGGATGTAAGGGTGTGTGCTTTCTTCAGTCCTACAGGGGCCACTGTGTTTGGATATCAGGCTATGTGCTGCCTCCAGTCTTCCAGCAGGCACTGTGTGTCGATAGCAGGGTGCATGCTGCCTCCAGTCCTACAGGGGCGGGGCTGTGTGTGGATGTAAGGTTGTGTGCTGCCTCCAGTCCTATAGGGGTGGCTGTGTGTGGATGTAAGGGTGTGTGCTGCCTCCAGTCCTATAGGGGGCGGTGTGTTTGGATAGCAGCATGTATGCTGCCTCCAGTCCTACAGTGGGGGCTGTGTGTGGATGTCAGATTGTGTGCTGTCTCCAGTCTTACAGGGGGTGCTATGCGTGGATGTAAGGGTGTGTGCTGCCGCAAGTCCTACAGGGGGAGCTGTGTGTGGATGTCAGAGTTTGTGCTGTCTTCAGTCCTACAGGGGGTGCTGTGTGTATTTGTCAGGGTGTGTGCTGCCTCCAATCCTACAGAGGGCACTGTGTGTGGATGTCAGGGTGAGTAATGCCTCCAGTCCTACATGGGGCGCTGTGTGTGGATGTCAGGGTGTGTGCTGTCTCCAGTCCTACAGGAGGTGGTGTGTTTGGATATCAGGGTGTGTGCTGCCTCCAGTCCTACAGGGGGCGCTGTGTGTGGATGTCAGGGTGTCTGCTGCCTCCAGTCCTTCAGGAAGCGGTGTGTGTGGATGTCAGCCTGTGTGCTTCCTCCAGTCCTACAGGGGGCGCTGTGTGTGGATGTCAGGTTGTGTGCTGTCTCCAGTCCTACAGGGGGCGCTGTGTGTGGATGTCAGTGTGCCGTCGCCAGACCTACAGGGGGCGCTGTGTTTGGATATCAGGCTATGTGCAGCCTCCAGTCCGACAGGGAGCGCTGTGTGTGGATGTCAGGTTGTGTGCTGCCTCCAGTCCTATAGGGGCGGTGTGTTTGGATGTCAGGTTGTGTGCTGCCTCCAGTCCTAAACGGGGCGCTGTGTGTGGATGTAAGGGTGTGTGCTGCCTCCAGTCCTAAACGGGGCGCTGTGTGTGGATGTCAGGTTGTGTGCTGCCTCCAGTCCTATAGCGGCGGTGTGTTTGGATGTCAGGTTGTGTGCTGCCTCCAGTCCTATAGGGGCGGTGTGTTTGGATGTAAGGTTGTATGCTGCCTCCAGTCCTACAGGGGGGGCTGTGTGTGGATGTAAGGGTGTGTGCTGCCTCCAGTCCTATAGGGGGCGGTGTGTTTGGATAGCAGGGTGTGTGCTGCCTCCAGTCCTATAGGGGGTGGTGTGTTTGAATGTAAGGGTGTGTGCTGTCTCCAGTCCTGCAGGGGTGGCTGTGTGTGCATGTCAGGGTGTGTGCTGCCTCCAGTCCTAAACGGGGTGCTGTGTGTGGATGTCAGGTTGTGTGCTGCCTCCAGTCCTATAGGGGGCGCTGTATGTGGATGTCAGGTTGTGTGCTGTCTCCAGTCCTACAGGAGGTGCTGTGTGTGGATGTCAGGGTGTCTGCTGTCTCCAGTCCAACAGGAGTCCTCCTGGGTGTTGATGTAAGGGTGTGTGCTGCCTCCAGTCCTACAGGGGGCGCTGTGTGTGGATGTCAGGGTGTCTGCTGCTCCAGTCCTTCAGGAAGCGGTGTGTGTGGATGTCAGCCTGTGTGCTTCCTCCAGTCCTACAGGGGGCGCTGTGTGTGGATGTCAGGTTGTGTGCTGTCTCCAGTCCTACAGGGGGCGCTGTGTGTGGATGTCAGTGTGCCGTCGACAGACCTACAGGGGGCGCTGTGTTTGGATATCAGGCTATGTGCAGCCTCCAGTCCGACAGGGAGCGCTGTGTGTGGATGTCAGGTTGTGTGCTGCCTCCAGTCCTATAGGGGCGGTGTGTTTGGATGTCAGGTTGTGTGCTGCCTCCAGTCCTATAGGGGCGGTGTGTTTGGATGTAAGGTTGTATGCTGCCTCCAGTCCTACAGGGGGGGCTGTGTGTGGATGTAAGGGTGTGTGCTGCCTCCAGTCCTATAGGGGGCGGTGTGTTTGGATAGCAGGGTGTGTGCTGCCTCCAGTCCTATAGGGGGTGGTGTGTTTGAATGTAAGGGTGTGTGCTGTCTCCAGTCCTGCAGGGGTGGCTGTGTGTGCATGTTAGAGTGTGTGCTGCCTCCAGTCCTAAACGGGGTGCTGTGTGTGGATGTCAGGTTGTGTGCTGCCTCCAGTCCTATAGGGGGCGCTGTATGTGGATGTCAGGTTGTGTGCTGTCTCCAGTCCTACAGGAGGTGCTGTGTGTGGATGTCAGGGTGTCTGCTGTCTCCAGTCCAACAGGAGTCCTCCTGGGTGTTGATGTAAGGGTGTGTGCTGCCTCCAGTCCTACAGGGGGGCTGTGTGTGGAGGTAAGGGTGTGTACTGCCTCCAGTCCTACGGGAGGCGCTGTGTGTGGATGTCAGTGTGACTGCTGCCTCCAGTCCTACAGGAGGCGCTGTGTGTGGAGGTAAGGGTGTGTGCTGTCTCCAGTCCTACAGGGTGCACTGTGTGTGGATGTAAGGGTGTGTGCTTTCTTCAGTCCTACAGGGGCCACTGTGTTTGGATATCAGGCTATGTGCTGCCTCCAGTCTTCCAGTGGGCACTGTGTGTCGATAGCAGGGTGTATGCTGTCTCCAGTCCTACAGGGGGGGGCTGTGTGTGGATGTAAGGCTGTGTGCTGTCTTCAGTCCTACAGGGGGTGCTGTGTTTAGATATCAGGGTGTGTGCTGCCTCCAGTCCTACAGGGGGGGCTGTGTGTGGATATCAGGGTGTGTGCTGCCTCCAGTCCTACAGGGGGCGCGGTGTGTGGATGTCAGGGTGTGTGCTGCCTCCAATCCGACAGGGGCCACTGTGTTTGGATATCAGGGTGTGTGCTGTCTCCAGTCCGACAGGGAGAGCTGGGTGTGGATGTCAGGGTATGTGCTGCCTCCCGTCCTAAATGGGGCGCTGTGTGTGGATGTCAGGTTGTGTGCTGTCTCCAGTCCTACAGGAGGTGCTGTGTGTGGATGTCAGCGTGTCTGCTGTCTCCAGTCCTACAGGAGTCCTCCTGGGTGTTGATGTAAGGGTGTGTGCTGCCTCCAGTCCTACAGGGGGGGGCTGTGTGTGGATGTAAGGTTGTGTGCTTCCTCCAGTCCTACAGCGGGTGCTGTGTGTGGATGTCAGGTTGTGTGCTGTCTCCAGTCCTACAGGGGGCGCTGTGTGTGGATGTCAGTGTGCCGTCGCCAGACCTACAGGGGGCGCTGTGTGTGGATGTCAGGTTGTGTGCTGTCTCCAGTCCTACAGGGGGCGCTGTGTGTGGATGTCAGTGTGCCGTCGCCAGACCTACAAGGGGCGCTGTGTGTGGATGTCAGGGTGTGTGCTGTCTCCAGTCCTACAGGGGTGGCTGTGTGTGCATGTCAGGGTGTGTGCTGCCTCCAGTTCTACACGGGGTGCTGTGTGTGGATGTCAGGTTGTGTGCTGCCTCCAGTCCTATAGGGGGCGCTGTATGTGGATGTCAGGTTGTGTGCTGTCTCCAGTCCTATAGGGGGCGGTGTGTGTGGATGTCAGGTTGTGTGCTGCCTCCAGTCCTATAGGGGGCGGTGTGTTTGGATAGCAGGGTGTGTGCTGCTTCCAGTCCTATAGGGGGTGGTTTGTTTGGATGTAAGGGTGTGTGCTGTCTCCAGTCCCACAGGGGTGGCTGTGTGTGCATGTCAGGGTGTGTGCTGCCTCCAGTCCTACACGGGGTGCTGTGTGTGGATGTCAGGTTGTGTGCTGCCTCCAGTCCTATAGGGGGCGCTGTATGTGGATGTCAGGTTGTGTGCTGTCTCCAGTCCTACAGGAGGTGCTGTGTGTGGATGTCAGGGTGTCTGCTGTCTCCAGTCCTAAACAGGGCGCTGTGTGTGGATGTCAGGGTGTGTGCTGCCTCCAGTCCTACAGGGTGCGCTGTGTGTGGATGTAAGGGTGTGTGCTGTCTTCAGTCCTACAGGGGCCACTGTGTTTGGGTATCAGGCTATGTGCTGCCTCCAGTCTTCCAGCGGGCACTGTGTGTCGATAGCAGGGTGCATGCTGCCTCCAGTCCTACAGGGGGGGGGCTGTGTGTGGATGTAAGGTTGTGTGCTGCCTCCAGTCCTATAGGGGTGGCTGTGTGTGGATGTAAGGGTGTGTGCTGCCTCCAGTCCTATAGGGGGCGGTGTGTTTGGATAGCAGCGTGTATGCTGCCTCCAGTCCTACAGTGGGGGCTGTGTGTGGTTGTCAGATTGTGTGCTGTCTCCAGTCCTACAGGGGGTGCTATGCGTGGATGTAAGGGTGTGTGCTGCCGCATGTCCTACAGGGGGAGCTGTGTGTGGATGTCAGAGTCTGTGCTGTCTTCAGTCCTACAGGGGGCGCTGTGTGTATTTGTCAGGGTGTGTGCTGCCTCCAATCCTACAGAGGGCACTGTGTGTGGATGTCAGGGTGTGTGCTGTCTCCAGTCCTACAGGAGGTGGTGTGTTTGGATATCAGGGTGTGTGCTGCCTCCAGTCCTACAGGGGGCGCTGTGTGTGGATGTCAGGGTGTCTGCTGTCTCCAGTCCTACAGGGGGCGCTGTGTGTGGATGTAAGGGTGTGTGCTGTCTTCAGTCCTACAGGGGCCACTGTGTTTGGATATCAGGCTATGTGCTGCCTCCAGTCTTCCAGCGGGCACTGTGTGTCGATAGCAGGGTGTATGCTGTCTCCAGTCCTACAGGGGGGGGCTGTGTGTGGATGTAAGGTTGTGTGCTGCCTCCAGTCCTATAGGGGGCGCTGTGTGTGGATGTCAGCCTGTGTGCTTCCTCCAGTCCTACAGGGGGTGCTGTGTGTGGATGTCAGGGTGTGTGCTGTCTCCAGTCCTACAGGGGGCGCTGTGTGTGGATGTCAGCCTGTGTGCTTCCTCCAGTCCTACAGGGGGTGCTGTGTGTGGATGTCAGATTGTGTGCTGTCTCCAGTCCTACAGGGGTGGCTGTGTGTGGATGTCAGGGTGTGTGCTGTCTCCAGTCCTACAGGGGGCGCTGTGTGTGGATGTCAGCCTGTGTGCTTCCTCCAGTCCTACAGGGGGTGCTGTGTGTGGATGTCAGATTGTGTGCTGTCTCCAGTCCTACAGGGGGCGCTGTGTGTGGATGTCAGTGTGCCGTCGCCAGACCTACAGGGGGCGCTGTGTGTGGATGTCAGGTTGTGTGCTGTCTCCAGTCCTACAGGGGGCGCTGTGTGTGGATGTCAGGTTGTGTGCTGTCTCCAGTCCTACAGGGGGCGCTGTGTGTGGATGTCAGTGTGCCGTCGCCAGACCTACAGGGGGCGCTGTGTGTGGATGTCAGGGTGTGTGCTGTCTCCAGTCCTGCAGGGGTGGCTGTGTGTGGATGTCAGAGTTTGTGCTGTCTTCAGTCCTACAGGGGGTGCTGTGTGTATTTGTCAGGGTGTGTGCTGCCTCCAATCCTACAGAGGGCACTGTGTGTGGATGTCAGGGTGAGTAATGCCTCCAGTCCTACATGGGGCGCTGTGTGTGGATGTCAGGGTGTGTGCTGTCTCCAGTCCTACAGGAGGTGGTGTGTTTGGATATCAGGGTGTGTGCTGCCTCCAGTCCTACAGGGGGCGCTGTGTGTGGATGTCAGGGTGTCTGCTGCCTCCAGTCCTTCAGGAAGCGGTGTGTGTGGATGTCAGCCTGTGTGCTTCCTCCAGTCCTACAGGGGGCGCTGTGTGTGGATGTCAGGTTGTGTGCTGTCTCCAGTCCTACAGGGGGCGCTGTGTGTGGATGTCAGTGTGCCGTCGCCAGACCTACAGGGGGCGCTGTGTTTGGATATCAGGCTATGTGCAGCCTCCAGTCCGACAGGGAGCGCTGTGTGTGGATGTCAGGTTGTGTGCTGCCTCCAGTCCTATAGGGGCGGTGTGTTTGGATGTCAGGTTGTGTGCTGCCTCCAGTCCTAAACGGGGCGCTGTGTGTGGATGTAAGGGTGTGTGCTGCCTCCAGTCCTAAACGGGGCGCTGTGTGTGGATGTCAGGTTGTGTGCTGCCTCCAGTCCTATAGGGGCGGTGTGTTTGGATGTCAGGTTGTGTGCTGCCTCCAGTCCTATAGGGGCGGTGTGTTTGGATGTAAGGTTGTATGCTGCCTCCAGTCCTACAGGGGGGGCTGTGTGTGGATGTAAGGGTGTGTGCTGCCTCCAGTCCTATAGGGGGCGGTGTGTTTGGATAGCAGGTTGTGTGCTGCCTCCAGTCCTACAGGGGGCGCTGTGTGTGGATGTCAGGGTGTCTGCTGCCTCCAGTCCTTCAGGAAGCGGTGTGTGTGGATGTCAGCCTGTGTGCTTCCTCCAGTCCTACAGGGGGCGCTGTGTGTGGATGTCAGGTTGTGTGCTGTCTCCAGTCCTACAGGGGGCGCTGTGTGTGGATGTCAGTGTGCCGTCGACAGACCTACAGGGGGCGCTGTGTTTGGATATCAGGCTATGTGCAGCCTCCAGTCCGACAGGGAGCGCTGTGTGTGGATGTCAGGTTGTGTGCTGCCTCCAGTCCTATAGGGGCGGTGTGTTTGGATGTCAGGTTGTGTGCTGCCTCCAGTCCTATAGGGGCGGTGTGTTTGGATGTAAGGTTGTATGCTGCCTCCAGTCCTACAGGGGGGGCTGTGTGTGGATGTAAGGGTGTGTGCTGCCTCCAGTCCTATAGGGGGCGGTGTGTTTGGATAGCAGGGTGTGTGCTGCCTCCAGTCCTATAGGGGGTGGTGTGTTTGAATGTAAGGGTGTGTGCTGTCTCCAGTCCTATAGGGGGCGCTGTATGTGGATGTCAGGTTGTGTGCTGTCTCCAGTCCAACAGGAGTCCTCCTGGGTGTTGATGTAAGGGTGTGTGCTGTCTCCAGTCCAACAGGAGTCCTCCTGGGTGTTGATGTAAGGTTGTGTGCTGTCTCCAGTCCTACAGGGGGGCTGTGTGTGGAGGTAAGGGTGTGTACTGCCTCCAGTCCTACGGGAGGCGCTGTGTGTGGATGTCAGTGTGACTGCTGCCTCCAGTCCTACAGGAGGCGCTGTGTGTGGAGGTAAGGGTGTGTGCTGTCTCCAGTCCTACAGGGTGCACTGTGTGTGGATATCAGGCTATGTGCTGCCTCCAGTCTTCCAGCGGGCACTGTGTTTAGATATCAGGGTGTGTGCTGCCTCCAGTCCTACAGGGGGCGCGGTGTGTGGATGTCAGGGTGTGTGCTGCCTCCAATCCGACAGGGGCCACTGTGTTTGGATATCAGGGTGTGTGCTGTCTCCAGTCCGACAGGGAGAGCTGGGTGTGGATGTCAGGGTATGTGCTGCCTCCCGTCCTAAATGGGGCGCTGTGTGTGGATGTCAGGTTGTGTGCTGTCTCCAGTCCTACAGGAGGTGCTGTGTGTGGATGTCAGCGTGTCTGCTGTCTCCAGTCCTACAGGAGTCCTCCTGGGTGTTGATGTAAGGGTGTGTGCTGCCTCCAGTCCTACAGGGGGGCTGTGTGTGGAGGTAAGGGTGTGTGCTGCCTCCAGTCCTACGGGAGGCGCTGTGTGTGGCTGTCAGTGTGACTGCTGCCTCCAGTCCTACAGGAGGCGCTGTGTGTGGAGGTAAGGGTGTGTGCTGTCTCCAGTCCTACAGGGTGCGCTGTGTGTGGATGTAAGGGTGTGTGCTGTCTTCAGTCCTACAGGGGCCACTGTGTTTGGATATCAGGCTATGTGCTGCCTCCAGTCTTCCAGCGGGCACTGTGTGTCGATAGCAGGGTGTATGCTGTCTCCAGTCCTACAGGGGGGGGCTGTGTGTGGATGTAAGGTTGTGTGCTTCCTCCAGTCCTACAGGGGGTGCTGTGTGTGGATGTCAGGTTGTGTGCTGTCTCCAGTCCTACAGGGGGCGCTGTGTGTGGATGTCAGTGTGCCGTCGCCAGACCTACAGGGGGCGCTGTGTGTGGATGTCAGGTTGTGTGCTGTCTCCAGTCCTACAGGGGGCGCTGTGTGTGGATGTCAGGTTGTGTGCTGTCTCCAGTCCTACAGGGGGCGCTGTGTGTGGATGTCAGGGTGTGTGCTGTCTCCAGTCCTACAGGGGTGGCTGTGTGTGCATGTCAGGGTGTGTGCTGCCTCCAGTTCTACACGGGGTGCTGTGTGTGGATGTCAGGTTGTGTGCTGCCTCCAGTCCTATAGGGGGCGCTGTATGTGGATGTCAGGTTGTGTGCTGTCTCCAGTCCTATAGGGGGCGGTGTGTGTGGATGTCAGGTTGTGTGCTGCCTCCAGTCCTATAGGGGGCGGTGTGTTTGGATAGCAGGGTGTGTGCTGCTTCCAGTCCTATAGGGGGTGGTTTGTTTGGATGTAAGGGTGTGTGCTGTCTCCAGTCCCACAGGGGTGGCTGTGTGTGCATGTCAGGGTGTGTGCTGCCTCCAGTCCTACACGGGGTGCTGTGTGTGGATGTCAGGTTGTGTGCTGCCTCCAGTCCTATAGGGGGCGCTGTATGTGGATGTCAGGTTGTGTGCTGTCTCCAGTCCTACAGGAGGTGCTGTGTGTGGATGTCAGGGTGTCTGCTGTCTCCAGTCCTAAACAGGGCGCTGTGTGTGGATGTCAGGGTGTGTGCTGCCTCCAGTCCTACAGGGTGCGCTGTGTGTGGATGTAAGGGTGTGTGCTGTCTTCAGTCCTACAGGGGCCACTGTGTTTGGGTATCAGGCTATGTGCTGCCTCCAGTCTTCCAGCGGGCACTGTGTGTCGATAGCAGGGTGCATGCTGCCTCCAGTCCTACAGGGGGGGGGCTGTGTGTGGATGTAAGGTTGTGTGCTGCCTCCAGTCCTATAGGGGTGGCTGTGTGTGGATGTAAGGGTGTGTGCTGCCTCCAGTCCTATAGGGGGCGGTGTGTTTGGATAGCAGCATGTATGCTGCCTCCAGTCCTACAGTGGGGGCTGTGTGTGGTTGTCAGATTGTGTGCTGTCTCCAGTCCTACAGGGGGTGCTATGCGTGGATGTAAGGGTGTGTGCTGCCGCATGTCCTACAGGGGGAGCTGTGTGTGGATGTCAGAGTCTGTGCTGTCTTCAGTCCTACAGGGGGCGCTGTGTGTATTTGTCAGGGTGTGTGCTGCCTCCAATCCTACAGAGGGCACTGTGTGTGGATGTCAGGGTGTGTGCTGTCTCCAGTCCTACAGGAGGTGGTGTGTTTGGATATCAGGGTGTGTGCTGCCTCCAGTCCTACAGGGGGCGCTGTGTGTGGATGTCAGGGTGACTGCTGCCTCCAGTCCTACAGGACGCGGTGTGTGTGGATGTCAGCCTGTGTGCTGCCTCCAGTCCTACAGGGGGCGCTGTGTGTGGATGTCAGGGTGTGTGCTGTCTTCAGTCCTACAGGGGCCACTGTGTTTGGATATCAGGCTATGTGCTGCCTCCAGTCTTCCAGCGGGCACTGTGTGTCGATAGCAGGGTGTATGCTGTCTCCAGTCCTACAGGGGGGGGCTGTGTGTGGATGTAAGGTTGTGTGCTGCCTCCAGTCCTACAGGGGTGGCTGTGTGTGGATGTCAGGGTGTCTGCTGTCTCCAGTCCTACAGGGGGCGCTGTGTGTGGATGTCAGCCTGTGTGCTTCCTCCAGTCCTACAGGGGGTGCTGTGTGTGGATGTCAGGTTGTGTGCTGTCTCCAGTCCTACAGGGGGCGCTGTGTGTGGATGTCAGTGTGCCGTCGCCAGACCTACAGGGGGCGCTGTGTGTGGATGTCAGGTTGTGTGCTGTCTCCAGTCCTACAGGGGGCGCTGTGTGTGGATGTCAGGTTGTGTGCTGTCTCCAGTCCTACAGGGGGCGCTGTGTGTGGATGTCAGTGTGCCGTCGCCAGACCTACAGGGGGCGCTGTGTGTGGATGTCAGGGTGTGTGCTGTCTCCAGTCCTGCAGGGGTGGCTGTGTGTGGATGTCAGGGTGTGTGCTGCCTCCAGTCCTAAACGGGGCGCTGTGTGTGGATGTCAGGTTGTGTGCTGCCTCCAGTCCTATAGGGGGCGCTGTATGTGGATGTCAGGTTGTGTGCTCTCTCCAGTCCTGCAGGAGGTGCTGTGTGTGGATGTAAGGGTGTGTGCTGCCTCCAGTCCTAAACGGGGCGCTGTGTGTGGATGTCAGGTTGTGTGCTGTCTCCAGTCCTACAGGAGGTGCTGTGTGTGGATGTCAGAGTGTCTGCTGTCTCCAGTGCTACAGGAGGCGCTGGGTGTGGATGTCAGGTTGTGTGCTGTCTCCAGTCCTACAGGAGTCCTCCTGGGTGTTGATGTCAGGATGTGTGCTGCCTCCAGTCCCACGGGAGCGGCTGTGTGTGGATGTCAGGGTGACTGCTGCCTCCAGTCCTACAGGAGGCGCTGTGTGTGGAGGTAAGGGTGTGTGCTGTCTCCAGTGCTGCAGGAGGCGCTGGGTGTGGATGTCAGGTTGTGTGCTGCCTCCAGTCCTATAGGGGGCGCTGTATGTGGAGGTCAGGGTGTGTGCTGCCTCCAGTCCTATAGGGGGGCGGTGTGTTTGGATAGCAGGGTGTATGCTGCCTCCAGTCCTACAGTGGGGGTTGTGTGTGGATGTCAGGTTGTGTGCTGTCTCCAGTCCTACAGGGGGGGCTGTGTGTGGATGTAAGGGTGTGTGTTGCCTCCAGTCCTACAGGGGGGGCTGTGTGTGGATGTCAAAGTGACTGCTGCCTCCAGTCCTACAGGGGCCACTGTGTTTGGATATCAGGCGATGTGCTGCCTCCAGTCTTCCAGCGGGCACTGTGTGTCGATAGCAGGGTGTATGCTGTCTCCAGTCCTACAGGGGGGGCTGTGTGTGGATGTAAGGTTGTGTGCTGCCTCCAGTCCTACAGGGGTGGCTGTGTGTGGATGTAAGGGTGTGTGCTGCCTCCAGTCCTACAGGGGGCGCTGTGTGTGGCTGTCAGCCTGTGTGCTTCCTCCAGTCCTACAGGGGGTGCTGTATGTGGATGTCAGGTTGTGTGCTGTCTCCAGTCCTACAGGGGGCGCTGTGTGTGGATGTCAGTGTGCCGTCGCCAGACCTACAGGGGGCGCTGTGTGTGGATGTCAGGGTGTGTGCTGTCTCCAGTCCTGCAGGGGTGGCTGTGTCTGCATGTCAGGGTGTGTGCTGCCGCCAGTCCTATAGGGGGCGGTGTGTTTGGATGTAAGGCTGTGTGCTGTCTCCAGTCCTACAGGGGTGGCTGTGTGTGCATGTCAGGGTGTGTGCTGCTGCCAGTCCTATAGGGGGCGCTGTGTGTGCATGTCAGGGTGTGTGCTGCCTCGAGTCCTAAACGGGGTGCTGTGTGTGGATGCCAGGTTGTGTGCTGCCTCCAGTCCTATAGGGGGCGCTGTATGTGGATGTCAGGTTGTGTGCTGTCTCCAGTCCTACAGGAGGTGCTGTGTGTGGATGTAAGGGTGTGTGCTGTCTCCAGTCCTAAACGGGGCGCTGTGTGTGGATGTCAGGTTGTGTGCTGTCTCCAGTCCTGCAGGGAGAGCTGGGTGTGGATGTCAGGGTGACTGCTGCCTCCCCTCCTAAATGGGGCGCTGTGTGTGGATGTCAGGTTGTGTGCTGCCTCCAGTCCTATAGGGGGCACTGTGTGTGGATGTCAGGGTGTGTGCTGCCTCCAGTCCTACAGGAGGCGCTGTGTGTAGATATCAGGGTGTGTGCTGCCTCCCGTCCTAAACGGGGCGCTGTGTGTGGATGTCAGGTTGTGTGCTGCCTCCAGTCCGACAGTGGGGGCTGTGTGTGGATGTAAGGGTGTGTGCTGCCTCCAGTCCTGCAGGAGGTGCTGTGTGTGGATGTCAGGGTGTGTGCTGCCTCCCGTCCTACAGGAGGTGCTGTGTGTGGATGTAAGGGTGTGTGCTGCCTCCAGTCCTACAGGGGGGCTGTGTGTGGAGGTAAGGGTGTGTGCTGCCTCCAGTCCTACGGGAGGGGCTGTGTGTGGATGTCAGTGTGACTGCTGCCTCCAGTCCTACAGGAGGCGCTGTGTGTGGAGGTAAGGGTGTGTGCTGTCTCCAGTCCTACAGGAGGCGCTGGGTGTGGATGTCAGGGTGTGTGCTGCCTCCAGTCCTACAGGGTGCGCTGTGTGTGGATGTCAGGGTGTGTGCTGCCTCCAGTCCTACAGGGGTGGCTGTGTGTGGATGTCAGGGTGTCTGCTGTCTCCAGTCCTACAGGGGGCGCTGTGTGTGGCTGTCAGCCTGTGTGCTTCCTCCAGTCCTACAGTGGGTGCTGTGTGTGGATGTCAGGTTGTGTGCTGTCTCCAGTCCTACAGGGGGCGCTGTGTGTGGATGTCAGTGTGCCGTCGCCAGACCTACAGGGGTGGCTGTGTCTGCATGTCAGGGTGTGTGCTGCCGCCAGTCCTATAGGGGTCGGTGTGTTTGGATGTAAGGGTGTGTGCTGTCTCCAGTCCTGCAGGGGTGGCTGTGTGTGCATGTCAGGGTGTGTGCTGCCTCCAGTCCTAAACGGGGCGCTGTGTGTGGATGTAAGGGTGTGTGCTGCCTCCAGTCCTAAACGGGGCGCTGTGTGTGGATGTCAGGTTGTGTGCTGCCTCCAGTCCTTTTGCGGCGGTGTGTTTGGATGTCAGGTTGTGTGCTGCCTCCAGTCCTATAGGGGCGGTGTGTTTGGATGTAAGGTTGTATGCTGCCTCCAGTCCTACAGGGGGGGCTGTGTGTGGATGTAAGGGTGTGTGCTGCCTCCAGTCCTATAGGGGGCGGTGTGTTTGGATAGCAGGGTGTGTGCTGCCTCCAGTCCTATAGGGGGTGGTGTGTTTGAATGTAAGGGTGTGTGCTGTCTCCAGTCCTGCAGGGGTGGCTGTGTGTGCATGTCAGGGTGTGTGCTGTCTCCAGTCCTGCAGGGGTGGCTGTGTGTGCATGTCAGGGTGTGTGCTGCCTCCAGTCCTAAACGGGGTGCTGTGTGTGGATGTCAGGTTGTGTGCTGCCTCCAGTCCTATAGGGGGCGCTGTATGTGGATGTCAGGTTGTGTGCTGTCTCCAGTCCTACAGGAGGTGCTGTGTGTGGATGTCAGGGTGTCTGCTGTCTCCAGTCCAACAGGAGTCCTCCTGGGTGTTGATGTAAGGGTGTGTGCTGCCTCCAGTCCTACAGGGGGTGGCTGTGTGTGGATGTAAGGGTGTGTGCTGCCTCCAGTCCTACAGGGGGTGGCTGTGTGTGGATGTAAGGGTGTGTGCTGTCTTCAGTCCTACAGGGGGTGCTGTGTTTAGATATCAGGGTGTGTGCTGTCTCCAGTCCGACAGGGAGAGCTGGGTGTGGATGTCAGGGTATGTGCTGCCTCCCGTCCTAAATGGGGCGCTGTGTGTGGATGTCAGGTTGTGTGCTGTCTCCAGTCCTACAGGAGGTGCTGTGTGTGGATGTCAGGGTGTCTGCTGTCTCCAGTCCAACAGGAGTCCTCCTGGGTGTTGATGTAAGGGTGTGTGCTGCCTCCAGTCCTACAGGGGGGCTGTGTGTGGAGGTAAGGGTGTGTACTGCCTCCAGTCCTACAGGGGGGCTGTGTGTGGAGGTAAGGGTGTGTGCTGCCTCCAGTCCTACGGGAGGCGCTGTGTGTGGATGTCAGTGTGACTGCTGCCTCCAGTCCTACAGGAGGCGCTGTGTGTGGAGGTAAGGGTGTGTGCTGTCTCCAGTCCTACAGGGTGCGCTGTGTGTGGATGTAAGGGTGTGTGCTGTCTTCAGTCCTACAGGGGCCACTGTGTTTGGATATCAGGCTATGTGCTGCCTCCAGTCTTCCAGCGGGCACTGTGTGTCGATAGCAGGGTGTATGCTGTCTCCAGTCCTACAGGGGGGGGCTGTGTGTGGATGTAAGGTTGTGTGCTTCCTCCAGTCCTACAGGGGGTGCTGTGTGTGGATGTCAGGTTGTGTGCTGTCTCCAGTCCTACAGGGGGCGCTGTGTGTGGATGTCAGTGTGCCGTCGCCAGACCTACAGGGGGCGCTGTGTGTGGATGTCAGGTTGTGTGCTGTCTCCAGTCCTACAGGGGGCGCTGTGTGTGGATGTCAGGTTGTGTGCTGTCTCCAGTCCTACAGGGGGCGCTGTGTGTGGATGTCAGGTTGTGTGCTGTCTCCAGTCCTACAAGGGGCGCTGTGTGTGGATGTCAGGGTGTGTGCTGTCTCCAGTCCTACAGGGGTGGCTGTGTGTGCATGTCAGGTTGTGTGCTGCCTCCAGTTCTACACGGGGTGCTGTGTGTGGATGTCAGGTTGTGTGCTGCCTCCAGTCCTATAGGGGGCGCTGTATGTGGATGTCAGGTTGTGTGCTGTCTCCAGTCCTATAGGGGGCGGTGTGTGTGGATGTCAGGTTGTGTGCTGCCTCCAGTCCTATAGGGGGCGGTGTGTTTGGATAGCAGGGTGTGTGCTGCTTCCAGTCCTATAGGGGGTGGTTTGTTTGGATGTAAGGGTGTGTGCTGTCTCCAGTCCCACAGGGGTGGCTGTGTGTGCATGTCAGGGTGTGTGCTGCCTCCAGTCCTACACGGGGTGCTGTGTGTGGATGTCAGGTTGTGTGCTGCCTCCAGTCCTATAGGGGGCGCTGTATGTGGATGTCAGGTTGTGTGCTGTCTCCAGTCCTACAGGAGGTGCTGTGTGTGGATGTCAGGGTGTCTGCTGTCTCCAGTCCTAAACAGGGCGCTGTGTGTGGATGTCAGGGTGTGTGCTGCCTCCAGTCCTACAGGGTGCGCTGTGTGTGGAGGTAAGGGTGTGTGCTGTCTCCAGTCCTACAGGGTGCGCTGTGTGTGGAGGTAAGGGTGTGTGCTGTCTTCAGTCCTACAGGGGCCACTGTGTTTGGGTATCAGGCTATGTGCTGCCTCCAGTCTTCCAGCGGGCACTGTGTGTCGATAGCAGGGTGCATGCTGCCTCCAGTCCTACAGGGGGGGGGCTGTGTGTGGATGTCAGGTTGTGTGCTGCCTCCAGTCCTATAGGGGTGGCTGTGTGTGGATGTAAGGGTGTGTGCTGCCTCCAGTCCTAAACGGGGCGCTGTGTGTGGATGTCAGGTTGTGTGCTGTCTCCAGTCCTACAGGAGGTGCTGTGTGTGGATGTCAGGGTGTCTGCTGTCTCCAGTGCTACAGGAGGCGCTGGGTGTGGATGTCAGGTTGTGTGCTGTCTCCAGTCCTACAGGAGTCCTCCTGGGTGTTGATGTCAGGATGTGTGCTGCCTCCAGTCCTACGGGAGCGGCTGTGTGTGGATGTCAGGGTGACTGCTGCCTCCAGTCCTACAGGAGGCGCTGTGTGTGGAGGTAAGGGTGTGTGCTGTCTCCAGTGCTGCAGGAGGCGCTGGGTGTGGATGTCAGGTTGTGTGCTGCCTCCAGTCCTATAGGGGGCGCTGTATGTGGAGGTCAGGGTGTGTGCTGCCTCCAGTCCTATAGGGGGGCGGTGTGTTTGGATAGCAGGGTGTATGCTGCCTCCAGTCCTACAGTGGGGGTTGTGTGTGGATGTCAGGTTGTGTGCTGTCTCCAGTCCTACAGGGGGGGGCTGTGTGTGGATGTAAGGGTGTGTGTTGCCTCCAGTCCTACAGGGGGGCGCTGTGTGTGGATGTCAAGGTGACTGCTGCCTCCAATCCTACAGGGGGCGCTGTGTGTGGACATCAGGGTGTGTGCTGCCTCCAGTCCTGCAGTGGGCGCTGTGTGTGGATGTTAGAGTGTGTGCTGCCTCCAGTCCTACAGGGGCCGCTGTGTGTGGATGTCAGGGTGTGTGCTGTGGTTTCCACGACCTCAGGACGTCTCAAGTGTTTTACAGCCAATGAAATACTTTTTGAAGTATAGTCACTGTTGTAACGTAGGTAACGGCGGCAGTCAACTTTAGCACAGCAAGATCCCACATAAGAACAATGTGATAATGACCGGATAATCTGTTTTAGTGATGTCGATTGAGGGATAAATATTGGCCAGGACACTGGGGAGCACTCCCCTGCTCTTCTTCGAAATAATGCCATGGGATCTTTTACGTCCACCTGAGGGAGCAGACGGGGCCTCAATTTAACGTCTCATCCGAAAGACGGCACCTCCCTAGACTAGAAGGGAATTGAGGGGTGCGGTGTGGGGGTGGTGGCAGTGTGGCAAGAGTTAATAAGGATGGGAGGAGGCTCGTGTGGAGTATAGACATCGGCAGAGACCAGTGGGCCGAATGGCCTGTTTATGTGCTGTAGACTTGATATAATTTATCTGTTTGCATCAGCAACACTTAGATATCTGCAGATTAATGGGAACAAGGGAATTAAAGTTTAGATGTGGTTTATAAGGCCCTGGGCTATATGCCTAACTGGCCACAACGACTAAAGCTTGGAAACTCTGAGTGTAAAGCAGTCGGGAGCGTGCATTCCTGTAAATTAAATCTGTGGCCTTGTTGCAGTCCTGGTGTGCGCATTTAAGCAGTTGGTTTAATTCTGCTGTGTTTGCCATTCTTGGCGGTGTTATTACAATATTAGGAGGCCTCCCACTTCACAAGCTCTATAATTCTCCAGTCTTAAACGTTATATAAGCAACAAGTCCATCCCTTTTGGATAATCTCAGCACCGTTTTGCTCAATCTCTCCTCTCCCCGTTTAATTCACCCCGTTTAGTGTTTGCTTTACTGATCTGTACACCCCCTGTGCTCGCTGTCCTACATCGGCTCCCGGTTCGACAACGCCTCGATTTTAAAATTCTCATCCTTGTGTTGAAATCCCTCCATGGCCCTCGCCCCCTCCCTATCGCTGTAACCTCCTCCAGCCCCCTATAACCCTCCGAGATCTCTGCGCTCCTCCAATTCTGGCCTCCTGAACATCCCCAATTTCCTTCGCTCCACCATTGGCAGCCTTGCCTTCAGCTGCCTGGGCCCTAAGCTCTGGAATTCCCTCCCTAAACCTCTCCGCCTCTTTCTCCTCCTTTAAGACGCTCCTTAAAACTGACCTTTGGCCAAGCGTTTGGTCACCTGCCCTAATATCACCTCATGTGGCTCGGTGTCAAATCTTGTCTGATTTACGCTCCTGTGAAGCGCCTTGGGACGTTTCACTAGGTTAAAGGCGCTGTATAAATGCAAGTTGTTGTTGTCCTGTCCACCCATTCGAAAACCCTTTTCAGTAAAAAGGTTGCCCCTGAATTTCCTTCCCTTCTCACTCCTGGTTTTACTTGTTCCTTGTTCCCTCCGGTATTGCAACATTCACCACTTTGCCAATTCCCTTGAAAGATTGGATGTACTGGCAAAGGCCTTTAAACGCTGTTTGCATCTAACCCACATTTGAAAATCTCCCTCTCTCTCAATCTTTAATTAGGAGCTCACCAGAGCTTTATCATTCTAAAAATGCCATGGTAATCACTTGGGAACAATATCACGGTGAGCCCAAACCGCCCTGGAAAGAGGCTCGTGACAGCGAGTAATTGTTCTTTATAAAGTGACCGGGCACTGGCTAATTGCCAATATTTCGCAAACCTTAGATTTATTTCTTAGCTTCCAACTTTTCAAAGTTAACCTGCAAGTCAATTCAGGATGGGCTGCTCTTTCACCGAGGAACCACCTCGTATTTGTATCTGTTACATCATGTTTAATCTAAAATAGATAGTCTGATATCCAATATTGTGCACTTAAAATGGGTTGATTGGACGACTCAATGGAGTAGATCCTGACCTTTCAACTTCTGGGCCAGTGTTGGAATCCAGCCTTTTAAAAAAAAAATTCATTCTGCGGATGTGGGCGTCGCTGGCAAGGCTGGCATTTATTGGCCATCCCTATTTGCCTTTGAGAAGGTGGTGGTGAGCCGCCTTCTTGAACCGCCAATCAGTCCCTGTGGTGAAGGTGCTCCCACAGTGCTGTTAGGGAGTTCCAGGATTTTGATACGATTAGGCAGAGTCAGCACGGATTTATGAAAGGGAAATCGTGTTTGACAAGAGGACTTCCAGGGATGGGGGATCTTAGCTACAAGGACAGGTTGGAGAAGCTGGATTTTTTTCATTAGAGCAAAGGAGGCTGAGGGGTGATTTGATCGAGGTGTACGAGATTATGATGGGTTTGGATAGGCTAGACGGGGAAAGGCTGTTCCCACTAGTTGATGGTACAAGAACTAGGGGACACAGATTTAAGGTTTTGGGCAAGAGATACAGGGGGGGATGTGAGGAAAAACTTTTTTACGCAGCGACTGATGAGGACCTGGAACTCGCTGCCGACTGAAGTGATGGAAGCGGAGACACTCAATGTTTTCAAGGGGAGACTGGATAGGCACTTGAGGGAAATAAACTTGCAGGGCTACGGGGATAGAGCGGGGGAATGGGACTGACTGGATTGCTCTATAGAGAGCCGGCACGGACTCGATGGGCCGAATGGCCACCTTCTGTGCCGTTATGACTCTATGACTGGAGAATTGCAAATGTTACCCCTTGTTCAAAAAAGGGTGTAAGGGTAAACCCAGCAACTACAGGCCAATCAGTTCAACCTCGGTAGATGGAGGTGTGGATTAATTAAGGAAAGCCAGCATGGATTTGTTAAAGGCAAATCATGTTTAACTAGCTTGATCGAGTTTTTTGATGAGGTAACAGAGAGGGTTGATGAGGGCAATGCGGTTGACGTAGTGTACATGGATTTCCAAAAGGTGTTTGATAAAGTGCCACATAATAGGCTTGCCAGCAAAGTTGAAGCCCATGGAATAAAAGGGACAGTGGCAGCATGGATACGAAATTGGCTAAGTGACAGGAAACAGAGAGTAGTGGTGAACGGTTGTTTTTCGGACTGGAGGAAGGTACACAGTGGTGTTCCCCAGGGGTCAGTACTAGGTCCACTGCTTTTCTTTATATACATTGACTTAAGACGTGGGTGTACAGGGCACAATTTCAAAATTTGCAGATGACACAAAACTTGGAAGTATAGTGAACAGTGAAGAGGATAGTGATAGACTTCAGGAAGACATAGACAGGCTGGTGAAATGGGCAGACACGTGGCAGATGAAATTTAACGCAGAAAAGTGCGAAGTGATGCATTTTGGTAGGAAGAACGAGGAGAGGCAATATAAACTAAAGGGTACAATTCTAAAGGGAGAGACCTGGGGGTATATGTACACAAATTGTTGAAGGTGGCAGGGCAGGTTGAGAAAGCGATTAAAAAAGCATACGGGATCCTGGGCTTCATAAACAGAGGCATAGAGTACAAAAGCAAGGAAGTTATGATGAACCTTTATAAAACACTGGTTCGGCCTCAACTGCAGTATTGTGTCCAATTCTGGGCAACACACTTTAGGAAGGATGTGAAGGCCTTGGAGAGGGTGCAGAAAAGATTTACAAGAATGGTTCCAGGGATGAGGGACTTCAGTTACGTGGATAGACTGGAGAAGCTGGGGTTGTTCTCCTTAGAGCAGAGAAGAGTGAGAGGAGATTTGATTGAGGTGTTCAAAATCATGAGGGGTCTAGACAGAGTAGATAGAGAGAAACTGTTGCCATTGGCGAAAGGGTTGAGAACCAGAGGACACAGATTTAAGGTGATTGGCAGAAGAACCAAAGGTGACATGAGGAAAAACTTTTTTACGCAGCAAGTGGTTAGGATCTGGAATGCAATCCCTGAATTGTGGGGTGGAGGCAGACTCAATCGTGGCTTTCAAAAGGGAGTTGGATAAGTACCTGAAGGAAAAAAAATTGCAGGGCTACAGGGACAGGGCGGGGAAGTGGGACTAGCTGAAGTGCTCTTGCAGAGAGCCGGCACGGGCTCGACGGATCGAATGGCCTCCTTCTGTGCTGTAACTGTTCTAGGATTCTATGACAAATCTGTTGAGTTTTTTGCAGATGTAACTAGTAGGATGGATAAGGGGGAACCAGTGGATGTAGCGTATTTGGATTTTCAAAAAGCATTCAATAAGGTGCCACACAAGAGGTTATTATACAAAAGTAGGACTCATGGGATTGGGGGTAATATACTAGCATGGATTGAGGATTGGGTAACGGACAGAAAACAGAGAGTAGGAATAAAAGGGTCATTTTCGGGTTGGCAGGCTGTAACTAGTGGGGTACTGCAAGGATCAGTGCTTGGGCCTCAGCTATTCACAATCTACATCAATGACTTAGATGAGGGGACTGAGTGTAATGTATCCAAGTTTGCTGATGATACAAAGCTAGGTGTAAAAGTAAGTTGTGAGGAGGACGCAAAGAGGTTGCAAAGGGATATAGGTTAAGTGAGTGGGCAAGAACATGGCAGATGGAGTATAATGTGGAGAAATGTGAAGTTTCCACTTTGGTAGGAAAAATAGAAAAGCAAAATATTTTCCAATTATATAGGGCCCTGGTGAGACCACACCTGGAATATTGTGTACAGTTTTGGTCTCCTTACCTAAGGAGGGATATACTTGCCTTAGGGGGAGTGCAATGAAGGTTCACCAGACTGATTCCTGGGATGAGGGGATTGTCCTATGAGAAGAGATTGAGTCGAATAGCCCTATATTCTCTAGAGTTTAGAAGAATGAGAGGTGATCTCATTGTGTGTGGTGTAACGTGTTTGGGTGATGTGACTGTCATGGTTGAATAACTGACAGTGTGTTCAAGCTGTGAGATGTGTGAGGCTAGCAGATGCTCAGTTGTTGAGTATATTCAAGACAGAGATCGATAGATTTCTGGATACTAAGGGAACCAAGGGAAATGAGGATAGGGCGGGAAAGTGGAGTTGAAGTGGAAGATCAGCCATGAGTATCAGCTGTGGCTCAGTGGGTAGCACTCTCTCGCCTCTGAGTCAGAAGGTTGTGGGTTCAAGTCCCACTCCAGAGACTTGAGCACAGAAATCTAGGCTGACACTCCAGTGCAGTACTGAGGGAGTGCTGGACTGTCAGAGGGGCAGTACTGAGGGAGCACTGCACTGTCGGAGGGGGCAGTACTGAGGGAACGCTGCACTGTCGGAGGGGCAGTACTGAGGGAGCGTGACACTGTCGGAGGGGCAGTACTGAGGGAGCGCTGCACTGTCGGAGGGGCAGTACTGAGGGAGTGCTGCACTGTCGGAGGGGCAGTGCTGAGGGAGCGCCGCACTGTCGGAGGGGCAGTACTGAGGGAGCGCTGCACTGTCGGAGGGGCAGTACTGAGGGAGCGCTGCACTGTCGGAGGGGCAGTACTGAGGGAGCGCTGCACTGTCGGCGGGCAGTACTGAGGTAGCGCCGCACTGTCGGAGGGGCAGTACTGAGGGAGCGCTGCACTGTCGGAGGTGCAGTACTGAGGGAGCGCTGCACTGTCGGCGGGCAGTACTGAGGTAGCGCTGCACTGTCGGACGTGCTGTCTTTTGACCGAGGCCCCATCTGCCCTCTCAGGTGGACGTAAAAGATCCCATGGCCACTATTTCGAAGAAGAGCGGGGGAATTCTCCCCGGTGTCCTGGGGCTAATATTTATCCCTGAATCAACATCAGAAAAACAGATTATCTGTTCATTATCACATTGCTGTTTGTGGGAGCTTGCTGTGCGTAAATTGGCTGCTGCGTTTCCTACATTACAACAGTGACTACACTTCAAAAGGTTTTTAATTGGCTGTGAAGCGCCTTGGGACGTCCCAAGGTGGTGAAAGGCGCTATAGAAATGCAAGTCTTTCTTTCTTTATGATCTTATTGAATGGCGGAGCAGGCTCAAGGGGCTGAATTGCCTACTCCTGCTCCTAATTCTTATGAACCTGGGCAGGACGCGAACATAAAAGTGGATTGTAAAAGCTTCTACAAGTATGTAAAAGGAAAAAGATTAGTGAAGACAAATGTAAGTCCCTTACAGTCAGAAACGGGAGAATTTATAATGGGGAACAAGGAAATGGCAGAGCAATTAAACAAATACTTTGGTTCTGTCTTCATGGAAGAGGACACAAATAACTTCCCAGAAATGCGAGGGAACCAAGTGTCCAGTGAGAAGGAGGAATTAAAGGAAATTAGTATTAGTAAAAAAATAGTGCTGGAGAAATTAATGGGACTGAAAGCTGATAAATCCCCAGGGCCTGATAATCTGCATCCCAGAGTACTAAAAGAGGTAGCCATGGTAATAGTGGATGATTGGTTGTCATCTTCCAAAATTCTATAGATTTTGGAACAGTTCTGGCAGATTGGAGGGTGGCAAATGCAACCCCACTATTTAAAAAAGGAGGGAGAGAGAAAACCGGGAACTACAGCCGAACATCACTAGTAGGTAAAATGCTAGAGTCTATTATAAAGGATGTGATAACAGGACACTTAGAAAATATCAACGGGATTAGACAAAGTCAACATGGATTTATGAAAGGGAAATCATGTTTGACAAACCTACTGGAGATTTTTGGGGATGTAACTGGTAGAATAGATAAGGGAGAACCAGTGGATGTGGTGTATTTGGATTTTCAGAAGGCCTTTGATAAAGTCCCACATAAGAGGTTAGTGTGCAAAATTAAAGCACATGGGATTGGAGGTAATATACTGGCATGGATTGAAAATTGGTTAACAGACAGGAAACAGAGAGTAGGAATAAATGGGTCTTTTTCGGGGTGGCAGGCGGTGACTAGTGGGGTACTGCAGGGATCAGTGCTTGGGCCCCAGCTATTCACAATATATATCAATGATTTGGATGAGGGAACCAAATGTAATATTTCCAAGTTTGCTGACGACACAAAACTAGGTGGGATTGTGAGTTGTGAGGAGGATGCAAAGAGGCTTCAAGGCGATTTAGACAAGTTGAGTGAGTGGGCAAATACATGGCAGATGCAGTATAACGTGGATAAATGTGAAGTTATCCACTTCGGTAGGAAAAACAGAAAGGTAGAGTATTATTTAAATGGTGATAGATTGGGAAATGCTGATGTACAAAGGGACCTGGGTGTCCTTGTACACCAGTCACTGAAAGCAAACATGTAGGTGCAGCAAGCAGTTAGGAAGGCAAATGGTATGTTGGCCTTCATTGCAAGATGATTTGAGTACAGGAGTAAGGATGTCTTACTACAGTTGTACAGGGCCTTGGTGAGACCACACCTGGAGTACTGTGTGCCGTTTTGGTCTCCTTACCTAAGAAAGGATATACTTACCATCGAGGGAGTGCAGTGAAGGTTCACCAGACTGATTCCTGGGATGGCAGGACTGTCGTATGAGGAGAGATTGGGTCGACTAGGCCTGTATTCACTAGAGTTTAGAAGAATGAGAGGGGATCTCATTGAAACGTATAAAATTCTGACAGGGCTAGACAGACTGGATGCAGGGAGGATGTTTCCCCTGGCTGGTGGGTCTAGAATGAGGGGTCACAGTCTCAGGATACGGGGTGGGACATTTAGGACTGAGATGAGGAGAAATTTCTTCACTCAGAGGGTGGTGAACCTGTGGAATTCTCTACCACAGAAGGCTGTGGATGCCAAGTCACTGAATATATTTAAGAAGGAGATAGATAGATTTCTAGACACAAAAGGCATCAAGGGGTATGGGCAGAGAGTGGGAATATGGTATTGAGATAGAGGATCAGTCATGATCATATTGAATGGCGGAGCAGGCTCGAAGGGCCGAATGGCCTACTCCTGCTCCTATTTTTCTATGTCTATGTTTCTACTGCCCCTCCGACAGTGCAGCGCTCCCTCAGTACTGCCCCTCCGACAGTGCAGCGCTCCCTCAGTACTGCCTCTCCGACAGTGCAGCGCTCCCTCAGTACTGCCCCTCCGACAGTGCAGCGCTCCCTCAGTACTGCCCCTCCGACAGTGCAGCGCTCCCTCAGTACTGCCCCTCCGACAGTGCAGCGCTCCCTCAGTACTGCCCCTCCGACAGTGCAGCACTCCCTCAGTACTGACCCTCCGACAGTGCGGCGCTCCCTCAGTACTGCCCCTCCGACAGTGCGGCGCTCCCTCAGTACTGCCCCTCCGACAGTGCAGCGCTCCCTCAGTACTGACCCTCCGACAGTGCAGCGCTCCCTCAGTACTGCCCCTCCGACAGTGCAGCGCTCCCTCAGTACTGCCCCTCTGACAGTGCAGCGCTCCCTCAGTACTGCCCCTCCGACAGTGCGGCCCTCCCTCAGTACTGACCCTCCGACAGTGCAGCTCTCCCTCAGTACTGCCCCTCCGACAGTGCAGCACTCCCTCAGTACTGCCCCTCCGACAGTGCAGCGCTCCCTCAGTACTGCCCCTCCGACAGTGCAGCGCTCCCTCAGTACTGCCCCTCCGACAGTGCAGCGCTCCCTCAGTACTGACCCTCCGACAGTGCAGCGCTCCCTCAGTACTGGGAGTGTCAGCCTGGATTATGGGCTCAAGTCTCTGGATTGCTTTTCGAACCCGTGACCTTCTGACTCCGAGGCGAGAGACTGTCACCCACTGAGCTGGCCATTTAGATGGACCAAGCTCACCTCCCGGATGGTTTGCCTGAGCATTCCCTCAGCCAACCCTTCAGAGTCCGCTTTTGAACAGATAGACGTGGGGGTGGGGGGGGGGCCTCCGCCTGGTCCAAAGGGTGGCGACTCTGACTATACAGCACTGTCCTGTCAGCCTAGATTGTGAACTCACGGTCCAGAGTGGGGCTTGGACGCAGATCATTGGGAGGTATAGGCAGGAGAGCCAACAGCTCGGCTGAGCTGGAACTCAAAAACATACCGCAGACAGAAAAATCTCTAACTGCCCTGCCAAGAATTTTAACGACTGCTCCGCAGCACTTGGTGTGGGGGGTGGGGGGGCATCATGATGCTGAGGGGAAGGGTGGAAGGTTGGGGAGAAAGAATGTCCCTAGTGAGACCTCGGGCTAAATGCGAGAGAATTTATACGCTGGCTGAATCCTGGCGCCTCTCCTTCGGTGGCTCCGGCTGCCGGTGAGATAATCAGCCCAACCGTTGGCTGCCAAAGTGTTGTCGGAAGACGCAAAGAGCAGGTTCAGAGAGTTAACACAATGAAACTGCACAAACATGCCACAGCGAAATGTGAAACCGAGGGCTTGGTGGTTTTGTTGGCGCACAGATCTTCATATTTCACTGTGCAATCATCTGCTATTTAAAGGGAAGCGCTGTCTCTTTGGATCCAGTTCAATTCCTCGAACTGCCATGGAATCCCTGCGCCAAAATCCTGACGTATTGCTTTTGGCCTTTACCTCAAGGGGGCTGGAGTGTAACGGGGGTGGAAGTTGTATGACTGTTATATAAAGCTCTGGTTACCCCACTCCTGAGCACCGCACCTCAGGAAGGATATATTGGCCTTGGAGGGGGGGCAGCGCAGATTCACCAGAATGATACCGGGGCTAAAAGGGTTAAATTACGAGGACAGGTTGCACAGACTGGGCTTGTATTCCCTTGAGTTTAGAAGATTAAGGGTTGTTCTAATTGAAGTGTTTAAGATAATTAAAGGAATTGATAGTGTAGATAGAGAGAGAAACTATTTCCTCTGGTGGGGGGAGTCCAGAACACGGGGGCATCACCTTAAAATTAGAGCCAGGCCGTTCAGGGGTGATGTCAGGAAGCACTTCTTCACACAAAGGGTGGTGGAAATCGGGAACTTTTTATCCAAAAATTCTGTTGAGGCTGGGGGACAATTGGAAATTTCAAAACTGAGATTGGTCGATTTTTTGGGGGTAAGGGGCTCTGGCAATGCACTCCTTTCGACATGGAAATCCTTCTGACAATTCCAAACTTTCTACAGGATGAGGAGGAAGTGGAGCAGCAGCAGGAGGAAAGAGCAAACACTAGACTCTCGCCTCTGAGTCAGAAGCTCGTAGGTTCAAGTCCCACTCCATGGATTTCAGAACAAAATCCAGGCTGACTCTCCCAGTGCAGTACTGAGGGAGCGCTGCACTGTCAGAGGGGCAGTACAGAGGGAGTGCTGCACTGTCGGAGGGTCTGTACTGAGGGAGCGCCGCACTGTCGCAGGGGCAGTACTGAGGGAGCGCTGCACTGTCGGAGGGTCAGTACTGAGGGAGCGCTGCACTGTCGGAGGGGCGGTACTGAGGGAGCGCCGCACTGTCGGAGGGGCAGTACTGAGGGAGCGCCGCACTGTCGAGGGTCAGTACTGAGGGAGCGCTGCACTGTCGGAGGGGCAGTACTGAGGGAGCGCTGCACTGTCGGAGGGTCAGTACTGAGGGAGCGCTGCACTGTCGGAGGGGCGGTACTGAGGGAGCGCCGCACTGTTGGAGGGGCAGTACTGAGGGAGCGCCGCACTGTCGGAGGGGCAGTACTGAGGGAGCGCCGCACTGTCGGAGGGGCAGTACTGAGGGAGCGCTGCACTGTCGGAGGGGCGGTACTGAGGGAGCGCCGCACTGTCGGAGGGGCAGTACTGAGGGAGCGCCGCACTGTCGGAGGGTCAGTACTGAGGGAGCGCTGCACTGTTGGAGGGTCAGTACTGAGGGAGTGCTGCACTGTCGGAGGGGCGGTACTGAGGGAGCGCCGCACTGTCGGAGGGGCAGTACTGAGGGAGCGCTGCACTGTCGGAGGGGCAGTACTGAGGGAGCGCCGCACTGTCGGAGGGGCAGTACTGAGGGAGCGCTGCACTGTCGGAGGGGCAGTACTGAGGGAGCGCTGCACTGTCGGAGGGGCAGTACTGAGGGAGCGTCGCACTGTCGGAGGGTCAGTACTGAGGGAGCGCCGCACTGTCGGAGGGGCAGTACTGAGGGAGTGCTGCACTGTCGGAGGGTCAGTACTGAGGGAGCGTCGCACTGTCGGAGGGGCAGTACTGAGGGAGCGTCGCACTGTCGGAGGGTCAGTACTGAGGGAGCGTCGCACTGTCGGAGGGTCAGTACTGAGGGAGCGTCGCACTGTCGGAGGGGCAGTACTGAGGGAGTGCTGCACTGTCGGAGGGTCAGTACTGAGCCAGCGCTGCACTGTCGGAGGGGCAGTACTGAGGGAGCGCTGCACTGTTGAAGGGGCAGTACTGAGGAAGCACTGCTCTGTCGGAGGGACAGTACTGAGGGAGCGCTGCACTGTCGGAGGGGCAGTACTGAGGGAGTGCTGCAACGGCAGGAGGGGCAGTACTGAGGGAGCGCTGCACGTCGGAGGAGCAGTACTGAGGGAGCGCCTGCACGTCGGAGGGAGCAGTACTGAGGGAGCGCTGCATTGTCGGAGGGGCAGTACTGAGGCAGCGCTGCACTGTCGGAGGGGCAGTACTGAGCCAGCGCTGCACTGTCGGAGGGGCAGTACTGAGGGAGCGCCTGCACTGTCGGAGGGTCAGTACTGAGGGAGCGCTGCACTGTTGGAGGGTCAGTACTGAGGGAGCGCTGCACTGTCGGAGGGGCAGTACTGAGGGAGCGCTGCACTGTCGGAGGGTCAGTACTGAGGGAGCGCCGCACTGACGGAGGGGCAGTACTGAGGGAGCGTCGCACTGTCGGAGGGTCAGTACTGAGGGAGCGCTGCACTGTCGGAGGGGCAGTACTGAGGGAGCGCTGCACTGTCGGAGGGGCAGTACTGAGGGAGCGCCGCACTGTCGGAGGGGCAGCACTGAGGGAGTGCTGCACTGTCGGAGGGGCAGTACTGAGGGAGCGCTGCACTGTCGGAGGGGCGGTACTGAGGGAGCGCTGCACTGTCGGAGGACAGTACTGAGGGAGCGCTGCACTGTCGGAGGGGCAGTACTGAGGGAGCGCTGCATTGTTGGAGGGGCAGTACTGAAGGAGCGCTGCAATGTCGGAGGGGCAGTACTGAGGGAGCGCTGCATTGTTGGAGGGGCAGTACTGAGGGAGCGCTGCATTGTTGGAGGGGCAGTACTGAGGCAGCGCTGCACTGTCGGAGGGTCAGTACTGAGCCAGCGCTGCACTGTCGGAGGGGCAGTACTGAGGGAGCGCTGCACTGTTGAAGGGGCAGTACTGAGGAAGCACTGCTCTGTTGGAGGGACAGTACTGAGGGAGCGCTGCACTGTCGGAGGGGCAGTACTGAGGGAGCGCTGCAACGGCGGAGGGGCAGTACTGAGGGAGCGCTGCACGTCGGAGGAGCAGTACTGAGGGAGCGCTGCACGTCGGAGGAGCAGTACTGAGGGAGCGCTGCATTGTCGGAGGGGCAGTACTGAGGGAGCGCTGCACTGTCGGAGGGGCAGTACTGAGGGAGCGCTGCATTGTCGGAGGGGCAGTACTGAGGCAGCGCTGCACTGTCGGAGGGGCAGTACTGAGCCAGCGCTGCACTGTCGGAGGGGCAGTACTGAGGGAGCGCTGCACTGTCGGAGGGGCAGTACTGAGGGAGCGCTGCACTGTTGGAGGGACAGTACTGAGGGAGCGCTGCACTGTCGGAGGGGCAGTACTGAGGGAGCGCCACACTGTCGGAGTGGCAGTACCGAGGGGGCGCTGCACTGTCGGAGGGGCAGAACTGAGGGGGCGCTGCACTGTTGGAGGGGCAGTACTGGGGGTATATGACACTGTCGTAGGTGCCGTCTTTCGGGTGAGACGTTAAACCGAGGCCCCGTCTGCCCTCTCAGGTGGACGTAAAAGATCCCATCGCGCTATTGGAAGAAGAGCGGGGGTGATCTCGCTGGTGTCCTGGCCAATATTTATCCCTCAACCAACATCAGTAAAAACAGATTATCTTGTCAAAAAAGGGGAGAGGCATAAACCGGGTAATTACAGGCCAATCAGCCTAATGTCGGTGGTGGGGAAACCTTTAGAGGCATTAATCCTCGACAAAATTAATTGGCACTTGGAAAAATATGGGTTAATAAATGAAAGCCAGTACGGATTTGTTGAAGGTAAATTGTGTTCGACTAACTTTATTGAGTTCTTTGGTGAAGTAACGGAGAGGGTTGATGAGGGTAGTGCGGTTGATGTTGTGTATATGGACTTTCAAAAGACGTTTGATAAAGTGCCACATAATAGACTGGGATTAAAGGGACAGTGGATACAAAATTGGCTACAAAATATCAGAGAGTAGCGGTGAACGGTTGTTTTTCAGACTGGAGGGAAGTGTACAGTGGTGTTCCCCAGGGGTCGGTATTAGGACCACTACTCTTTTTGATATATATTAATGACCCGATCTTGGGTATACAGGGCATAATTTCAAAGGTTGCAGATGATACAAAATTCGGAAATGTAGTAAACAGTGAGGATGATAGTAACAGACTTCAGGAGGACATTGTTTAGTTAACAACAATTAGACTGTTGCCTTAAAAGGACAAAGTAAAATAATATATTACACATTACATGGTATAAAACACTTCTAAATACACAGACACCTAAAACTTTTGCATCTGGTACATATCCGTCACACTCCAGGCATCATACTTCAAAATATCACACTTCATTACAGATGCAAAACAATCTATGAAAAAAGAAAGAAAGCCAATAGTTTCATGATGGGTTCTTCTGATCTGAAGTCTGAAATTTACAAGTAGTTACAATTGCTCTCAGACTGCCCTCAGTAGTTTACAAGCAGTTGCAATTGCTCTCTGACTTTCCTCAGTAGTTTACAAGCAGTTGCAATTGCTCTCTGACTGACGCCAGTAGTTTACAAGCAGTTGCAATTGCTCTCTGATTGAGCTCAGTAGTTTTCAAGCAGTTGCAATTGCTCTCTGACTGACCTCAGTAGTTTGCAAGCAGTTGCAATTGCTCTCTGACTGACCTCAGTAGTTTGCAAGCAGTTGCAACTATCTGGATTTGGGTTTTTAGAGCAGGGGCCTTAAGGGGACAGGTTAGCAACTGAACATCACAACAGTGCTCCAGACCCTGTGGACGGACCACAGGAAACTTGCTATTGTTATCACTTATAATTACATTATTATAAGTCAGATTTTATTGTTAAATATACAGTTGCACACCAGCAAATCTTGGTGTTGCGCTGATTTATGTTACTTGAAATGACCAGTGGATCTCCTGTGGTGTTGCTCATGCACATTAGCTGATTGCTCACTTCGTTGCCTGTTGCTGCTGCAACACAGCTGACAGTTACGGTACTGCAAGTATTTGCAGTTATGCGTGAATAGCAAGATGCGTGAAAGCTGATTATACTGGCACAACGCTGTTCCACAATGCTCACTACATCAGTCAGAAGCAATGTTCCCCGTACTTTTTTTTGGGCCGCGCGGCCATTCAAAAGTTCGCGCATGCGCAGTTTTTTCAATTTAAAAGCTGGCTCACCGGCTGCGTGGGACCCCTGGAGTGCTGTGCGGCCACTCAGCTTAAAAGAAGCATTGGTCAGAAGGTCGTGGGTTCAAGCCTCACTCCAGAGACGTGAGCATATAAGCCAGGTTGACACTCCCAGTGCAGTACTGAGGGAGTGCTGCACTGTCGGTGGTGCCGTCTTTCAATGAGATGTTAAACTGAAGCCCCGTCTGCCCTCTCGGGTGGACGTAAAAGATCCCGGGGACGCTATTTCAAAGACGAGCAGGGAAGTTCTCCCTGGTGTCCTGGGCCAATATTTATCCCACACAGGTGATCTGGTCATTTATCTCATTACAGTTTGCGGGAGCTTGCTGTGCGCAAATTGGCTGCCGCATTTCCTAAATTACAGCAGTGACTATACTTCAAAAAGCAGGAAGTCACACAACACCAGGTTATAGTCCAACAGTTTTATTTGAAATCACAAGCTTTCGGAGCGCTGCCCCTTCGTCAGGTGAAGTGAAGGAATACGAATCGGCAAAGCATATATAGTCAGAGAACAATGCCTGTGCAGCGTACAATGTCAGACGACTACAGTTAATCTTTCTGACTGCCTTTTATCACACCTCGGACCGGCTCAAAAAGCAGGTCATTGGCTGTAAAGCGCTTTGGGACCTCCTGGGGTGGTGAAAAGCGCTATATAAATGCAAATCTTTCCCTTGTTCTTTAGTACATCAGTCAAGATGTGATTGGGCGCTCTCACCTCAGTACCTCGTGGGCGTGACCCCACAGCATGACTGACCTTGAAGAATCTATTTGTACCTTTGTGGGACTCAGCATTCCCACTGCTTAGTGTGGCCAAGGAGAATGGAACAAGGGCACTGGGAGAATTTGGTTCCATTCCCCGATTATTCCCATCCTAATTAAGGCAAGAGAGAGGGTGAGAAGATGAATGAATTCAGGACAAGCTGGATGATTGAAAGCCCGGAAAGCAGTGCCATTCTTGATTAGGTGTCAAGAGGGCTTCATATCAAAACAAATGTCGTCATACGGCTTCTACTCATCGCATACCAAACATTTGTTTATTGCAGAGTGTTACAGTGGCACGTATAGCATGGGCTGAACAGACTATCCATTACCCTCGTTTAATTTCCACTGCGCTCCCCAGCTGTCGTTTGGCAGCAATACGAATGTAGGAAATCTCACAAATCCCTGTTGAAACCAGGACGAGCCATCCTGTCACCTTTACTGGCTGACCCAAGGTTGCCAGACTCGCATTGTTTAGTTAGACGGCGTCAAGAAAAAAAGACTTGCATTTCTACAGAGCCCTTCACGACCACCAGACGTCCCAAAGCGCTTTACAGCCAATGAAGTACTTTTTGAAGTGTAGTCTCTGTTGTAATGTAGGAAACCCGGCAGCCAATCTGCACACAGCAAGCTCCCACAAACAGCAATGTGATAATGGCCAGATAATCTGTTTTAGTGATGTTGGTTGAGGGATAAATATTGGCCAGGACACCGGGGAGAACTCCCCTGCTCTTCTTCAAAATTGTGGCCGTGGGATCTTTTACGTCCATCTGAGAGAGCAGACTGGGCCTCAGTTTAACATCTCATCTGAAAGACGGCACCTCCGACAGTGCAGCACTCCCTCAGTACTGCCCCTCCGACAGTGCAGCACTCCCTCAGTACTGCCCCTCCGACAGTGCAGCACTCCCTCAGTACTGCCCCTCCGACAGTGCAGCGCTCCCTCAGTACTGCACTGGAGTGTCAGCCTAGATTTTTGTTCAACACGCAAACACACGTAAATGATGGCCAGGAAACGACCGACTGTTCCATCCAGCCTGTCCCACACAGTTGTCATGCCTTGTGCATCGCGGTATGGACGCTCGCCACCCAGAGCCAGAGCCAGAGCCAGAGCCAGAGCCAGAGCCATGTCAAGGGAGAGGCAAGAAACCAGATACAAACCCAGGCCCAATTAGAGGGAAATAAAATCTTGTCCGACCCCCTTTAGGCGATGGAGACTAGTCCAGGAGATCACTCTGACCATAACTAATGTTACCAGGAACCTCCCTCTTGCACGAGCTGATCTCCGCCCCAGCCAGAAACAGGACCAGCTCTCGCTCGAAGAGATTCGGCGAATCGCCGTCCACCGCATGAGCCAGCAGCCTGTTCCAGAGCCCCACTATTCCCCAGGAAAAGAACAGCCCAACAGACTTATTTGGGAAATAGAAGCACACGGTATTAAAGGGATGACGGTAACTTGGGTATGTGATTGGCTGAGGGATAGGAGGCAGAGAGTAATGGTGAAGGGATGTGTTTCTGACTGAAGAGAGGTATGTAGTGGGGTCCCCAGGGGTCGGTATTGGGACCGTTGCTTTTCTTGTTGTATATAAATGACCTGGACTTGGGTGTAGGGAGTACAATTTCGAAGTTTGCGGATGATACAAAACTTGGCAATATAGCAAACAGTGAGCAGGATAGTGGCAGACTTCAGGAGGACACAGACAGACTGGTGAAATGGGCAGACACATGGCAGATGAAATTTAATGTGGATATGTGAAGTGATGCCCTTTGGCAGGAACAAGATGGAAAGGCGGTATAGAATCATAGAATCATTATGGCACAAAAGGAGGCCATTCGGCCCATTGTGTCTGTGCCAGCAGAAAAAGAGCAATCCAGCCTAATCCCACTTTCCAGCTCAGTATAATCTAAATGGTATTATATTGAGGGGGGTGCAAGAGCAGAGAGACCTGGGGGTGCATATTCACAAATCTTTGAAGGTGGCAGGGCAAGTTGATCAGATGTTTAAGAAAGTCTATGGGATACTTGGCTTAGTAAATACAGGCATTGAATACAAAAATAAGGAAGTCATGCTGAACCTTTACAAATCACTGGTTAGGCCTCAGCTGGAGTTTTGTGTCCAATTCTGGGCACCGCACTTTAGGAAGGATGTCAAGGCCTTGGAGAGGGTGCGGAGGAGATTTATTAGAATGGTCACAGGGATGAGGGACTTCAGTGATGTGGAGAGACTGGAGAAGCTGGAATTGTTCTTCTTAGAGCAGAGAAGGTTAAGGGGAGATTTAATGGAGGTGTTCAAAATTATGAATGGTTTTGATGGAGTAGAGAGGGAGAAACTGTTTCCACTGGCAGGAGGGTCGGTAACCAGAGGACACAGATTTAAGATAATTTTCACACAGAGGGTTGTTCAGATCTGGAACGCACTACCTGAAAGGTTGGTGGAATCAGATTCCACAGGAACTTTCAAAAGACAATTGGACACGTACTTGAAGAGGACTAAATTGCTGGGTTATGGGGAAAAAGCTGGGATGTGGGACTAAATTGGAACAGCTCTGTCAAAGAGCCGGCACAAATACGACGGGCCGAATGGCCTCCTTATAGAATCGTACTGTGATACAGCACAGAAGGAGGCCATTCGGCCCATCCTGCCTGTGCCGGCTCTTTGGTGGAGCTATTCAATTAGTCCCACTCCCCCTGCTCTTTCCCCCACAGCCCTGTGAATTTCTCCTTTTCAGGTATTTATCCAATTCCCTTTTGAAAGTTATTATTGAATCTGCTTCCACCGCCCTTTCAGGCAGCGCATTCCAGATCACAACAACTCGCTGCGTAAAATAAATGTTTCCTCATGTCGCCTCTGGTTCTTTTGCGCTTCTCCTCCTGTGCTGTAAGATTGTGTGGGCTGAACATTACCGCACAAAAACGGGTGAGTTGTGTTCAGGTCAGATGTTAAATTTTTTAAAATTTGAACCCCGGCCCCAATCCGCCCACTTCTGGGTTTCACGGAGGCGAGGTGGGGGTGGGGGAGGGGGAGCCAACCCGCTCCCAGGAGGCGGGTTGGCAATTTAAATATTTTAGTGAGTCTGGCAGCTTCACATTAACCTGCTTTGCAGGTTTAACCCTGGCCGGCGGGGTTTCCCAGGCCTCGGGAAACCCGGCAGTTGAAGGGAGGCGCGGACAGCTTTGGGGAGAAGGTAAGTGCCATTACAGCACTGGTTGTGGGCCAGGAGGAGCAGGAGTGCTTCCTTCCGGCCCCCACAAGCTCTCCCCTCATCAGACCCCTCCCCCATACAAAGGCCCCCGGGGTTGGGGATCGGACATCGCCCCGGGATCGGACCCCCTCCCCCACCTGGGATCGGACGCTCCTGGTCCTGCGGCCTGCTCCGGAGTGCTCCCCAGCCGACTGGAAGCCGAGCCCGTCAAGCAGGCGGGGAACCTGCCAAGGCCAAAAGACGCAGTGTGGAGTTAAAACTTCACAGCGTGTGGGGAAACCCGGACTTCCGGGATTCCCGTCCGAAAGTCTGCCCTCTGCCTACGTAGCCCGCCCCGTTAATATCCAAGCCTATGATTGTAATCGCCGAACATCTAACCTAGATCTGCATGAACACCTGATCCTCAGGGACTCTGTATGTTCCAAAGCGATAACTAATGCATCAGACAGACCGGTTTACCTGTGCGTCAGATCTACATCGTTCAACCCTTTAAGCTGGAATGGGTACAGTCGTCATAGTCATAACAGCGCAGAAGGAGGCCATTAGTGGGAACAGCCTTTCCCCGTCTAGCCTATCCAAACCTGTCATAATCTCGTACACCTCTATCAAATCACCCCGCAACCTCCTTTGCTCTAATGAAAACAAATTCAGCTTCTCCAACCTGTCCTTGTAGCTAAGATCCCCCATCCCCGGAACCATTCTGGTAAATCTCCTCTGCACCCTCTCAAGGGCCTTCACATCCTTCCTAAAGTGTGGTGACCAGAACTGAACGCAATACTCCAGCTGTTGGCTAACCAGCGCTTTATAAAGGTTCAGCATAACTTCTCTACTTTTGTACTCAATACCTCAAGATCCCATATGCTTTGCTAACCACTCTCTCAATATGTCCTGCCACCTTCAGGGACCTATGCACATTAACTCCCAGGTCCCTCTGTCCCTGCACACTCTTTAAAACTGTGCCATTAAGTGTATATTGCCTCTCCCTGTTCCTTCTGCCAAAATGCATCACCTCACACTTCTCTGTATTAAATTCCATCTGCCACTTGTCTGCCCATTCTGCTAGCCTTTCCATGTCCTGTTGCAGTCGATTGGCATCATCCTCACTGTTTGCCACATCCCCAAGTTTGGTGTCATCGGTGTAGTGGTTATGTTACAGGACCACTTGGGGTGGGGATTCCCCATCAGTACACGGTTGGGTACTCCCCACCTTTTCCGCCACATTCCCGGGCTATGGAGCCTTCTTCTCTTTGCCAGATACCTGTGCTTCCCTCCCCCTCTGCTATTCTGCCATCGCCATTTACACCTCCTCTAGACTCATCTTTTGTTTCTTTACTTGTCCCATTGTCAACCCCTTTTACTTTGCACCATCATCCCTTTTGTCATTTAATCTCTCCTGCCTTCCACCCGATCACAGACCTTCCCTTTCGTTCTTCCTTCCCCTCCCCCTTTCCCCCCTGCCTCTGTACTTGCTTAAAACCTGTTAAATCTCCAACAGTTCTGAGGAAGGGTCATGGAGCTGAAACGTTGACTCTGTTTCGCTCTCCACAGATGCTGCCGGGCCTGCTGAGTATTTCCAGCATCTGCAGTATTTTGCTTTTGTTGTCGTAATCCAGAGGACTGGACTAATCATCCAGGGAACGTGAGTTCAAATCCCACCAATGACAGTTTCAGAATCTGAATTCAGTTTAAAAAATCTGGGAATAAAAATCTGGGTTCAGTAAAAGTGACCATGAAGCTGTCGGATTGTCGTAAAAACCCAACTGGTTCACTGATGTCCCTTCAGGGAAGGAAACCTGCCGTCCTCACCCGGTCTGGGCCTATATGTGACTCCAGACCCACAGCAATGTGGTTGTCTATTAACTGGCCTCTGAGGTGGCCGAGCAAGACACTCAGTTGCATCAAGACAGGGCAACTAGGGGATGGGCAATAAATGCCAGCAACATCCTCATCCCGAGAATATATTTTGGGGTTAAGAATTTGATAAACTGCTCGGCACAGGATGGAGATTTAGATATTCATTTATACAATGCTTTAATCAGCTCCTGCATTCATTAACAAAGAGCTGAAACACCTGGTCAGAGTCTGTACTTAAAGATAATCCGATCACTGCTGTATTCGTGTCACGTGGCGGTTTATCAGCAGCCACTGTACAATGGCCACAGCCGTGTGTAGTCAGGCAAGATGCACTGTGCTGATCTCCGGAGGAGCGGAGTCAGTAGGACACGTGGGAGCATGGCATTCAGAGCTGGCAATCTGACAGCTCAGTCACAACTAAAGTCTTCCTATACCTTATAGATAATAGCAGTCCCTTCTCCCTATCTTAAATTACTAACTAGTGTTTGTTATTAAGTTCAGCAGGTAACAAACTGGAAAAGGCTGCTTCAAAACATGCGGTGGGTTAATGGATCAACCATTTCAACTAAACTACATGGAACTGCCAATCATACAATCACTTCCGGTTCAGAGGGAACAGTCAGGCACATCCTGCACGTGACGTGGGATGTAGGGTTACAACAATGTTGATAGTGTCGAGTGTCAGCCGCGGCTCAGTGGGTCGCACCATTGCCTCTGAGTCAGAAGGTTGTGGGTTCAAGTCCCACTCCAGGGACTTGAGCACAAAATCTAGGCTGACACTCCCAGTGCAGTACTGAGGGAGTGCTGCACTGTCGGAGGTGCCGTCTTTCGGATGAGATGTTAAACCGAGGGTGGACGAAAAAGAACCCATGACACTATTTCAAAGAAAAGCAGGGGAGTTATCTCTGGTGTCCTGGGCCAATATTTGTCCCTCAATCAACATCACTAAAACAGATTATCTGGGCATTATCACATTGTTTGTGGGATCTTGCTTTGTGCAAATTGGCTGCCGCATTTCCGACATTACAACAGTGACTACACTTCAAAAAAAAGTATGTCATTGGCTGTAAAGAGCTTTGGGACGTCCGGTGGTCGTGAAAGGCGCTATATAAATGCAATTCTTTATTTATTTATTTCCCCCCGTCTCCGAAAGATGCCAACTCATCCTGGGGTATTGTTCCCTAAATCCGCCTGCTGTGTTTCATCCAAATGGACATTCCGCAGGTGAGCCTTGACGGTGAGTGTCAGCCGGCTACACCAGGGGTATCCGCACTGCGGCCCATGAACCACGAGGCCCCAAGCCCTTGCACTCTGGCCCTTGAAGCCCAGGCACACACGAACAATGAGGGAGAGGTGAAGATGCTCTGGTCCATCCAGCCTGTCCCACCCAACTGCGATGTCTTGTGCATCACAATACATACACTCCCCACCCTGACAACAACAGCAACTTGCATTTATATAGTGCCTTTAACGTCGTGAAACACCGCAAAAGCTCTTCACAGTAGCGTTATCAAACAAACTTTGACACCGAGCCACATATTAGGTCAGGTGACCAAAAGCTTGGACAAAGAGGTAGGTTTTAAGGAGCGACTTAAAGGAGAGAGAGGTGGAGAGGCGGAGAGGTTTAGGGAGGGAATTCCAGAGCTTAGGGCCCAGGCAGCTGAAGGCACGGCCGCCAATGGTGGAGCGATTAAAATCAGGGATGCGCAAGAGGCCAGAATTGGTGGAGCGCAGAGATCTCGGAGGGTTGTAGGGCTGGAGGAGGTTAGAGAGAGGGAGGGACTACACTTCAAAAGTACTTAATTGGCTGTAAAACACTTTGGGATGTTCTGAGGTCGTGAAAAGCGCTACATAAATGCAAGTTCTTTCTTTCTTTCTTTCCTGGGTCCCACTACCATATAAGTGAATGTCGAGCAGTGTGAGTCAGCTCCTGTGTAAGTAATTTGCTCAGACTGTTTATGGGAGCGACTGATGCCATTGAACCCAAGAAGGTATCTACACCAGACCCGAATTTGCAACAGCAACCCTGAACGCATTACAGCAAGCCTCATTCTGTCCTCACCAAAGTCAGCCTACATCTGGAGTCAAGAGCAAGAACCCTGGCTGGTTCCCATTTCCTACCCCAGAGTCAACGTGGGTAATTGGAACAATCCAATGGTCACCCTGCCTGAGAACAGCCAACTCAGACCCAAGACCTTCTGGTTTCTATGGGTCAGTACCACATCAGAAAAGAAAGACTTACATTTATATAGCGCCTTTCATGACCTCAGGAAGTCCCAAAGCACTTTACAGCCAATGAAATACTGTTTGAAGTGTAGTTACTGTTGTAATGTAGGAAACGCGGCAGCCAATTTGCACACAGCAAGCTCCCACAAACAGCAATGAGATACATGAGCAGTTAATCTGTTTTTTAGTGATGTTGGTTGAGGGATAAATATTGGCCCAGGACACCAGGGAGAACGCCCCTACTCTTCTTCAAAATAGTGGCTGTGGGCTCTTTCACTCCACCTGAAAGGGCAGACGGGGCCTCGGTTCAACATCTGATCTAAAAGACGACCCCTCCGACAGTGCAGCACTCCCTCAGTACTGCCCCTCCGACAGTGCGACGCTCCCTCAGTACTGCCCCTCCGACAGTGCGGCGCTCCCTCAGTACTGCCCCTCCGACAGTGCAGCACTCCCTCAGTACTGCCCCTCCGACAGTGCGGCACTCCCTCAGTACTGCCCCTCCGACATTGCAGCTCTCCCTCAGTACTGCCCCTCCGACAGTGCGGCACTCCCCCAGTACTGCCCCTCCGACATTGCAGCGCTCCCTCAGTACTGCCCCTCCGACAGTGCAGCGCTCCCTCAGTACTGCCCCTCCGACAGTGCGGCACTCCCCCAGTACTGCCCCTCCGACAGTGCAGCACTCCCTCAGTACTGCCCCTCCGACAGTGCGGCGCTCCCTCAGTACTGACCCTCCGACGGTGCGGCGCTCCTCAGTACTGCCCCTCCGACAGTGTGGCACTCCCTCAGTACTGCCCCTCCGACAGTGCGGCGCTCCCTCAGTACTGCCCCTCCGACAGTGCGGCGCTCCCTCAGTACTGCCCCTCCGACAGTGCGGCACTCCCTCAGTACTGCCCCTCCGACAGTGCGGCACTCCCTCAGTACTGCCCCTCCGACAGTGCGGCACTCCCTCAGTACTGCCCCTCCGACAGTGCAGCACTCCCTCAGTACTGCCCCTCCGACAGTGCGGCGCTCCCTCAGTACTGCCCCTCCGACAGTGCAGCACTCCCTCAGTACTGCCCCTCCGACAGTGCGGCACTCCCTCAGTACTGCCCCTCCGACAGTGCAGCACTCCCTCAGTACTGCCCCTCCGACAGTGCGGCACTCCCTCAGTACTGCCCCTCCGACAGTGCGGCACTCCCTCAGTACTGCCCCTCTGACAGTGCAGCACTCCCTCAGTACTGCCCCTCCGACAGTGCAGCCTAGATTTTTGTGCTTAAGTCCCTGGACTGGGTCTTGAACCCAAAACCTTTTGACTCAGAGACAAGAGTGCTACCCACTGAGCCACATTCTTTATCCTTGTCTATCTATCTTCCCTACCCTTTTCCATATTGCTATGCCCATTGCTCCAAAAAATCTTTCTTGTTTCTTTTAAGCTGTAAATATCCTGCCCTACACTCGCTTCCTCCTCCCAGGGCTGGAATCAAGACCTATCACTCCGTGTCAGATTCAAACCCGTTCCTTCCCTCCCTCGTGGAATCCACAGGTTTACAATGCAAGGCAAATTAAAGCGAAATCTGAAACCAGAGCTCGAAAAAGCTAAAACCCAGACTGGGTCGGTCAGGAGTTTGAGTAAAGTTCTACACACTCCAAACGTCTTGTCTCTTTTCAGATGATGATGTTTTAAAAGCTAACCCCTGCTTGATTTACCTCACCTTCTCTCTTGCCCTTTCCCTGCACTAGAGCTCATGACCACTATCGACACCACAAACTGCCGGCTCAAAGTGGAGAGAATCGCCAAGAAGATCGCGCATATCGACACCACTTCACCTGAGGAAGGAGCAATCGATAGCTCCGAAAGCTTGTGATTTCAAATAAAACTGTTGGACTATAACCTGGTGTTGTGCGACCTCTCACTAGTGTCCTGAACAGAGAAAAGCTCTCTGATGTCAACACATCAGTATTTGTGCTTGTTACACGTGTATCTGGCTGTAGGAGTTGATCCCTAATGCGACTGCACTAGTATAAAAGCACTTAAGCTCCTCGCAATCTATTGTCCCTTTTTGAATCCTTTGATTTGATTTGCATTCCATCCTTCACTCCAAGCAACATTACTCCTTTCTTCCCCTTGCTCGGCGAGAACCATTTGTGTTTACCTGAGGCTTGGAATCATCGAATCCTACAGCACGGAAGGAGGCCATTCGGCCCATCGTTCCTGTGCCGGCTCTTTGAAAGAGCTCTCCAATTAGTCCCAAACTGTGTACAGTTCTGGTCAGCACATTACAGGAAAGATGTGATTGCACTAGAGAGGGTACAGAGGAGATTTACGAGGATGTTGCCTGGACTGGAGAATTTTAGCTATGAGGAAAGATTGGAGAGGCTGGGGTTGTTATCTTTGGAACAGAGGAGGCTGAGGGGAGACTTGATTGAGGGGTATAAAATTATGAGGGGCCTAGATAGAGTGGATAGGAAGGACCTATTTCCCTTAGCAGAGAGGTCAATAACCAGGGGGCATAGATTTAAAGTAATTGGTCGGAGGTTTAGAGGGGAGTTGAGGAGAACTTTTTTCACCCAGAGGGTGGTGGGAGTCTGGAACTCACTGCCTGAAAGGGTGGTAGAGGCAGAAACCCTCATCACATTTAAAAAGTACTTGGATATGCTCTTGAAGTGCCATAACCTACAGGGCTACGGACCAAGAGCTGGAAAGTGGGATTAGGCTGGAGAGCTCTTTTTTGGCCGGCACAGACACGATGGGCCGAATGGCCTCCTTCTGCGCCGTAAATTTCTATGATTCTATGATTAGCACCACCTAATCGCTGCTGCTTGATTCACCTTATGTCCTCTCCGAACCTTTTCAATCTTGGTGCTGGAGTTCCCAACTCTGATTGGATGAATTCCTGGAGGTTTGGCGACGTGACATTTGATCACCTGACAGTAAGGCAGTCGCTGGATGTTGAAGTATTTCCCAAGGCATGTGAAAGGCACGGAGAGGTTTTAGAGGAGCCGTGATAAGGCACTTGGTAAATGCAAGTCTGTCTGTGTGGGTCAGTTGAGCAGAATAGACTATTTTACCCTCTCCCTGTGGTGTTTGCCCATTTGGTGACACCATTGGAAAATGAATACTCCATGGCAGACAGGCAAACTGGAGCCGCAGACTGAGGCATAGAAAACTTTTAGTGATTGAATCAGGTTCTGATGGGTGTCAGCCATGACTCAGTGGATAGCAGAAGATCGTGGGTTCAAGCACCCACTCCAGAGACTTGAGCCCATAATCCAAGCCAACACTCCCAGTGGAGTGCTGAGGGAGTGCTGCACTGTCGGAGGTGCCGTCTTTCGGATGAGACGTTAAACCGAGGCCCCGTCTGCTCTCTCAGGTGGATGTGAAACATCCCCCGGCCACTATTGGAAGAAGAGCAGGGGGGAGTTCTCCCTGGTGTCCTGACCAATACTTATCCCTCAACCAACATCACTAAAACAGATTGACCAGTCATTTATCTCATTTACTGTTTGGGGGGCCTTACTGCATACAAATTAGCTGATGCATTTGCCTACAGATCAAAAAGTAATTTATTGGCTGTGATGCGCTTTAGGACATCCTGAGAATGTGAAAGGCGCTATAGAAATGCAAGTTCCTACTTTCTTGTTATGGAATAAATCCAATGATTTATGCTTAATGTGATTAATATCTTGGATTGTTCACTATTCCCCAGTGGACAATCCTTCTTTTAGCATGTTGCTAATTGAATACCACGTCAGCCTTGTTACCGGATTCCTGTGTTGGGTTTAATGGAGTTATCGATAATCTCTTGTAGTTTCACCCACCCTTTCCCTAATCTCTCCACTTCACCTCCAGGATGTTGAAACAGCCCACAATTATGACACAAAATCGATTCCTTGCACTCTCTCTTGAGCTTGCACAGTTTCCCATCTATCTGCTGACCTTTGGCGGTTGTATCACGAGACTATTATTAATGTGCCCTTATTAATCATTTCTATCCAAAGTTCTTCTGCTATCTCCCTGTTGCTGTAATCTCCACCTCTTCAGTCCCTGTTTTATCGTCCTTTATTGCCACTCCTCCGCCAAGCTCAATAACAAAGGGACTCGCACTCATTGTGCACCTGAGAGGGCTCAGGGTCGAACAGGACGCCGAGGTTGCCAACAGTCTGCTTTAGCTTGAGCCAGTGGCCAGGGAGGGGAAGTAATTGGTGGCGAGGGAGCGGAGTTTGTGGTGGGGAGCCGAAGACAATGGAGGAAATTCGGGCTCATCCATTAAGCGTTGTAATAGCTTTAGGGGCATTTGATTGGAAAGATTCGACATGGGTAAAAGCATTTCACGCTTTGCAGATAGCAACACCAATGATCTAAATTGAACCAGAGTCAGTTAAGGGTCAAATACATTTGTTCAGGTGTGTTTGTTCAAACTGGACTGTTACAATCTATTGAAAGAAAATGAGATTTCAATCTAATTAATTCAAAAAAAGCAATAACCACTCATGACAGGCGGGATTAGAAACATTACTCTGACATTTTCAAGTCCTCCCTCTCTCCTTTGGGACTCATCCTGACGCTGGGGCAGGGAATGGAGAACCGCCCCGCCCCGCCCGCCCATGCCAATGGTAGGGGGTTCCTTCGGTCAGTGCAGGATTTGTGAGCAGGAAGCGGCTCTCGCGGAATGGGGGAGTTCTATTCCCAGCATCCGTAGGGACAGAGGAAGCGCTCTATCCCTGGGGGGGCTTGAATTCCAACAATGGCAGACCAGACCTGACCACCCTCCCCCCGTCCCCACCCCTCGCCCTGTGGGCTCAATGACATTAACCAGGTATTGTATTTCATTACAAATATAAAACAGTTCTCATTTAAAAATGTATCTCTGTATTGTAGTGAGGGGCAAGCTCTGGTCCTCAGTGTCTGGGCTGGCTCACTGATACCCGTCTCAAAGTGCTGAAAGTCCCTGCATTACTAACTTCTGCTCAGTCTCAATAACCTTACAGGAAATATCACCAGCATTAAAATTAAAAAATCCATTAGCTCTGCATTATTTAAAAGCATAACCTTGTGTTATAACTTAACCTTCACAGTACTGTACTACTTACAAAGAAAGATAGACTTGCATTTCTATAGCGCCTTTCACGACCTCAGGACATCCCAAAGCGCTTCACAGCCAATGAAGTACTTTTTGAAGTGTAGTCACTGTTGTAATGTAGGAAACACGGCAGACAATTTGCGAACAGCAAGCTCCCGCAAACAGCAATGTGATAATGACCAGATAATCTGCTTTAGTGATGTTGATTGAGGGATAAATATTGGCCAGAACACCGGGGATAACT